>CM035151.1:80494305-80832811 GCA_020205615.1 Panax quinquefolius | reverse complement strand
TGCGACACGTTCATATTGTTTTGCTCCGACGATGAACTTCGACCTCCCTTCCGTATGATGAATACTTTGGAGAGAATAGTGTGAAGCGCTCTTTGAGCGCTTAGCGGTGACCAAGCGCTTGTGAGTTGCCATTGTTTCCACCTACATTATGAGCAGGAGTCTCTCTTGTTTTGGTGTTGCATTGAATTCTAAAAAAGCTCCTAAATGCACTGGGCGTTAAGCGCCATTTGTCCGGTACTGCATTTATTACGCTTTGAGGATTATTGTCATCTAATGCATTATCCGCAGGTATTAATAGATTGATGACTCACCGGTATCATATGCTTCATTGCTTATCACAAAAATTTTTTGATGCCATTTTCAAACACTTCTGACAAAACAAGGGTTGATTGACATGTCACATATTATCCCTATACTCACAATGAGCCGAATAAATACTCAAACAAACTTGATGAAATTAAATACCAGCAAGAGAATTTCCCTACTCTCCTCCTAGTTTACACAGTCTCACATCTTAGCAGGATCATATCCCTAAAGCTGATACCAACTATGTTGACCCCAAAATAGGTCCATTCAAGCCCGACCCATTCTCGAGTAGCAGCAAATATATGGTACAAAACAAATCTGATCTTGATAATACAATTGTCGCGGCAAAAATCATTAACACATATCTTTAATAGGTTTGAATACAACTATTGTCAACATAGAGTATAAAAAACTCAAAAGGAGTCCTCCGTTACAATTATTGATACAACTTATTTTACAAAATAGTGAGGACTACTAAAACAACTATCTACCGAATCCATCACTCCAAACCATTGGCTAGTTCCTGCTATATTATCGCCTCTTGAGAAAGAAAAAATGAAACAAAAAGGAAAAGGTGAGCTCAACTAGCCAGATGAAAATACATAGCAGCTAAGATAATATACAACAAATTATAGTTAGTCTTCATCAGGGAATAATCGATAAAATATAATGAAACTGACAAGTTTTAGATCAACATTTGTAAATTTAAACAACGATCCATTAGAAGAGTCAGTAGAGAAAGAATTACATTATCTTAAGATTTAAAAGTTCATCGTCAATATTTTATCCACCATAACATCAATCAATATACATCTTAGATCAAATATTCATCTCTTTACACTACGCCTGAAGATATTCATTTTGTATCACCGTTGGGTGGTATTAATCTCCTCACTTTGTTCATCTGCACTACCTTCTGAGGCGAAAAGAAATTCATTAGGTAATCATTAAATGCTGCCTTTCTGAGCCAAAAATATTCATCGCTTAATTATTCATCTTTTACACTACAGGCCAAAGATATTCAGTAATATCATCATTTAGGGTAGAGGATGATGAAAAATATCTTAAAGAAAGCGAATCGGTGAAGACGGAAGGACAAATAGTAAGTGATTAAGTATAACAATTTATCTAAGATCGATAATACTCCATAATAACTAATTACGAAGCAAATTCAAGAATAAAGATCAAAACATGGATACTGAATCAAAGATAGTAACCATAAAAAGACATCTTGGACAAAAAGTAGAAAATTTCATTTTTCGGTGAATAGTCGTCAGTATCTACGTGAATAAGTAACTCAACACAAAAGTTCTAAATTTGATAAAAATTCGGATGATACTTGACATAATGATATTGAAGAAATAATATCATATATGAAGAAAATAACATCCTCTTACCTCAAAAGATAATACTTACGGGTTTGAATCTGGATATAGTCTTTGAAGGAACTTGCAACAATATAGCAACTTTCAAAGTATCAAAATACTCACAAGAATACAGCTCGATAATATAGAGAGAAAGAGAAAAAACTTATAGATTACAATTGTGTTTTTAATTCTAACTTAGCACCTATTTATAGAAAATGCTTGAAACATGCATGAAGACTAACTTTTCTTACGATGGCTTTATTACTATTGTTACCCACCACATTTGAAATTCAATTCAGTTTGTTTCTTCACCAACCACAAGTAGGGCCCACTCAATTCTAGAATTTTCCACGAAATAATTTATAAACTTAATTTCCGAATCAGTGCACTCTTAAAATTCATAACAAATCATACGTTCACTTTAGCAGTTACAAAATTTGTGGACCTTATACTCAACTTATATATGTATAACATATCTAAAAATCACAAGCGATCCAGCGGTGGGATTAAAAATTATAACTCATGATATATATCTAAAAAACACCGTTTAATTTTACTACCTCCGTTCCCAAATAAATCTTGATAAAACACCTCAACATTAACTCCTTCATTTTAACCACAATAAATATATCCAACATTTATATCCACGTAAAATAAATATTTCTTTATCATATAAATCAATAATTAATTATTCGGAAATAATATTACGAGAATCACCGATTATGACAGCCGGGCGGGTTCCGGAAAGAGGGGCTTTCAGTAAGAATTTCTCTCCTTCTTGGTAACATGATTAGGTGACGAAACCTCTCCTTGACAGAACTTTCTGGACATTTCCAATAATGCTATCTAATAATATTATTCAAATAATAAGAATTATTGATCAGATGATGGAAAATCTTTATGCGGTGACAATTATTGAAACTTAATAATAATATAAAATATCAACGCGGCAATTATTGAACCAATAAAATATTAAGCGATAATGCTTGTAACAATTATTGAGTAGTGCATACTTACGTAAGAATCGATAATTCAACAATCTTTGTATGCAATACTGGTAATGCTTTCTTATACATGATGCGTATTCGTATTTTAACCACGAATATTCAGCAGTGTTAATCCGGTAACAATTACGCCATAGTTATTTATAAAACTCAAACTTGTCATTTTCTTCATCAAAATGAATTTATCCATTATGGGGCCCAATGGATGGGCGGCTTGGCAAATGTCCCCGAATATTCCCCGATGGAAAGAATATTCCACGACCAACAGAATATTCCCAAACCGCGATGAATATTTTATAACCATTACTTATTTTGCAAAATTTGCACATTTCACCCCATAACCAAGTATTATATCAAATTATCACCTTATTATTCACAATAATAAATAGAGAAAATTCAATTTTATTTATAATAAGTTAGGGGTCTTACATAGTGACTTCTCGCGTAAAGCATCGATAATCAATCTGGTAGTGTCTTCTTATCTGATAGCGCGTATTCTTTGTATCTTTTTCTTCCGAGAGTAGTTCGATAGTTTTAACGGTAAAACTTTCCGCAGTTATTTTCATAAAAATATTTTTTTGTTTTCTCGATCCAACAATAATTAGTTGTGAGGGTCCACGATGATTGTCTTAAAATCGTCGGATATTATGAAACAAAAGAATATTCCCAGCCAATCGAATATTATACAACAACTTGCATACTTTTAAAAATATAAATCTTACCCACAACTATAACACTATCTCAAATCCACAATCATAATATTAAAAAAAATATTTAGAAAATTAAATCTTTATTCATAAAATACGGGATCTCCACAATCTCCCTCTTATGAAATTTACGCCCTCAAAATTTCATCTAAATTTTTACGGTATCTGTAGAAGAGGTGAGGATACCTTAACTTCATTTCATGATTCTAATTCTTGAGTTTTAACCTTTTTTTAGTGTTGAATCTGATCCTTCTTATCGAGGATTTTAACACGTATCTCCTCATATCGTTTAGTTAATTTAATAATGTGGATTCGAATTGCGTCCACATATTTATAACATAAATCTAAAAAAAAAGCGTTACGAACACATGAACATACTTGGCGATAAAAGCAGTTATAGGCGCGATTCCTACTTCGTCCGAGGATTTCAAATGGAGTCCGATTAAATTGAGGTTGAGATTTCCTCTCTTCATTCGATTCTTGCTTAGAATAGCAGCCTCTTGAACATCTTCTTTTTCACATTCATCGACTCGGTTGTGTATCTTGGCGGCTTTAACTTTATCGATTAAAGTCGATTCTACTTTTCATATATTTCGTTATCTTCCGTGGGTCCTAGAGTCTTTAACTCTATCTTACGTCATTTGTAAGTTATCTGAAATGGGTTTTGTGTTAACAACATCGCACTTTCATCGTGATCGCATCACGATCTTCTACTCAGCAGCGTCAACTACAGCGTTAAACTCTTCCATGATGATATTGAATGGTATGATCGTAATCTTCTACACTCGAGCAGCGTCTTTGGCGCGTTATCGTTCGTTTGGTTGAAGAATATTTAAGGGTTGAAGAAATAGGTTTTGTCTTTGAAATCCGATACAAAATTCGATTTCACGCTTTGGGGTAAATGCTAAGAAGTCTTCAAGAATCGTCATGAAATTTATTAACAATAGAAATATCATTCGAAAACTGACCCTCATCCAAGACTTTGGATAGTATCGTCACATTGATACTATCGACTTGCCATAAAGTCGTTCACGGCGTACGCCTCTGAAAAAGTCGGCTTCGGTCGTTCCACACGAGAAGTCGACAAAGCGAAAGGACCGAGGCTCTTTACTTATGGCTTGATATGACAATGATTGACTTTAGTGGTTTGGTTGCTTGAATTATGCACTAACGGGTTGGTTAGGAATATGTGATGAGTAAGTTTTAACATATGAATTACATTCATTTGGCTTGTTATATTGTTAGTTTTGGGTACTTACATGTTACTTTTGATGGGGTTTACGTTTGTTGTAGGGTAATTGAGACTCATCCGGCGAATGGGAGCATTGGAGGGCGTTTTGATGCGAAACATTACAAGATTTTTGTTGGTAAGTAGAGCGACCCCGTATTAAGCGATTACCAGTGGGTATTGTTTGGTGTGTGTTTGTGCTTCAATGGGCTAGAGGACCAGGCCTGAGCTGCTGGAGAGCGTTAGGGCCACGATCTGGGCCCTTGGTAGTGCGGGAACTCATCAAGGAAATCTTTGCGAATTAGGGGAGTCTATCTTGGGCAAAAATTAGAAGTGGATTAGGAGTCATGGTATAATGGGAGAGAGATATATATTGATCTGAGGCATACTTAGAGTGTCATTTAATCATTCAATCAATCGAGACTTACTTGGAGAAGGTTTTTTGAAGAGCAAGGAGCTTGGAGGAGCGAAGAGGAATAATTTCACAAAGATTTGGAGATCGAAGGGCGAGAAGGGTCTTTAACATTACTATTCTTCTCTAATTTCTATCTTATATGGGATGATGTTTTTCTTTTTATTTATTAGATATTTAATTAGAGTGAATTATGAACTAAATTACTTATTAGGTTTGTAATGGATCTCTAAAATTGGAGCGATGATTATGTAACCTTGGTTTCAGTTTAATTAAGCTATTATGTTGTTTATCTATATTAATTGGAGATTGAATTTATGAATTGCTTGATCCCAACAATTTTATGTGGATTTATATGAATTAGAGATGAAATATAAATCTAGACTTAGTTAATATAGCATGTGTCATGAATTTTGTGAATAAGTGAATCTTGATTATTGTTGAGGTAGAGATATGCTTGACATCACATGTAATCGTGAAAAGAAACTTGAACCAAAACCTTACTTAATTAGAATTCACATAGAGATATAGTGAGTTGATTGATTAAGGTGTTTGATTTAATTCTATCTTAATTGTGGATTTGGGTTAATCTGATTGTTAATATATCGAGAGGTGATTAATACTATTTATGTGTTCTTGATTAATAAAGCGGGATAGTGAGTTAAAAGCTGGAATAAGGTGATAATATTCGGAGGATGCTTAGAGTGAAATTCTGAACCTAATTCTCAATATTTGTTGAAAATTGATTTAGGGTTTGTTGGTATTGAGTTGATTTTTGATAATTTTAATATTTTCAATATAAGCTGAAATTGATTAGTTTAATAAAATTTGGATTAATAGAAGATTGGTAGTTCTTGAAGGTAAATTTGTGCTTAAATCTCGAGGAATGATACTTTCTTACTATTATATTGCTTGTTGACCCGTATTATGCTTGCGTGTTGGTATATAGATTTTACCCAACAATATGAAGCTAACAACCTTACGAAAAGCATGATGGTAGTTAACCAATCGATTCCTAAAATGGCATCAAAAGCGAGTATTTTCAAAGAAGAGCGAAGATTGGCGGAGTAGCGTGAAAGTGTCAATTTAATTAAGCAAGATTTATAAATAGTGGATGTAGCAGAAGGTTTCTCCCATTGAGTTTGTGGATAAATCAAAATCTAACTTCTCTAGAGTTAAATTCAAACATTGAACACAACTAGGTGAAATAAAGAGGTAGGTAGAGGCAAATTATCTAACACGGTATAGACTTATGAAGTTTTGATTAACTTACAAGTGATAATTTTATTCGGGTTCCTCGTTAAAACGCTCTCTCTTAAACTACAAGGCTTTGAAGCATGCAGGACATCCTTTGGCATCACTATCCGGTTGGGCTTGGCTTCACCATACGACCTGATCGAAATAGGTGACCTTCTCTTAAGTAATTAAAACACGCTTTTGGATTGTTGCGTCATGGTTTGGAACGGATGCTTCCTCTGTCCGCATTTGAAACATCTGACGACCGTGGTCGTTCTTCTTCCTTTGAAACGGGTCTTTGGTCTTCTTTTGTCTTTCCATCATTATTGAACCTTCTCTTCTTGAAATTTCCACTTCATTATCTTGTCCATAATTACCACCAAAATTTTTACCATTTATGGCATGATAATTTCCCCGTGATGGTTATCATTGTTAGATGGCGTTGCCCCTAGATGCGATTATTATCGTGTTGTTGGTTGTTGCCTTTTGGTTGTATCTTGATTCATTATCGCTTCCGATAATCGAAGCCGTATTCACAACATCGAATATAAACAAAGTTTGTGAGAAATGAGGTATTGGCGTATATTGGGTTTGAAACCTCTTAGAAACATTATTCGCATTAAGCTCCTCATTATCGACCCGAATGAGATGGGCGAGATAACTTCGGCAAACTTAGCCTCGTCTTTGCGACACGGTCATATTGTTTTGCTCCCGACTTGATGAACTCCACCTCCTTACGTGTGATGAATACTTTCCGGGAAAGTACTTGTCGTTGAACAATTCTTGGAACTTCTCCCAAAGACATCTTGAGTCGTCAGTGAGTCGTTTCTGATTCCCACGATGTCTGCCTCTTCACACAATATAAAGGTGGCAAAGTGAACCTTTTGCTCCTCGGAGCATCCCGAAGACATCAAATATCTTGGTGATCTGCTTTAATCCGTCTCGCCTTAAAGTGGTTGGCTTTCCCAAAAACTTGGTGGTCCCGGCTCCTTGAACTATCTTAGCGGTGACCAGGTAGTAGGTTGCCATTGTTTCCACCTGCATTTTGAATAGGAACCGCTCTGCTTTGATGTTGCGTAGAATTAAGCGTAAAAGCCTCTTAATATCCCATCGTTCACCATTTCATCGGTGTTATTATTTACATGAGGATTATTGTCTTCTGTTGCACCTTATCTTTGGGTATTGATCGTTGGTACTCAATGGTCTCATGTTGCTTCATTCTTTGATCTCAACATTTTCGGATGCCATTTTCAAACACTATCACAAAACAAGGGTTAATTAACATATCACATATTATCCCTATACTCGACCGAGCCAATTAAATACCAAATAAACTTAGGTAGGTCATCTAGCGAAAAGGAATTCCCCGTCTCTCCCTCCTGGTTCTTGTCTCCATCTCGGTCGGGGATCATATCCCTAAGCTTTGATCTGACTGCATGACACCCCCAAAATAGGTATACATCACCCATCTTGAGTCGCCAAATACATGATGCAACGAATTGAAATACAAAACTTAATTATCTGACAGTCGTGTAAAATATGACTAAACATGTCTTTGTGAGTTTTAATACAAATTGTCATCTGGAAGACGATATCTGAACTAAATGGGGTCCTCATTACATTTATTATCACACTATTTCATAGAATAGTGAGGACTCTTAATGCACCATCTAGGACCATCACTCTGTTCATTCGAAACTAGTCCTCACTTTATGTTCTCATTTCCGAAGAGAATAATGAAAGTAAAAGGGTGAAGCTCAGCCCAGCCCGAAGAAATATTATGACTAAGATAATGCGAGAATAAATTATCATTAGACATGATGTTCAAATAGAATAATAAATAATCGGAACCAATTAAATGCATAGCATTACTTATGAGGATGTTCCAACGAATAATAAAAAATAGAATATGAAGAATTTCACCATGTATACGGTGCTTGCGCATGACGGAGTTATTCCAACATAATGATAAAGAATGGAATAACGGAAGTTCTCTTCGTGAATACTGAAAAGAAATAATACCCACCTTCACGAGTACAACAAATAATATCCCTTACCTTAAAAAGAAGAAGTATTCCGGGGTAGAGGCGAGGATATACTTGAAGAAAACTTGCACTACGCCTCAAAGCTTTCTTAAACTCTAAAGAAATACGCTCAAAGATTATAGAAGAAGAATTCTCTCTTTAGAGTTTCAATTGAATTAAATGAAATAATGAAGGAATGAAGCTTATTTATAGGAGAATGGACCGAATAGTAACTAATTCATGAACGGTCCAGATTGATTTACTTTTAAGCAGACGGTCCATATTGATTTACTATATGAGAACACTATGCAGAACTATATAACACTATCACATAATAAAATATAATATCTAATTATTATACAATAAAACAAATAACTTTATAAAAAGTATTACATTTTATATAAAAAGATTTTTACTATGCAAGCAGTATACATAATATAATATAATATATTCTATTTATAAATCTAATAAAATAAATAACTTTATAGAAGTATTCTATTTTATATAAAAGATTTTACTACTCTGAAAATACTACGTAATAGAATATAATATATTCTAATTATTATACTAATAAAACAAATAACTTTATAATAGTATTTTGTTTTATATAAAAAGCTTTCTACATTTTATTACATTAATAATACTAATAAAACAAAATTTATATATATAATATATATATATAAACTTCCATGACTTAATAAAAGGACACCTCAATATATTTAACAACATTTATCATCATTATTATAATTCACAATATTAATCGACTGAATTAGTTTCCGGGAAAGAGGGGCTTTCGAATAAAGATTTCTCCCTATTGGCGCATGATTAGGTGACCAAACCTCTCCTTGATGGAACTTACAGACATCGTTAATATTGCGAATAATAATATTAATAAATTTGTCATCTCAATTATTGATTTAATAATATAAAATATTGACAATAATTGAATCAAATAACGTGAGATCTTATTCAACAATTCTTTGTAGCAATAATTGAACAAAAGCGGTGACTTCTCACGTAAGCATCAATAATCAATACTGTGTAATATACTATGCGACTCACGCGTATTCACTTTGTACTTTTCTTTGTGGCGCCCCCAAAATTAGGTATACATCACCCATCTTGGGTCGTCGAATCACGGTACAAAATTCAAAAACAACTTTACTAATACAACCTGCGTAGGTATGCAATACGACAAAACATAAGCTGTGAGTTTGAATACAATTATTGTCTACTAGAGATTATACAAACTCAAAAGGAGTCCTCATTACAATTATTAACACACTATTTCACGGAATAGTGAGGACTACTAATGCTATCCTCTGGCCCGTCACTCCGTTCCCGAGCTAGTCCTGCTATGTTTTCATTTCACAGAGAAACGGTGAAAGAAAGGGTGAGCTCAACTAGCCCGATAAAAATATTATGACTAAGATAATGCAAAATAAATTATCATTAGCCTTGACGATTAAAAGCCCGGTAAAATATAACAACATCAAGTTTAAGCTGCGGTGATCAAGCAGTCCATTAAAAAATTGAGTAGAATAGAATCTACTATCTTTTATGATTTAAAAAGTTTTTCATCACTTTTATCACGAGACTCGACTTAATAAATAATCCATCATCCCCGCACTACGACCAAGGATATTCATTAGAATCACGATAAAAATTCCATGCACTACTGAGCGAAGGATATTTGTGTATTCATCGATGGTCATGATCATGCCAACAAGCGTCCATCAATGCACTCTGGTCAATGAGGACTTTTTACACATCATTTGTAACATTACGGTCGTGATTACCTTTGAATAATCCACGGTATAATCATACCAAGTCCATCCATGCTTTAGAGGCCACGAGATGACTTTCAAAAAATATAAACATGAGGATGATGACAATGATATAAGAATTCAATAAAACAAGTTCAAAATTAAGTTATTTAGGAACTAATAACGTCCAAATTATCGACATAATCTTTAACGCTTGTAGAATAAAATTCAAGATTTCTCATAAGAATATTTCCATGAAAAATATTGGATGAAGGCCTTGAATATCGAGGATATTCCACTAATTTCATAGAGTATAGAAGTCAAAATTTTAACCCACTGAGAATAATAAGGAATGGAATAACAGCGAAATCACCATAAATGCGGTGCTTAATACAGCGAGGTTATTCCAACAGAATAATAATAATGGAACCGGTCGGGTGAAAATCACTGCCCAGCGGGATGTTCCAACGAGAATAATAAAGAATGAAATAATAAAAAGCGAGAACCGGAGTCCGGCGTAAAGCATGACGGGATGTTCCAATGGAATAATAAAGACAGAATAATAAAAAGCGGAACCGGTCCGGCGTATATCCATGACGATGATGTTCAGCGGAATAATAAAGATAGAGTAATAGAAGAATGTCACCACGTTATAGGGTATTAAAGCGTATCTGATTATTCCAACAAAATAATAAAAGAAATGGAATAACGAAGTTCTCTTCTTAAATACTGAAAGAATAATATCCCTTACTAGTAAAAGAAAGCTGAATATAAAAGTAGTTAAGTAGCGAGAATACTTTTCTTACTATCTCTATAGTCTCTCTATAGTTTCTCTCTTTTAGAGTTCGAATGAATTAAGTAAGAAAATAATGAAGGAATGAGCTTTTATTTATAGGAAAATGGAATGCATAATAACTAATCCATGAAACGGTCAGGATTGATTTACTTTAATCGATGGTCCATAATTAAAAGCAAAATATTTTAAATAAAATATAATATATTCTATTTATAATCTAATAAAACGAATAACTTTATAAAAGATTTTACTATACAAAACACTATCGAGAACACTATGCAACACTATGCATAATAGAATATAATATATTCTATTTATAAAATAACTTTATAAAAGTATTACATTTTATATAAAAAAAGATTTTTGTATTATTACATTAATAATACCAATAAATCTGGTGACTTATCACGTAAGCATCAATAGTGTCTTCACGTGTGCTACTTATGCGACCACGCCAGCATTATTCATGTGTGCTTTAACACCGGTGTTTTCAATAGTTAATCAGTAAAACTTAGCCGTTATTTTCATAAAAGTATTTTTATGTCGTTTTCTCAATCCGAGCAATAATTAATTATTCAGGATCCACCAATGATTATCTTGATTTAATCTAATATTCTCTGTTAAAGCGAATATTCCACAATGATCAATATTATATAACAACTTGCGTGCTTTGCAAAATTTATAAATATTACCCACAACTATAACATTATATCAATTTTACTCCATAATATTCAAAAAATAATATTTATAAAAAATTCATCTTTATTCAAAAAGTTGGGGTTTTACATTAACTACTTAAGGTAGTTCAACCGCTTTTAACGGTAAAACTTCCATAGATTATTTTAGCGCTAAAAAAATATTTTTGTCGTTTTCTCAATCCAACAATAATTCCGTTGTGGGGTCCACCAATGATTGTACCATCGCATACGGATATTCTCGACAAAAAATATTCCCCGACCAATCGAATATTATTCAACAACTTGCATACTTTTCAAAATTTATAAATACTACCCACAACTATAACCTTTATCTCAAATCCCATAATAATATTAAAAAATATATTTCGAGAAAAATTAAATCTTTATTCATAAAATCTGGGGTCTCATGACATTTATGTTATTTATTAATACACTTGAACATATTGTAGTTTATATAGTTGCGATACGTATAATGAGATTTCGTTGTATTCATTCATTTGTAGAACATTTGTAAATATCATTGTTGATGTGATGATACATTAAGCGTATATTTGTTATTATTGTTGTTGTTATTTGTTGTCATTGATCGATTACGTTGTTGTTGCGACATAGGTACAAGTTTTTTGGCACTACGTTATGTGAAATATATTATTGCTCTATCGTATTGGAATAAAAGCAGGTTCTGGTACTTAAATGGGTTTAAATACACGGAAATTGTATTTTCAAAAAACTATTAAAATAATTCCTTAACTTGACATAATAAGCTATTTCAAGCGGATATTCCGTCGAATTTATAAGAAGAGATTAATTTCCAAATATTTTATTTTTTAATTTTACGTCGAAAATAACGTATTATTTTCGAGGAATAGTTCGTCGAAATTAGTTTGGTATTATCCTTGATGGACATGGTCCTCGTAAGAAATCTACCAAGATATGATATATCAGAAGCGGAATTCAGTTAGAAATCGTCGATCGAAGATAAAATATGTTACGACGGAATTTACGACGGAGGTTATCTCGGCGATGTGTATATCTGATAGAATTTTCGACGGAATAGTCTCTAAAATAAGCTATTTCCAACGGAATAGTCTTATTTCAAGGGAAGATTAGTAAAAATTTTATTGAGAGACAATGCTAGCGACCAGGCTAGCGATCGGGCATTTTTTTTCCTTTTTTTGCAAAAAAAAATGTATAATATTTATTTTAACACAAATTTTGGATTTAGGATTGAAAAAATTGGACCAAATATTTAATTGTAATTTGGATACATGTAAAAAAATAGAATTTAGAATTTAAGGTTTAGAGTTTAGGATTTCGAAAGTAAAAAAAAAAAAAAAAGAAAAAGAAAAGAAAAGAGGGCCAAGTCACTAGCCTCGGTCGCCCTTGAAGGAATCAATAAAAAAAGTTTTAAAAGGTGGAGATGTATGCAGGATTTGAATGCTATAAAGGAGAATCAGAAATTGGAGGTTAGAAAGAAAATTGGGATGCATTGTTCGATAGGTGAGGAAGAAAACCAAAGGTGGTTCTCGATCTCGATCTTTCGGTAATAATTAATTATAATTATTCTTTGAAATAAAAATGTGATTATGCTTAGAACACACAAAATATACCTTACAAATATAAACAAATTTTCCGATTTTAACTTTTACATTCAATCCAATTATTTTCTTTTAAATTAATCCATCTCCTCTTTTCAATTATCGTGATTTCTAATTTTATGTCTCTATATATTAATTAAAAATAATCCCTTATTTAAAATCCTCATATTAAAGTCTTTGAGGGAATGGGGCTTTTGGTTTGAAGACTTTTTCAGTTGACTCATAAGGTGTGGTTTGATCATGTTTTGACATATGCTTAGTGGATGGCCCTACTGACTCAGAGTTTGTGGGCTTTTCAGGCTGGGCTGACTTTGAAGATGGATTATCAGATTCAACATTTAAAATTTTCTCTTCTTCATTATCAATGCCAGCATGATTATTAAAATAATTTCCAGACTTTAAAGAAATTATAGAATTCACATGATTGACTTGGTTGTTTTAATATGAATTAGCATGATAAGGTTTTTGATTAGGGACTGGAAGTTTTGGATTGATCTCGGGTTGACTAGGAAGCATACCCTTCTCTTTTTCACTAATTATAGTGGCTAATTGACTCATTTGGATCTCTAGACGAGATAAAGCTTGGTTAGTGTTTTGCATGAAATTATTGAAGTTATTATGAGATTTCATTAAAGTTTCTTTGCTCTTCTCTAAAGTGTTAAGTCTCTTCTTACTTTCATTAGAAAATCCTGGTGGATATTGGGTTGTTAAACTTGAATTTTGGTACGGACTATGATTTGGCTTTTGGTAAGGTTGAAAAGATTGATTTAGAGACTGATTGGCCTGATTTAAAGAATTATTTGGGTAGGGTCCTTGGTTCCATGCAAAATTAGGATGATTTCTCCAACCTGGATTATAAGTGGGTGCAAATGGGTCATTCCCAGGTCTTTGAAATATTTCATTGACTTGTTCATATTCTTTAGGTTGGGGCATGACTCTAGGACATTCCTCAATCACTTGGCTTGGTGAATTACACCTTAGACACAAAAGGTGCTGGTGTTGAGACTCAGTTCCCATGTGATTGTTCCCTAGTTTCTAAAGCTTCAAGTCTTTTAAGTACACCAACTAACTTAGCTTGATAACAATTGAATTATCAATTGTATGAACACCCCTAGGTAAACTAGGTTTATCGGTCTCTCGGGTGGTTTCCCATTGCATGGTTTTTACTCAATTCTTCTAAAACTCCCAAGCCTTTTCCTCATCATTATTGAAAAATTCCCTTGACATTATCGACTTTAACATTATTTTAGTGGGATAGTCTAAACCTTTGTAGGCAATTTGACACAATCTCCATTTCTCAATTCCATGGTGTGGGCACTGGGTTAATTTTTTTTTAAATCTATCAAAATATTTCTAAAAGGACTCTTTTTCAAGTTGGCAAAATTGATGAATTGCAGTCCTAATTTTGGCAGTTTTATTATTTGGAAAATATTTTTTTTAAAATGTAACAACAAATCCCTCCCAGGTTGATATGGAATTCTTTAGTAGGCTATATAACCATTTTTTACCATTATCTTTTAATGCAAATGTTATAAATCTTAGCCTAATTGAGTCATCAGACAATTGTTGAATTTTCATTAAGGCACAAATTTCCTCAAATTCATGAAAAAATAAATATGCATCTTCTATCCCCGTGAACCTAGGTAACATATTTATAAAATGTGGCTTAAGTTCAAAATTGTTACCAGTTACCGGTGGTAGACTGATACATGAAGGTTGAGCAGAGCGGGAAGGATAACATCGGTCCCTTAAGGAAACAGTTTGTGCGCCCTCCATTTTTCTTAAAGTGGGATCTTTTAAAAGTGAAATTCAAAAATCAAGTTTTCTCACTAATCGAGATGTTTCAGTCCCTAGCCACACTTTTTGATAAGCGGATAAGCACAAAAACAAATAATAATTAAAAAATAACAAAAATTACTTCTAAAATTCAACCTAAATAAAATCTAAACTGACTCCTAAGCTGTTCCAAATTACACCACAAGGTCCACCAATTGAAATTAATCACACCACTAGCTGGGTAAGTGTAAGAAATGTAGGAGTCTCTCCGTGAATCGGTGACTAATTGAATAACCACACAATCTTTAGGCGTTTACCTTTTGAACCACTTGCCTAGACACTAGTAGTTTGATTAATTTAAAATTTAGCCTCCTCATGGAGTTTCTTGTCCTAATTGAGCTCGAGAGTCCTGAGGGCCAACATCTACTTTATTTTATTAGGTCATGATTATGCAAAATGCAAATTGGGTTGTTTGTGGGCCAAATAAGGGTGATGAAATCCCCACCTTAGCTTTATTACAGTTGTGCCCTTAATGTTAGATTAAAGATGAAAATGCACAAATAAAAAAATTATAAACAAATAAAATGTCCTAAAACTATGTGAATTCTGAAAGAAGGAGAAATTTTGGCGTACCTCAATCCTACAAACAATCACCACAGTTTATATTTGACAAAAAAATAAAAACCTATCAAGATGTGCTCTCACGTGAGTGAATGCATGAATCGATAAATAAAAAAATATTAAAAAAAACAAAACTACAAATTTTTTTTTATAAAAAATATGGAGATATAAAGTACCGAAGAAAGCGCAGCAACAAAATCTTTATCTTTTCGCTCCTTCGACCAACTTCAATAATCCTGGAAAAAAAATAGAGTTAAAACTAATTCGAATAAATAAAAATTAGGGAAAAAATAAAAATTAATTCTAGTCCCCGGCAACGGCGCCAAAAACTTGATGTGTTAAAATTTGGACCAATTATTTAAGTGTAATTTGTATACATGTAAAAAAATAGAATTTAGGGTTTAAGATTTAGTGTTTAGGATTTAAAAAGAAAAAAAAGAGGGTCCGGTCGCTAGCACTGGTCGTCCTAGAAGGACTCAATAAAAAAAGTTTTAAAAGGTGGAGAAGTACATATGCAGGATTTGAATGCTAGAAAGGAGAATCAGAAATTGGAGGTTGGGAAAAAAACTGGGGTGCATTGTTAAAGAGGTCGAGGAAGAAAACCAAAGGTGGTTACTGAATCTCTTTCGGTAATAATTAATTATAATTATTACGGAAAGAAAAATGTGATTGTGCTTAGAACACAAATTAATTATAATTTTATATTTTTAAATTAATTAATTTTAACAAAAACTAGACTTAAAATATGCTCCAATTTAACCTCATGAATCACTCAAATCATATTTAAAATCATTAAGTTATTCATTTTACATATTAAAACCGAAGTTCTACAAAAAAAATCCAAATAAACTCTTTCTTAAAATTCATAACAAACCATACATTAGATTTTAACAGTTCAAAGTTGTTGAAATGAATCTTAATTTATATATATAACGTATTCAAAATTCTGATGATCCAACGATCGGATTAGGAGATATAACACACATAATATATCTTACAAATATAAACAAATTTTCCCCATAGAAGGACTAACCAAATAAGATGACGTCTGAGATGGGGTTAAGCGGCGATTTTGTCAAATCGTATAACATAGAAAAATTGGCTTTCTATCTTATCTGAAGCCAGACAAAGTTGGTTCGTTTGTGGTTCAGATTCTTATGATTTGTTAGAGAACCTATTATATATATATATATATATATATATATATATATATATATATATATGATATGGTGGAATTGGTTATTGACTATAAAGACCTAATTGAGAGCTCTTTCATCGTATTGGTTAACCAAATAAGATGACTTGAATGGGGCAACGACCCAACTTAAAACCCGATCAATAGGTTTACTATTTCCATTTTGCCATGTACACGATTGCCAAGTCTTTCCATTGTCTTTATCTTACGCAGCTTTTAACAAGTCACAAACCTTTTTAGGTAGAGACTAATTAATACATTTGACTTTGGCCCAATTTCTATGCCAAGTTGGCAACTATCCCTTACACTCGAGCTTCCCTAATAAACAATACTACTAGTATTATTTTTTAGACTGGAGGCACTATAAATACAGGCATACTATCTTCCTCTCTCAAATCATATCATATCATATCCAATACCAAAGTCACTACTTCTCAACAAGAATGTAGAGTACAAATTCTTTTTCCCAGCTTTCCTTTTTTTATCCTCCTTTTTTTGTCAACTTTTTCATGGGCAGCAGCAGTTTCATCTTATAATTCTCAGCAAAATTTCCTTCAATGCCTCACTCGTAACTCTCATGACTCCTCAATCTCCCAAGTTATTTACACCCCAGAAAACTCCTCCTACACTGAAACTTTGCTCTTCTCCGTAAACAATATGCGGCTCGCTAAGCCAGAGACACCTAAACCTCTAGCCATTGTTACACCAGTGAGCGCATCGCAAATCCAAATTGTTATTTATTGCTCGAAGAAAAATGATTTGGAAATTAGAATCGAAGTGGAGGTCATAGTTTCGAGGTCTTTCTTATGTCTCACAAGTACCATTTGTGTTGCTCGTTATGGTTAATATTCGGTCTTTTAGTTTGACCCTAAACATAAAACTGCTTGGGTTGAAAGTGGGTTAACAAATGGTGAGCTTTATTATAGAATTGGCCAGGCAACAAAAACCCTTGGATTTCCATCTGGTTTGTGGGCTAATGTGGGCATTGAGGAATAATTAGTGGTGGGGTTATGGCATGATGAGACGAAAATATGGTCTTGCTGCTTGGCAATGTAATTGATGCTAAGTTGATTGATGTTCATGGAAGAATTCTCGATAGAAAATCAATGGGTGAGGATCTTTTTGGGCGATTAGAGGAGGTGGTGGCGGTAGCTTTGGAGTTGTACTTTCTTGGAAGATAAAGTTGGTTCCTGTTCCGAAAATTGTTACAGTTTTCAAAGTTACGAGAACTGTGGAGCAAAATTTAACGAATACTTTTAATCGGTGGCAATCTGTTGTGACCAAGTTTCCCAAAGAACTTGACATCAGACGTACTGGACAAAGTATCTTAAGTGATGCAAGTCCTTGTGACGATAAAAGAACAATGGTAATGTTATTTGAATCCTTGTACCTTGGCGAAAAAGACGAGTTACTTTCCGTTATGCAAGAGAGATTCCCCGAGTTAGGACTAGCGAGAGAAGATTGTTTTGAGGTCAGTTGGGTCCAGGCGATGATGTTTTTCTCAAATTTTGAGGTGGACATGCCGCCAGAAATTTTGCTCGATAGGACTATTTTACCTAAACCTGCTTTCAAAGGAAGATCAGATTTTACTGAAGTACCGATTCCTGAAAAAGGGGTACAAGGTTTATGGGAAATGATGTACAAAATTGAGCCAAAAGCGGCAACGTTACAGTTTACGCCGTTCGGAGGAAGAATGGATGAGATTTCAGAGTCGGCTCTTCCATTCCCATATAGAGCTGGAACCTTGTATATGATGAACATGTTTGCAGTGACTGAAATCAATGAAGCTGAAAGAATTGAATGGGTAAGAAGTTTAGAAAGGTATTTGACTCCTTATGTTACCAAGTCCCCAAGAAGTGCTTATGTGAATTATGTTAATCTTTGGATGGGGACAAACAATCCACATGGTAGGACAAGCTACCAACAGGCAAGTAAATGGGGGAAAAGGTACTTCAAAAATAATTTTGACAAGCTGGTGAAAGTAAAATCTAAGGTTGACCCCGATAATTTTTTTCAACATGAGCAAAGTATCCCTGTTATTTCCTACTGATGGCCTAGCATGCGGGATGCAGCTTGATTGTTATTTTTAATTGTGCAAACATTCTTTATATTATGTTATTCTAATTGTAAATACCTAATGAAAATTGTTTCTCCTCATTTTTATTTCAATTTTCTGCAGGTAGGTTCTTTTATGTTAATTCTACTATATATAATTTACTTTTTGTTCTTTAATGATTTCATATGAAAGTGTATCATAATAGAAATTTTATTAAACCTCAAATTCACATCTCAAACCTTTAAAGCATATATCTATGGGAAAGTAAGGTTTAAAATTTGTATGAAGGAGATTAAAATTTGTAAGCACAGGGAAAGAAAGGATATTTGGCTCCACCTGTTTAGTGGAATAATGTTCCAAGAAGTTCCGTTGGCCACTGTGCATGAGAAGCCTCATTAAATGACTCGCATCAGTCAAGAGTAAGTGAATCCCAAGATATGGAGAATGTGCAGTATGAGACATTAATCAATAAATAATTCCTTGTGAATTGACGATAGAATAAATGGAGCAAGAAAAAAGACTAGTACACGAAGAAAAAGAGAAGGAAGAGGTAGGAAATTGGGAAGAATTTGATAACATCAGTAAACGGTTGACAGAAAATCTAATTAATAGTGGACTAGTGGTGGTGGTTGACAGAAAATCTAATTAATTTTGTCTCCTTACCTACTCTCATTGTTAGAAATTACTCACCCTTAGTATTAATAATTGAATTAGTGGTGGTGGTTGATGTGTTAAAATTATAAGATTTATTAACTAAATTATGTAAATTATTAATTTATAACTAAATTATGTAAAATTAGGATTTAGTGTTTAGGGAGTCAAAAGGAAAAAAATTGGACCAATTATTTAGGTATATTTTGGATACATGTAAAAAATAGAATTTAAGGTTTAGGGGTTTAATGTTTTAGGGTTTAGAGTTTAGGATTTAGAAAAGTAAAAAAAAAAAAAGAAAGAAAGAGGGCCCGATCGCCCTAGAAGGACTCAATAAAATTTAGGTATATTTTGGATACATGTAAAAAATAGAATTTAAGATTTAGGGGTTTAATGTTGGGTCCTTAACACTAATATACAACAATTAGAAAGTATTTACAAAAACAATACATACACAAAACAATTACAAAAATAACGCAATTCACATTAATAAGGAAACCTAAAATGAAGGAGAAATAACTGTCATAATTAATAATTCAAATTCAAATATCTGGGATCTAACAACAAAAATAAATTCAAATTCAAATATTCAAATTCAAATCTTGATCTTCCTAATAGTAGCCCTCTCCTCCGTTACTCCGTCGCTTCCTTTCACGTGATTTATGTCCATCAATGAATTTCTCAGAATTTTTTCTTTTGCTTTCGTCAAATTCCTCTAACGAATGGAACCTAAAAGAGTGACGACAATTGAGAGTCTTGAGGCTTGGACAAACACTATCTGATAAAGTAGAGACTGGCAAAGATGGCCCGTGCCCATGAAATTTGGTCAGTAGCCCGTCATGGGTTGGGCTTTGGGCTTCATTTTTTTAGCCCATAAAATCTTGGCCATTTTTTGCCCGGCCTTACTTAAAAAATCGCCTTAGGCAGAATTAAAGCCCACGACTTTTTTTTTTTTTTTAGCAAAATGTAGTGGGTTATGAGACTTGAACACAAGACTTGTAAGTAAATAAATAAGAGTTCAAACCAACTGAGCTACAACTATTTGTTTTTAATGCAATAATATATATAATTATATATTTATATATGTCATATATACTAGTAAATAGTGAGCTACTTGAATTCAGATTTTAATAAAAAGGAATATGATTACAATTAACTTTAATTTTCAAGCCAAAAGATATTAAGAACAAGGCACAAAAGCTCTGTAATATTAGTAAGTGTATTGCTAAAAGGTTCTACCTTTTTTTTAGCCGAGAGAGATGAGTATATATAATATTGGGACCAACAGCTATAAAATATCGAAACAAGAATACCCAAAATCTTGGATGGAATAAAATAAAATATCAGCAACAATATTTGATCCACCAGGTATGAGAGGATATTTCTCCAAAATAGTTTTTTCAAAGATTTTGATATTCAAAACTAAAACAATTTGAAAAAGCTTAATTAAAGGAAAGATATCCCAAACAGATTTGATAAAATTATGTCAATAGAGTCCCAATCAGTTTGTTGACATATTCAAAACTGAATCTAGTAGTACAATCCAAATGGAGTAATCACGAAAACCAAACAATAATCATCATAGGTACTTTAATTTAAGTTTTCTGATATCAACATTTTGGAGTTATTCCCTTAATTTTCATGTCTTCTTTAGGTACTTTGTTTATGTTATTATGGAATATATTTATAATATTGTTAACTACTAGAACATTTATTATTAATAATATTTATAATATTGTTTATTATTATTTATTTTTAATATTAATTATTATTAATATTTTTGGTGTATCAAGATTTTGTTAAAAAAAATTAAAGAGAAAACTCAGTAAGGTAAGTAGGCCTACGTGCCGAACCATCAGTAGAACAATTCTGACCACCAAAACCGGGCCTTTTTGGCCGGCCCAGTCTCGTTGCCCGGTGTAAAAGGTAGAGAAGGATTCATTGCTAGATAGAACAAACATTTCACTGACACGTGAAAATAATTAAAATCAAATTATGCAGATAAAAATATACAAGTACTGTAGTACATGATATTCAAGAAAGCTAAGGGTGGACGGACTTTTCTTTAATATGCCGCCAAAACGTAAGATTGACATGAATAAGTATCCTCAAAGAAGTACAAGGAACACATACCAAAACAGCTCAAATGAGTGTGCTGCTTGATCAATTTAAAACTATATGAGGTGTTAACAAATTGATGGGTTCAGATATGTTACTTTCACAATTAGCTTATTGTTTCTACAATGAAACAAGACTACAAAATTTCTAATTAAAAATAACAAATTGAAAAGAAATGGAGAAAAAGTTTAAAAATAAATAGATGTAACTTTTATTGTTATGAAATTTTTTTATAACTATTTGGTTACCCACAAAAATTAAAATGGTTACCTTGGTATGAAGGTTTGGCAACCCACTGCATGAAGGTTTGACTACCAACTGCATCACATTCAAAATAAATTGGTAACCTAATAACACTGAATTGGTTACCTTGGTATGAATGTTTGGCTACCAACTACACTATGAAAAAACTGCAGGTGTAGATGTGGATTAGTTACCTTGATATGAAGGTTTGGTTACCTTGGTGTGAAGGTTTGGTTACTAACTGCACTATGAAAAAACTGAAAGTGTGGAAGTGGATTGGTTACCTTGGTATGACGGTTTGGTTACCTTGGTATGAAGGTTTGGTTACCAACTGCACTATGAAAAAACTGCAGGTGTGGAGGTAGATTGGTAACCTTGGTATGAAGGTTTGGTTACCTTGGTATGAAGATTTAGTTACCAATCTTTTCTATCAGTTGCTGATTTTGGATCAAATCCAATAATCAAGGTAAGCATTGTGACGAATATGCCACCACCACCACTGCCTACACTTCCAAATGCAGCTCCACATAATCCAATTACGGAACCGACAACAATTTGATAATTAAATTTCATTTCCAGCCAAACATGTTGGTAACCTGATTTCATTTTCGGCCAAAGATGATGAAGAGGAAGAGGCATTACTAGACATTGCATGCATCCAATCAGTCTTCTCACATAAGAAAAAGAGTAGTAGAAGAAAGTCTTCACATTTTCCCATCAAAATCATATCAGCTAGCAGCAGTTGCACCAAGCCTTACCTCGGCCCTTTAAATTTTCGGAGTAGTAGTTCTGTCGTCATGGTCATATCAAACTTACAACCCATCTCCTCCAAACCAGAGTTTGTTTGTTAATCATGGATATTGTTATTATTTCTGACTTAACATTTTTGGAATTTATACAAAATCTGAGTAGAGCCTGAATTCAATTAGTTGTTAGGCAACTCAGCTTTACAATTTAAAAACTTGATTACCTTTCAACAGGAGAATCAACAGAGGAGATAAGGGAGAATCTCCTAAATTAAGGAATCCTAATTGCATACTAATCCCCTAAATTAAGGAATCCTAATTTCACTAATATAGTAAATAAATATGGGAAAGTGTATTACTTTTATAATTATTTTGTGGATGTTTTATTTTTGTAATTACTTTTAAAAATGTACTATAATATGTAATTAACCCTTTAATGTTTTAGGGTTTAGAGTTTAGGATTTAGAAAAGTAAAAAAAAAAAAAAGAAAAGAAAAGGGCTGATCAGCTAGAAGGACTCTATAAAAATAGTTTTGGAAGGTGGAGATGTATGTAGGATTTGAATGCTAGAAAGGAGAATCAGAAATTGGAGGTTGGGAAGAAAATTGGGGTGCATTGTTCAAAAGGTCGTGGAAGAAAACCAAAGGTGGTTACTGAATCTCTTTCAGCAATAATTAATTATAATTATTACAGCGAGATAAATGTGATTGTGCTTAGAACACAAATTAATTATAAATATTTTTTCAAATTTATTACTTTTAACAAAAATTAGACTTAAAAGTGCTCCAATTTAACCTCAAGAATCACTCGAATCAAATTTAAAATAATTAAGTTATCCTTTTCTACATATTAAAACTCACTTCTACAAAAAAAAAAATCTAAATAAACCCTTTCTTAAAATTGGGAAGAATTTGATAACATCTGTGACGCCCCCAAAATTAGGTATACATCACCCATCTTAGGTCGCCACTTACATAGTACGAGAATTTAAATACAACTTATTAACATAAGCTGTCAAGTATAATACAATCTGACATAAATCGTGAGTTTAAATACAAATATCGCCTCACTAGATATTATACAAACTCAAAAAAAATCCTCATTACAATTATTATCACACTATTTCACGAAATAGTGAGGACTACTAATGCTATCTTCGGGACCATCACTTTCGTTTCCCAGACTCTAAGTCCAAATATATTTCTCATTTCACGAAGAGAGAATTGAAAGAAAGAAAGGGTGAGCTCAACTAGCCCAAAAGAAGAAATATTATGACTAAGATAATGCGAGAATAAATTATCAATAGTCTTCAACAATGTTAAACCGATAAAATACAATGACAACCAACCGGTTTTAACCTGCAGCTGAATAAGCAATCCATTAAAAAGTCAAGTAGAAAATAAAGTCTACTATCTTTTAGGTTTTAAAAGGTTTTTCATCATTATTATAAATTTTGAGACTCGGTTTTAATAAATATTCCACATCATCGAATCACCCTCTGACTACGAGGATATTCTTTAGTATCACGACCACAATTATTCACGCACTACTACCAAGAATATTTGTGTATTCATTAATAGTCATGATCATGCCAACAACTGTCCATCAATGCACTACTACCACTTTGAGGATTTTTACCACATCATTTGTAACATTACGGTCAAGTGATTACACCGAATAGTCTCGGTCATAATCATACCAAGTCCATCTATGCACTACATGCCACGTAGATGACTTTAAAAAAATATAAACATGAGGATGATGACAATGATATAAGAATTGAATAAAACAAGTTCAAGAATTATTTTATCCGAGAATTATTAACGTCCAAATTATCAATATGATCTTTGTTTTGTAGAGTAAAATTCAAGAATGATCAAAGAATATTTTCATGAAAAGATCTTTGGATGAAACGCAAATATCAAGGATAATCCACTAATTTCATGGAGTATAGAAGTCAAAGTTTTAACCAACTGGGTATAATAAAGAATGGAATAACAAAAGAAATCACCATGCATGCGATGAGACCGCATGCATGATGAGTTATTCCAACGTAATAATAAATAACGGAACCGGTCGGGTGAAATTCAAACCGACAGGATGTTCCAATGAGAATAATAAAGATGGAACCGGATCCGGTGTAAAACACAGATAGGATATTCCAACGAATAATAAAGATGAGAACCAGTCCTGTAAAACACACGAGCGAGGATGTTCCAATGAGAATAATAAAGATTTTAACCGGTCGTCCTGCAAAACACACAGAGCAGGATGTTCAAATGAATAATAATAAAGATGGAACCGGTCCGTAAAACGCCTGCATGTGATGTTCCAACGAATAATAGAAGAATGTCACCAAGTATAGGGTAAATGGCAGCGTATCAAAGTTATTCCAAAGAGAATAATAAGCAATGGAATAACAACAGTTCTCTTCATGAATAAGAAAGAATAACACCCTTACCTTTGGTAGGAGATTGAATCTTTGCGGCGGTGTAGTAACAAAATACTCTTCTTCTTTCTCTCTTATTCTCTCTATACTTTCTCTCTATATAAGCTTGAATGAATTAGGTGAAAATAATGAAGCCCTAGGCCTCTATTTATAAAAGATTTCTAGCTTAGCACCCGTCGTGTGAAAAGGCGAGTGAGTGCTTGACGGTGGTTTGACGCTATAATGTGAAACGACAAGTGGTTCGGCCTTTGTAATGTGAAACGACAAGTGGTTCGACGTCTGGTAAAGGTAATTACTATTAACGAAGGTAAATACTATTGACGAAGGTAAATACTATTCACAAGGGTAATTACTATTGACGAAGGTAATTACTATTAACGAAGGTAAATACTATTCACAAGGGTAATTATTATTGACGAAGAGACTCTTAGATGATGACATACGAGCCCCCATAAAATAATCAAACTTATCACAAATCATTTTATTTTCATCATCAACACATATTTAATCTTTCAACAATTATTAATCATTTATAACTTGTCGTCTCAATTATTGATTTAATACTATAACATATTATACGAGATGATCTTTGTGACAATAATTGAATCAATAATATAATAGATATGATCGAGAATTCTTTGTAGCAATAATTGAGCATAGGTGAGTGACTTCTCGTAAGCATCAATAATCAATACCGTGTGCTACTTGTGCAACCACGCCAGACATTCATTGTACTTTTTACCACCTGGGTAGTTCAACAGGTTTTAACGGTAACACCTCCGCCGTTATTTTTAAAATATTTTTATCGCTTTTCTCGATCCGACAATAATTACATTGTGGGGTCCACCAATGATTGAATTTGTTGTATTTAATATTCCCTAACAAAAAGAATATTCCCAGACCAAACGAATATTTTATAACAACTTGCATACTTTGCAAAATTTATAAATATTACCCACAACTATAACATTATATCAAATTTATTCCATAATATTCAAAAATAATATTTATAGAAAATTCATCTTTATTTATAAAAATTTGAGGGTCTTACAACCTCCCTTTCTTATGAAATTTCGCCTCGAAATTAGGGTAATGCGATACTGGTATGTCAAGAGGTAAGGATACCTTGATTTCATTTCAGATTCTAACTCCCAAGTCATTTCCTCAACATCGTGGTTCCTCCACAAAACTTTGACTTGAGGTATAACCTTGGAAGCGTAGAATATGTTCCTTCTTATCCAAAATTTGAACAGAACCTCTTCATATGTCAAATCTTCCGCTTATTTCGTCCGGTTCTAACTCAATAATATGGTTCGGGTCTTTCACATATTTACGTAACATAGATATGTGAAAACGTTATGAACACGAGACATATTTGGCGGTAAAAAGCGAGTCTATAGGCCACAGCTCCTACTCGATCGAGGATTAAAATGGACCAGATGAATTGAGGATTAAGTTTTCCTCTCTTTCCAAATCTTGTAACTCCTTTCCATGGGGCAACTCTTAACAACACATGATCTCCTATATCGAATTCCACGTCCTTTCACGATGAAGATCGGCATAACTCTTTTATCGATTTTGTGAGGAGGTTTTTATACGTTGTCGGATCGTTTGAATCTTCTCCGTAGTCATACGTACCAACTCCGGTCCCAACAACGTTGCTTCACCCACCTCATCCCAAGCATCTCTGAGAAACGACACTTTCTTCCATACAATTACTTGAATGGAGCCATGCCAATACTTGCTTGATAATCGTTGTTGTAGGAAAACTCCACCAATGGTAAAAACTTGTCCCAACTCCCCTTGAAATCAAGGACACAGAGTCTTAATAGATCTTCAAGAGTTTGAATAGTCCTCTCCATCGTCCCGTCCAAATGCGAGGATGATATCTTAGAGCTAAATCGTAAGTCTGTGCCCATAGCTTTTTGCAAACTAACCCAAAATTGTGAAGTGAATCTTGGGTCTCGATCGGAAACTATGGATCTGCGGCATACCATGCGATCTTACAATCTCGTTTATGTACATACGAGCAAGACGTTCAAGTGTATAAGTTTTTTCAGTATCGGTAAGAAATGAGCGGACTTGGTCAATCTATCGACAATGACCCAAATCGCATCAATGCCTTGAGAAACCTTAGGAAGACTGGTAACGAAATCTATGGTAATGTGCTCCCACTTCCATTCTGGAATTTCAAGTGGTTGCAATGGACCTTTTAGTACTTGATGCTCCGCTTTAACTTTCGTTGACAAAGTTAGACACCTTGAGATAAACAAATATTATATCTCTCTTCATATTGCTCCACCAAAATGTATGGCGAATATCATGATACATTTTGGTACTCCCGAGATGGATTGCAAATGGTGTGTTGTGCGCCTCCATCATGATATTATACTTTAAATCGTGGTCGTTAGAACACAAAGTCCTGAGTTGACTCAAGTATTCCTTCTTCATCGATTCTTGCTTCCGCATAGCACCTTCTTGCACTTTCTTCCTCATACGCATCGGCTCTCCGAGTCTCGTAGCTTGAAAGCGACTTTAACTTTATCGATTAAAGTCGGTTCTCTACTCATATACTCGCTATCATCACATGCGTCCACAGAGTCTTTAACTCTATCTCCATCCTTTGCAAGTCACACAAAATGGGCCTTTGCGTTGACAATGTCGCACTTTCGTACTTGCATATGATTTTCTACTCAATCGTCGCCTACTACGTTCGCTTTTCGGGATGGTATTGGATGGTATGATCATAATCTTTCAACAGTTCAAGCCAACGTCGTTGTCGCGTGTTGAGTTCCTTTTGAGTGAAGAAATATTTGAGGCTTTTTATGATCCGTAAAGATCTCCACTTTCTCCCCATACAAGTAATGCCTCCAAATTTTAAGTGCAAAGATAACAATTTGCCAACTCTAGATCATGAGTAGGATAATTCCTCTCATATTCTTTGAGTTGTCATGAGGCATAGGCTATAACTTTTCCATGTTGCATGAGAACACATCCCAACCCTTTGCTCAAGCATCATCAGAGATGACAAATCCTCCGAGCCGGATGGTATTGTCCGAACAATCTTTGAAATAAGTCTCCTCTTGAGTTCTTGAAAACTCCTCTCACATTCTTAGCTCCCAACCGAACTTTGTATCTTTCCGAGTCATCTCGAAGTCAATGGAGTAGCGATTCGAGAAAATCCTTCCACGAATCTCCGATAATAACCAATTAAACCGAGAAAGCTACGTGACTTGATCAATCGATTTAGGTTGTTCCCGACTTTGAATGGCTTCAATCTTTCTTTGGGTCAATGGATATTCCATGACTTGATACCACGTGCCCAAGGAATGCTACTTCTTCAAGCCGAACTCACATTTCTTCAACTTGCATAAAGCTTATATTCACGAAGCTTTTGGAGTGTCGACCTCAAGTGTTGCTCATGATCTTCACGGCTTTTGGAATACATAAGGATGTCATCAATAAAGGCGACCACAAAGTGATCTAAATATTCCTTGAATACTCGGTTCATCATATCCATGAAGGCGGCGGAGCATTAGTCAATCCAAAGGACATGACTAGGAATTCATAATGCCCGCATTCGAGTTAAAAGCCGCCTTTGGAATGTCGGTGGTTCTAATCTTCAATTGGTGATATCCTAAGCGAAGATCAATCTTTGAAAAGAATTTGGCTCCTTGCAATCGGGTCAAACAGGTCATCATTACGTGGCAATGGATACCTATTTTGATGGTGACATGATTCAACTCCCGATAATCAATACAAAGTCGCGATACTCCCATCTTTCTTCTTCACGAATGTAACAGGAGCACCCCAAGGAGAAGTACTAGGACGAATAAAGCCAATGTCTAACAATTCACGTAGTTGGGTCTTTAACTCCTCGAAGTTCAATAGAGCCATTCGATATGGGGCTTTGGAAATAGGTTTTGTACCGGGTTCAAGGTCGATACAAAATTCAATTTCACGCTTCTGGGTAGGCCGGAAGTTCTTCTTGAGAATACGTCCGTGAAATTTATTAACAATAGGAATATCGTTTAAAAGGCGTATTTTTTGTTTAAATCTGTGACATGAGCTAAGAAAGCTTGACATCCGTTTTTCAATAAACGAATAGCTTTATGGCTTGAGATAAACGTGATTGATTTTAATGGTTTGGTCGTTTGAATTCGCATAATAGGTTGATTAGGAATATGAAAGCTAACAACCTTACGAAAATAATCAATTTTTGCATGATAAGTAGTTAACCAATCAATCCCTAGAATCACGTCAAATGCAAGTATTTTTAATGAAATAAGATCGACAAGTAATGTGAGGGTACCGATTTGAACCAAACAAGACTTATAAATGATTGGATGTAATGAAGGTTTCTCCCAACGGAGTTTCCACAGATAAGTCAAAGTCTAATTTCTCCGAGTCAAATTTAATCGATGAGCGCAAGTAGGAGAAATAAAAGAATGGGTAGAACCCAAGGTATCAAATAAAGTATAGACTTCATTAGAATTTATGATAAGCTTACCCAGTGATGACCTCATTCGGATTCCTTGCTCTTTGGGAGGTCACAACAAACGCCTCTCCTTGCTACACTGGCTTTGAATTTTCGGGATGGCCTTTGGTGCCTCCATCCTAGCCGAATTTGTCTTCGTGAACGCAAAAAATCGAGCTAAGTGACCTTCTCTTCCACAATTATAACATCTTTTGACTGGCATGGCGCAGCTTGAATGATGTGTCCCTCTCCTCCGCATTTGAAGCATATGATAGGTGGTCTTTCTCCTTCCTTAACAATGGGTCTTTGGTCTTTGACGTCTTTCCATCATTGTTGAATCTCCGCTTCTTAAAATGTCCATTCTTATTGTTTTGGCCTTGATTACCACCAAGTGGTTACCATATCCGCCTGTTGATTCCTCCACGCTTGTTGTCACCGCTTGATGACTACTCTCATTTGGTATTATAATTTTGTCAAATTTGCTCTCTTTTAGTTGCGTTGACTCATTATCGCGCTCCACTAATCGAGCCCTATTTACAACATCTCCGAATACAAACACGGTTTATGAGAAATAAGATGTTGACGTATCTCCCGACTTCAAACCTCTTAAAAAACATTCGCGCCATTCTCTCTTCATTATCCACCAAGTGGGACGAAAACCGTGATAACTCCGCAAATTTTGCCTCGTATTGCGACACGGTCCATATTGTTTTGTTCCAACTTGATAAACTCCACCTCCTTCATGTGGCGAATACTTTCGGGAAAGTATTTGTCGTTGAACAGACTCCCCGGAACTTCTCCCAAGATATCTTGAAGACAACAGTTGAGTACATTTCTGCAGATTCCCACCAAGAATCCCCTTTCTCTCGCGCAACATAAAAAAGCGTAAAGGAACCTTTTGCTCCTCGGAGCATCCCAAGACATCAAATATTTTGGTAATCTGCTTTATCCATGCTTCCGCCAAGTGGTTTTGGCTCTCCCTTAAACTCCGGTGGTCCCAGCTCCTTGAATTGCTTAATGGTGACCGCTTCGAGAGTTTTCCGTGTTTCCACCTATGTTTTGGGCGAGAGTCGCTCTCGCTTTCTTTGTTGCATAAATTGCATAAAGCCTCCGAACATTTGATCATTCATCATTTGGTCGGTGTTGTTGTTTTGTATGAGGATTGTCGCCTTCGATGCACATTATCCTCGATTATTGATATGTGGTGAATCAACGATCGCTGCGCTCCATTGCTATTCTCAACATTCTCAAATGTCATTTTCGGATCTCCCACAAAAAAGGTTAATTGACATGTAACAAATTATCTCTATATTACGACCGACCAATAAAATAAAGACATAAACTTAGGTAGGTCATACTTAGCGAAGGTATTCCCCGCCTCTCCCTCCTAGTACTATTCTCACATCTTAGCCGGGATCATATCCTAAGCTCGATACCAACCGTGGCGCCCCAAAATTAGGTATACATCACCCATCTTAGGTCGCCACTTACATAGTACGTAATTTAAATACAACTTATTAACATAAGCTGTAAATGTACAATACAACATAAATCGTGAGTTTAAATACAAATATCGCTCTACTAGATATTATACAAACTCAAAAAAATCCTCATTACAATTATTATCACACTATTTCACGGAATAGTGAGGACTACTAATGCTATCTTGAGTCCATCACTCGCTTTCCCAGACTTCGTCGTCCCAAATATATTCTCATTTCGTGAAGAAAACGGTGAAAGAAAGGGTGAGCTCAACTAGCCCAAGAAGAAATATTATGACTAAGATAATGCGTAATAAATTATCAATAGTCTTCAACAATGTTAAACCGATAAAATACAATGTGACAAACCGGTTTAAGCTGCGGCCGAATAAGCAATCCATTAAAAGAGTCAAGTAGAAAATAAAGTCTACTATCTTTTAGGTTTTAAAGGTTTTTCATCAACTGTTATAAATGAGACTCGGCTTTAATAAATATTCCACATCATCGAATCACCCCTTTTCTACGGCCAAGGATATTCTTTAGTATCACGACCACAATTATTCATACACTACTGCCAAGAATATTTGTGTATTCATTAATGGTCATAATCATTCCAACAATCGTCCATCAATGCACTACTACTAATTTGAGGATTTTTACCACATCATTTGTAACATTACTTGGCCATGATTACACCGAATAGTCTCTCGGTCATAATCATACCAAGTCCATCTATGCACTACAATGCCATGTATGACTTTAAAAAAATATAAACATGAGGATGATGACAATGATATAAGAATTCAATAAAACAAGTTCAAGAATTATTTTATCCAGAATTATTAACGTCCAAATTATCAATATGATCTTGCTTTTGTAGAGTAAAATTCAAGAATGATCGAAAAGAATATTTTCATGAAAAGATCTTTGGATGAAACGCAAATATCAAGGATAATCCACTAATTTCATGGAGTATAGAAGTCAAAGTTTTAACCAAACTGGGTATAATAAAGAATGGAATAACAAAAGAAATCACCATGCATGCGATGATCCGCACATGACGAGTTATTCCAATGTAATAATAAATAACGGAACCGAGTGTCGGTGAAATTCACACCGGCGGGATGTTCCAATGTAATAATAAAGATGGAACCAGATCCGGTTAAAAAACACACAAATAGGATATTCAATGAATAATAATGACAGAACGAAGTCCGGTAAAAAACATGCATGTGGATGTTCCAACAGAATAATAAAGAGCGGAACCAGTCCGGTGTAAAACACACAAACAGGATGTTCCAATGAATAATAATAAAAAGATTTTACCCGTGGTCCCAGTCGTAAAATGCTGTGAATGTGGATGTTCCAATGTAATAATAGAAGAATGTCACCAAGTATAGGAGTAAACCACAGATACAAGTTATTCCAAACGCGAAATAATAAGCAATGGAATAAAAAGCAGTTCTCTTCATGAATAAGAAAGAATAACACCCTTTACCTTTGGTAGGAGATTGAATCTTTAGCAGAACAGTAGTAACAAAATACTCTTCTTCTTTCTCTCTTATTCTCTCTATACTTTCTCTCTCTATAGCTTGAATGAATTAAATGAAAATAATGAAGCCTAGGCCTCTATTTATAGAAGATTTCTAGCTTAGCACCGCTTAGTGTGAAAAGGCAAGTGGCTTGACGATTTGTTTGGCGCTTTATAATGTGAAGCGACAAGTGGTTCGGCGCTTTGTAATGTGAAATGACAAGTGGTTCGACGTCTGGTAAAGGTAATTACTATTAACGAAGGTAAATAATATTGACGAAGGTAAATACTATTCACAAGGGTAATTACTTATTGACGAAGGTAATTACTATTGATGAAGGTAAATACTATTCACAAGGGTAATTATTATTGTGAAGAGACTCTTAGATGATGACATATGAGCCCCCATAAAATAATCAAACTTACCACAAATCATTTTATTTTCATCAACACATATTTAATCTTTCAACAATTATTAATCATTTATAACTTGTCGTCTCAATTATTGATTTAATACTATAACATATTATCACGATTTATATCTTGTGACAATAATTGAATCAATAATATAATAGATATGATGCAAAGAATTATCTGTAGCAATAATTGAGCATAAATGAGTGACTTCTCACGTAAACATCAATAATCAATACCGTGTGCTTTACTATGCAACCACGCGTATTCTTTATTTTTACCACTTGGGTAGTTCAACAGTTTTAACGGTAATACCTCCGCCGTTATTTTTAAAAATATTTTTATTCGTTTTCTCAATCAAATGATAATTATTTCATTGGGGTCCACCAATGATTGAGCCAGTTATCATTTAATATTCCCTAACAAAAAATATTCCCAAACCAAACGAATATTTTATAATAACTTGCATACTTTGCAAAATTTATAAATATTACCCACAACTATAACATTATATCAAATTTATTCCATAATATTCAAAAATAATATTTATAGAAAAATTCATCTTTATTTATAAAAGTCGGGTCTTACAACCCTCCCTTCTTATGAAATTTAAGCCCTCGAAATTAGAATACGATACTGGTATGTCAAGAGAGTAAGGATACCTTGATTTCATTTCATTGATTCTAACTCCCAAGTCATTTCCTCAACATCGTGGTTCCTCCACAAAACTTTGACTTGAGGTATAACCTTGGAGCGTAGAATATGTTCCTTCTTATCCAAAATTTGAACAGAACCTCTTCATACGTCAAATCTTCCGCTATTTCGTCCGGTTCTAACTCAATAATATGGTTCGGGTCTTTCACATATTTACGTAACATAGATATGTGAAAAGCGTTATGAACACGAGACATATTTGGCAGAAAGCGAGTCTATAGGCTACGCTTCAGACTTTCATCGAGGATTAAAATGGACCGATGAATCGAGGATTAAGTTTTCCTCTCTTCCAAATCTTGTAACTCCTTTCCATGGGCAACTCTTAACAACACATGATCTCCTATATCGAATTCCACGTCCTTTCGATGAAGATCAAAGATAACTCTTTTGTCGATTTTGTGAGGTTTTTATACGTTGTCGGATCGTTTGAATCTTCTCCGTAGTCATACGTATTACCAACTCCGGTCCCAACAACGTTGCTTCACCCACCTCATCCCAAATACAGTCTTGAGAAGCGACACTTTCTTCCATACAAGGCTTGAATGGAGCCATGCCAATACTTGCTTGATAACTGCTATTGTTGTAGGAAAACTCCACCAATGGTAAAACTTGTCCCAACTCCCCTTGAAATCAAGGACACAGAGTCTTAATAGATCTTCAAGAGTTTGAATAGTCCTCTCCGACTTTCCGTCCCGTCCCGAGGATGATATCAGAAAGCTAAATCGTAAGTCCTGTGCTCATAGCTTTTTGCAAACTAACCCAAAATCGTGAAGTGAATCTTGGGTCTCGATCGGAAACTATGGATACTTTGATACCATGCGCCTTTACAATCTCGTTTATGTACATACGAAAGCAAGACGTTCAAGTGTATAAGTTTCTCGTGTCGGTAAGAAATGAGCGGACTTGGGCAATCTATCGATTAATGACCCAAATCGCATCAATGCCTTGAGAAACCTTAGGAAGACCGTGAATGAAATCCATGGTAATGTGCTCCCACTTCCATTCCGGAATTTCAAGTGGTTGCAATGGACCTTTTTTGTACTTGATGTCTCGCTTTAACTCGTTGACAAAGTTAGACACCTTGAGATAAATAATACGCTATCTCTCTCTTCGTATTGCTTCCACCAAATGTATGACGAATATCATGATACATTTTGGTACTCCCAAGATGGATTGCAAATGGTGTGTTGTGCGCCTCCATCATGATATTATACTTTAAATCGTGGTCGTTAGGAACACAAAGTCCGGAGTTGACTCAAGTATTCCTTCTTCATCGATTCTTGCTTCCCAGATAGCACCTTCTTGCACTTTCTTCCTCATAATGCGCATCGGTGTCCGTGCATGAGCAGCGACTTTAACTTTATCGATTAAAAAGTCGGTTCTACTCAGTATACTCGCTATCATCACATGCGTCCACAGGTCTTTAACTCTATCTCCATCCTTTGCAAGTCACACAAAATGGGCATTTGCGTTGACAATGTCGCTTTCGTTACTTGCATATGATTTTCTACTCAATCGTCATTACCACGTTCGCTTTTCGAGGATGGTATTGGATGGTATGATCATAATCTTTCAATAGTTCAAGCCAACGTCGTTGTCGCATGTGTTGAGTTCCTTTTGAGTGAAGAAATATTTGAGGCTTTTATGATCAAGTAAAGATCTCCACTTTCTCCCCATACAAGTAATGCCTCCAAATTTTAAGTGCAAGATAACAAATTTGCTAACTCTAGATCATGAGTAGGATAATTCCTCTCATATTCTTTGAGTTGTCATGAGGCATAGGCTATAACTTTTCCATGTTGCATAAGAACACATCCCAACCCTTTGCTCGAAGCATCACTTGTAGATGACAAATCCTCCGAGCCAGATGGTATTAGCGTAGCAGGTCTTTGAAATAAGTCTCCTCTTGAGTTCTTGAAAACTCCTCTCACATTCTTCGCTCCAACCGAACTTTGTATCTTTCCGAGTCGGTGAGTCAATGGAGTAGCGATTCGAGAAAATCCTTCCACGAATCTCCGATAATAACCAATTTAAACCGAGAAAGCTACGTGACTTCGATCATCGATTTAGGTTGTTCCCGACTTTGAATGGCTTCATCTTTCTTTGGTCAACAGATATTCCATGACTTGATACCACGTGCCCAAGGAATGCTACTTCTTCAAGCCGAACTCACATTTCTTCAACTTGGCATAAAGCTTATATTCACGAAGCTTTTGGAGTGTCACCTCAAGTGTTGCTTCATGATCTTCACGGCTTTTGGAATACATAAGGATGTCATCAATAAAGACGACCACAAAGTGATCTAAATATTCCTTGAATACTTGGTTCATCATATCCATGAAAGCGGCGGAGCATTAGTCAATCCAAAGGACATGACTAGGAATTCATAATGCCCATCTGGGAAGTTCGAAAAGCCGTCTTTGGAATGTCGGTGATTCTAATCTTCAATTGGTGATATCTCGGAACGAAGATCAATCTTTGAAAAGAATTTGGCTCCTTGAATCGGTCAAACAGTCATCAATACATGGCAATGGATACCTATTTTTGATGGTGACATGATTCAACTCCCGATAATCAATACAAAGTCGCATACTCCCATCTTTCTTCTTCACGAATAGAACAGAGCACCCCGAGAAGAAGTACTAGACGAATAAAGCCAATGTCTAACAATTCTGCAGTTGGGTCTTTAACTCTCGAAGTTCAATAGAGCCATTCGATATGGGGCTTTGGAAATAGGTTTTGTACCGGGTTCAAGGTCGATACAAAATTCAATTTCACGCCTGGGGTAGGCCAGAAGTTCTTGAGGGAATCGTCGAAATTTATTAACAATAGGAATATCGTTTAAAAGCGACGTATTTTTTGTTTAAATCATGACATGAGCTAAGAAAGCTTGACATCCGCTTTTCAATAAACGAATAGCTTTATGGCTTGAGATAAACGTGATTGATTTTAATGGTTTGGTCGTTTGAATTAAGCATAATAGGTTGATTAGGAATATGAAAGCTAACAACCTTACGAAAATAATCAATTTTTGCATGATAAGTAGTTAACCAATCAATCCCTAGAATCACGTCAAATGCAAGTATTTTTAATGAAATAAGATCGACGGTAATGTGAGGTCACCGATTTGAACCAAACAAGACTTATAAGCGATTGGATGTAATGAAGGTTTCTCCCAACCCGGAGTTTCCACGAGATAAGTCAAAGTCTAATTTCTCCTGAGTCAAATTTAATCGATGGCTAAAAGTAGGAGAAATAAAAGAATGGGTAGAACCAGGTGTCAAATAAAGTATAGACTTCATTAGAATTTATGATAAGCTTACAGTGATGACCTCATTCAGTTCCTTTCTCTTTGGGAGGTCACAACAAACGCTCTCCTTACTACTACTGTTTTGAATTTTACTGGATGGCTTTTGTGCCTCCATCCTAGGTGAATTTGTCTTGATGGCAACGAAAAATCGAGCTAAGTGACCTTCTCTTCCACAATTATAACATGCTTTGAGACGGCATGACGATTTGGATGATGTGTCCCTCTCCTCGCATTTGAAGCATATGATGGGTGGTCTTTCTCCTTCCTTAACAATGGGTGTTGAATGTTGCCGCGTCTTTCCATCATTGTTGAATCTCCGCTTTCTTGAAATGTCCATTCTTATTGTTTTGGCCTTGATTACCACCGGCGTGGTTACCATATCCGGCCCGTTGATTCCTCCACGCTTGTTGTCACCGCTCGATGACTACTCTCACCGGTATTATAATTTTGTCAACCGCTTCTCTTTTAGTTCGGTTGACTCATTATCGCTCCCACTAATCGAGCCCTATTTACAACATCCCGAATACAAACACACAGTTTATGAGAAATAAGATGTTGACGTATCTCCGGGCTTCAAACCTCTTAAAAACATTCGCGCCATTCTCTTTCATTATCCACCAAGTGGGGCCGTAAACCGTGATAACTCCGCAAATTTTGCCTCGTATTATGACACTGGTCATATTGTTTTTTCCAACTTGATAAACTCCACCTCCTTCATTATGGCGAATACTTTCGGAAAGTATTTGTCGTTGAATGCGACTCTGGAACTTCTCCCAAGATATCTTCAAGACAACAGTTGAGTCGTTTCACCGATTCCCACCAAAGTCCGCCTCTCCGCAAACATAAAGGCGGCAAAGGGAACTTTTTGCTCTCTGAGCATCCCAAGACATCAAATATTTTGGTAATCATTTATCCATGCTTAGCCAGAAGTGGTTTTGCTCTCCCTTAAACTCCTAAGGTGGTCCCAGCTCTTGAATTGCTTAATGCATGACCGCCTTTGAGAGTTTTCCGTGTTTCCACCTATGTTTTGGACGCCGAGTCGCTCTCGCTTTGCATTGCAAATTGCATAAAGCCTCTGAACATTTGATCATTCATCATTTGGTCGGTGTTGTTGTTTGTTTTACGAGGATTGTCGCCTTCGATGCACATTATCCTAATTATTGATATGTGGTGAATCAACGATCGCTATCCCATTACATATTCTCAACATTCTCAAATGTCATTTTCGAGATCGCCACAAAAAAAAGGTTAATTGACATGTAACAAATTATCTCTATATTACGACCGACCAATAAAATAGCACATAAACTTAGGTAGGTCATACTAAGCTGAAGGTATTCCCTGCTCTCCCCTCCTAGTACTATTCTCACATCTTAGCCAGGATCATATCCCTAAGCTCGATACCAACCAATGACGCCCCCAAAATTAGGTATACATCACCCATCTTAGGTCGCCACTTACATAGTCTGAAATTTAAATACAACTTATTAACATAACGTGCGTGTAGTAATAATACAACATAAATCGTGAGTTTAAATACAAATATCGCTCACTAGATATTATACAAACTCAAAAAAATCCTCATTACAATTATTATCACACTATTTCACGCTGAATAGTGAGGACTACTAATGCTATCTTCAGTCCATCACTGTTTCCCGACTCGTCCCAAATTATATTCTCATTTCGTGAAGAAGGCAATGAAAAGAAAGGGTGAGCTCAACTAGCCCAATGAAAATATTATGACTAAGATAATGCGAATAAATTATCAATAGTCTTCAACAATGTTAAACCGATAAATACAATGACAAACCGGTTTAACTGCAGCTGAATAAGCAATCCATTAAAAGAGTCAAGTAGAAAATAAAGTCTACTATCTTTTAGGTTTTAAAGGTTTTTCATCATTGTTATAGTGAGACTCGACTTTAATAAATATTCCACATCATCGAATCACCCCCGCACTACGGCCAAGGATATTCTTTAAGATCACGACCACAATTATTCATGCCACTACTAAGAATATTTGTGTATTCATTAATGGTCATGATCATTCCAACAATCTGTCCATCAATGCACTACTACCCATCGAGGATTTTACCACATCATTTGTAACATTACGGTCATGATTACACGAATAGTCTCTGGTCATAATCATACCAAGTCCATCTATACACTTCAAGCCATAGATGACTTTAAAAAATATAAACATGAGGATGATGACAATGATATAAGAATTCAATAAAACAAGTTCAAGAATTATTTTATCCAGAATTATTAACGTCCAAATTATCAATATGATACTTGTTTTGTAGAGTAAAATTCAAGAATGATCAAGAATATTTTCATGAAAAGATCTTTGGATGAAACGCAAATATCAAGGATAATCCACTAATTTCATGGAGTATGAAAGTCAAAGTTTTAACCAACCGGGTATAATAAAGAATGGAATAACAAAAGAAATCACCATGCATGCGATAGAGCCGCACAGATGGGTTATTCCAATGTAATAATAAATAACGGAACCGTGTCGTGAAATTCACACCGCGTGATGTTCCAATGTAATAATAAAGATGGAACCGGATCCTGTAAAACACACAAATAGGATATTCAATGTAATAATAATGACAGAACCAGTCCGGTGTAAAACACATGCATGTGGGATGTTCCAACAAGAATAATAAAGAGCGGAACCAGGTCCGTGTAAAACACACAAAACAGGATGTTCCAATGTAATAATAATAAAGATTTTAACCGGTCCGTAAGTAAAATGCACGACGGGATGTTCCAATGTAATAATAGAAGAATGTCACCAAGTATAGGGTAAGCACAGATATCAAAAGTTATTCCAAGAGAATAAGCAATGGAATAACAACGTTCTCTTCATGAATAAGAAAGAATAACACCCCTTACCTTTGGTAGGAGATTGAATACTTTGAGCAAAGGTGTAAGAATAAAATACTCTTCTTCTTTTCTCTCTTATTCTCTATACTTTCTCTCTATAGCTTGAATGAATTACGTGAAAATAATGAAGCCCTAGGCCTCTATTTATAGAAGATTTCTAGCTTAGCACCGCCGCGGTGAAAAGGCAAGTGGCTTCGATTTAATTGGTTTGACGCTCAGTAATGTGAAACGACAAGTGGTTCGGCGCGCTCAGTAATGTGAAATGACAAGTGGTTCGACGTCCGTAAAGGTAATTACTATTAACGAAGGTAAATAATATTAACGTAAGGTAAATACTATTCACAAGGGTAATTACTATCGACGAAGGTAATTACTATCGACGAAGGTAAATACTATTCACAAGGGTAATTATTATTGATGAAAGAGACTCTTAGATGATGACATATGAGCCCCCATAAAATAATCAAACTTACCACAAATCATTTTATTTTCATCAACACATATTTAATCTTTCAACAATTATTAATCATTTATAACATGTCGTCTCAATTATTGATTTAATACTATAACATATTATATGAGATGATCTTTGTGACAATAATTGAATCAATAATATAATAGATATGATGCAAAGAATTATTGAGTAATAATTGAGCATAAATTGAGTGACTTCTCACGTAAGCATCAATAATCAATACTGCGTGTCTACTACGCAACCACGCGCAGACATCGTACTTTACCAATGGGTAGTTCAATCAGTTTAATCGGTAACACCTCCGTGAGTTATTTTTAAAATATTTTTGTCGCTTTTCTCAATCAAATGATAATTACATTGTGGGGTCCACCAATGATTGAAATTTGTGCACGAATATTCCCTAACAAAAGAATATTCCCCAATTAAACGAATATTTTATAACAACTTGCATACTTTTGCAAAATTTATAAATATTACCCACAACTATAACATTATATCAAATTTATTCTATAATATTCAAAAATAATATTTATAGAAAATTCATCTTTATTTATAAAAGTTTGGGTCTTCAACATCGATGAAATCTACGTGAGAAAATCTAACTAATAGTGGACTAGTGGTGGTGGTTGATGTGTTAAAATTATGTACTGCAAGTGCACAACATCTATTATAGATTTGGCAAGTACAGGTCGAACCACAAGGACTAGATTAATTCTTTAATATATCCTTAATTAATATTTTAAGCAAATTAGAAACAAAAATGATGGAGAAGATTTATTAACTAAATTATGCAAATTATTAACTTATAACAGAAACTATTAATGAGAAAAGATACCTAGGAATCATAATCCACCAAATATTAACATAATAAATAATTTCTTATTTCCTAAATCAATTCCCAAATTATTTTCCCTTCCCTTTAAAAATAATGATTCATATAATTAATATGGGCGATCATAAGTTATGAAAAATTCACAGATTAACTATAACTTATCAAAACCTCGTAATCAATATAAAAATCATATGCAATTTGCGGAGGAAAATATGAAGGCGAAAAGTAATTAGACATTAATTTTGGAACGGAAAGAAAATATTATTATGAAATACTTAGTTTCACAATATTCCTAGGTATTAGAAATTTAGCTAGCCATGGAATTAAAAATAAAAACAAATAATATTAGTACTACTATTTGCATCAAATAAGAACAATAATTAAAAGAGAATTTCTATTATATCAATAAAAGAAAGTTACAAATACTCCTTGACAGTAGTACCACACGTGATTGGAATAAGAGAAAAGAAAAACTCTAAATATCTTACTCCTTTCTACACTAGTGAAAAACGGCAAAAAGCACTTTTTAGCCACTGTGGTTATAGTGATTTATGCAATTAGCCACTGTGGTTTTAAAATATTCAATTAGCCCATTATACTATTTAAAAATATGCAATTAACTCATTCCGTCCAATTTTGCAGATGAGCGTTAAAAATTGGCCTTATTTTCCTACGTGGCTTTTTCAAATTAAATGCTAATGATGTGTATTTGCTGATCGGGACGAAGATATAAGCAGAAACCATTGGAAAGCAAACCATTGTTGCTCTTAATGTCTGTCGAACTCGATTGTGTTGATTGAGAGAGAGAATACATGGGACGATCTTGATCGTATGTGAGGCGAAAGTGAGTGGGTCGATTGAAGAACTGAAGATCGAGTGAAATCGAGTGGGTCGAGTGAAGAACTGAAGAATTGAAGAACTAGGGTTCCCCATTTCTAAGTAAAAGTGCACAAAAATTAGGGCTTTTACTTGAAGATTGGTTTCGAGGTAAGTGCAAATGTATTGTACATCTGATATGGCTTCATCCCGAACTAGCTCAATGTCAACCACTGCTTCAGAACTGCACAAGTGTTTTTGTGATGTACCAGCTCGAATCTGTATTTCGAAGAAAGATAGGTAAAAAGGAAAGAGGTTTTATGGTTGCCGCAACTATGGGGTTAGTTTACTCTGTCATATTTGTAATATGCATTTCATTCCTATCTTTGTTTAATATGGTATGTGGCTCTGTTTTCCCCATCTTTGTTAAATAATGTTTGGTTAATTATATATATTTGATAGGAATCTGGGAGATATTGTGGATATTTTCAATGGATTGAAGTGCCTTCCAATGTTGATGAAGCAACTAGTGTGATGAGCAAGCCAGTTGAAGAGGTGAGTTTGGTGATGGAAAAAAATGCTAATTAACTGAAGCAGAAGTTGAAAATTCTGAAGAAGGAAACACTGATAAAGAAAATGGAAGTTGATAGACTTAAGGAGGCAAACTCAAAACTTAGATGTAATTGTGTATTTTCATGGATTGTCACTACAATTCTGTTAGTTCCCAGAGGGCACAATAGATCTAGAAGGGGGGGTTGAATAGATCCTTTTTATTTCAAATACTTTTCTGGTTTATATTATATTGTTCATAATTAACATATAACAAACATAAGAATCTTTTCAAGCACAGCGAAATAAGTAAAAGATCCCCTTCATTGATATATTCATAATCATACATACATTGTTAAGTAGAGTAAGTTTAGTTGTGGCGATTAAAACATACATAGCAGTTATAGCGGTTATAATACATAATGTAAATGACATAATGTAAAAGACACAAGGGGTTTAAGTGGTTCAGAGACTCAAGCTCCCAATCCACTCTTCTGCTTTCAACTAGCAGGAATTCCACTAAGGAAGGGCAGCACTCTGAATCACTAAGATTCCTTCATGCGCCGATGACCTTGGGACTCCTTTAGTTCCTAGAACTCTTCAAGCCCAATGCAGCTCCTCTGAATCTTCATTTAGTCCTCCTCTTGAGGACCCCTCAGAATTGGAATCTTTGTTTAGTCCCTTCCGCATAAGGACCCTCAGTTCCACAGCTTTGTTGAGTTGTTTGAGTCGGTGCTGAGCTGCTAAGATGTCTTCATGCTCTGAACATCTTCTATACTTAGCAGCTTGGCTTCTCTCATTGATCCAAGAAATTCTCACCCTTAGTATCAATAGTTTTTAACTTCCCATAAAGGAGTAGTGATTGAATTTTACACAGATTTTAATTATTAAATGATAGTATTAAATGAATTTCTTAATACATGTGCAAAAACCTTAAATGACATTTATTTAGAAATGGAGGGAGTGTAGGAAATTGGGAAGAATTTGATAACATCAGTAAACGATTGACAGAAAATCTAATTAATAGTGGACTAGTGGTGGTGGTTGATATGTTAAAATTATAAGATTTATTAACTAAATTATGCAAATTATTAATTTATAACGGAAATTATTAATGAGAAAAGATACCTAAGAATCAGAATCCACCAAATATTAACATAATAATAATTTTTTTATTTCCTAAATCAAATCCCAAATTATTTTCCCTTCCCTTTAAAAATAATGATTCATATACTCCCTCCATTCCTAAAATATTATCGTTTTAGAAAAAAAATTTGTTCCAAAAAGTTTGTCGTTTATAACTTTTGAAAAGAATAAATTATTTATTTCCTTATATTACCCTTACCTTCTCTCATTGTCCCAAGAAATTCTCTCCCTTGTATTAATAGTTTTCAACTTTCCATAAAGGGGTAGTGATGAAATTTTAAACAAATTTTACTTGATAAATGATACTTCCTTAATCCATGTGCCAAAACCTTAAACGACAATTTTTTAGGAACGGAAGTAGTAATTAATATGGGCAAGCATAAGTTATGAAAAATTCACAGATTAACTATAACTTATCAAAACATCGCAATCAATATAAAAATCATATGCAATTTATGCGGAGGAAAATATGAAGGCGAAAATAATTATGCATTAATTTTGGAACGGAAAGAAAATATTATTATGAAATACTCCCTCCATCCCTAAATAACTGACGTTTTGAAGGTTTTCACACTTATTAAGGAAGTCATTTATTACTCCAATTTTGTCATTAAGATTGATATGTATTACCACAATTACCCTTGCATTAATTAAGAAAAGATGTACACCATATAGTTGTCTAGATAAATGAAATACTCTATATAGTTGAGGGCAATAGAGGAAAAATTGTAATTAATGCTTCCTAGAAACTTGGTAACGTCAAATATATTGGGAAATTTTGAACTCCCTATAACGTCAATTATTTAGGGATGGAGGTAGTACTTAGTTTCATCATAATCCTAGGTATTAGAAATTTAGCTAGCCATGGAATTAAAAATAAAAGCAAATAATATTAGTACTACTATTTGCATCAAATAAGAACAATAATTAAAAGAGAATTTCTATTATATCAATAAAAGAAAGTTACAAATACTCCCTGACAGTAGTACCACACGTGATTGGAATAAGAGAAAAGACAAACTCTAAATATTTTACTCCCTTCTGCTAGGGGTGAGCATTCGGTTTTACCCGAACCGAATTAGCTTTTCGGTTATAACCGAAAATCGAAATTCAACTATTTTAGGTATCCGAACTACTAATCGAAACCGAATAACCGACTAACCGAATAATCGAATTAGTTATTCGGTTGTTTGGATAATAACCGAATTTAATAGTTTGTAAGCAATCAAGTGAATCAAATGTAACTGTCAACAACATGTATCCAGCAAACAGTGAAGGCAAGTATAACAACAGTGAAGGCTAGCAGACAACAGTGAATCACAAGTATAACAACAGAACAGTAGAAACAAGAAGCAGTGAAGAAACACAACATCAGTCATAATTCCATAAGACCATAACTACAGCACATTAGAAGCAGGTCATCAACATGCAATTTTGGGCCGTTGGAGGAGATCGGAGGAGGTTCATCCGGAGGAGGTTCATCCGGGAATTGACTGCCGAATGAAATCGATTTGGGATCGCTTGACCGAAATCGATTTGGGATCTGTGGATGAAATCGATTCTAAGATCTGGTATGAGAGTATGAGAATATGAGACAGAGAGATGAGAGCAGAGAAATCGATTTGGGACGAGAGGTGAGAGATGAGATGAGTCTTCGAGAGATGAGAGATTCAAAACTTCTTAGATCTAGACTATGAATGAGAAGTACAATTATAATTTTTAAGCCCCTTTTTTATTTTGGTTATTCGGTTAATCGAATAACAAAAAAACAAAAATTAAACCCGAAACCGAAAATCGGAAATAAAATCGGATATAACCGAATTACTAAAATTAACCGAATAACTAAAAAAATTCGGTTAAAATAATTCGGTTATTCGATTTTATACGTATTTTGCTCAGTCCTACCTTTTGCACTAGTGAAAAACTAAGAAAAAGAAAATTACAAGTGGTGTCTTTCTCTCTAAAACAAGAGGTCTATTTAGAGAAAAAATAACTTTGAACCCTAATTTAGATTTATTGAACTTGGACACTTTTATTCCATTTTCATGTAGGTTTCAACTTCCTAGTGACAATTAACTTCTCAAAGAGATCTTTTAGATATACTTTTCTTTCTCTTGTTGAATTTTTCTTGGATATTCCTTACATGAATAAGAGCATTAAATATCGCTTGATCACCAAGATTTTGACTTTATTACAACAAATATTAAATTCTACAAAATTAAATAAATCATATTAATTTAATAAACTAATATAATTAAAGGATAAAATTAGGGATAATAAAATGTATGAATTATGTGTCTATCAAATACCCCATACCTAGTTTTTGCTCGTTCTCGAGTAAAATAAAAATAAACTAAAACAAAAAGTATACTACATACCCAATTTTCGTAGGAAACACCATTGCACTTAACATTTGCAACAAGCCTTTAAACCCCAAGGTTACCCCAAGTGGACGAGTTATGTCTCGTGAGGGTTTGCAGTGAATACACCCACAAAATTCTAAAATATTTTTGGGTTCAACAAATTATGAAATTGAAAGAAAACTTCTAAATATCCATGGACATTATACATAAGCAAGATTAAATTCAAAATCACACTTTCACTTTATCAAAAATACTCAATCTTTATTTTAGACACAATCCTTCATTAAATAAATTTCATGTGATGCATGCATTGTTTATATGATGTAACTCTTAGTAGGGATTTTTACCATAAAAATCAAGCAAGCTCATTTTTTCTTTTTCTTTCTTTTTTTTCTTCTATTTTTTTCAATTTTGATTCTTGAGTTGTGCAATGTCTCATTTTCTTAGGCTTTTCAGAGTTACACATGTAAGCGTTGGACCAACCCAAACCAATTGGCTTTAGGGCACTAGGTGTAGAGACACCCCTAAGGGCTTACTAACTCGAGTAACAAATGTCACAAAATTAGACTAGTCAAGCTGCTTTTATCCATCACATTTTTCAGCGTGAATATCGATGCTTCCCGAGGCTTGGATACCCAGTTATTTCGTTTGATGGACATTGAAGCGGTTATTTACTTATTTTTTATACTTTTTTTATTTATTTTTTCAATTTCATTTTTGAAATAACTCGAATCATGGTTTATGTCCCACAACTAAGAATTAGTGCAAATGTGAAGTGCAAAAATGCTCGTGAAATCAACTTTAATCCAGATGGTGTTTCGAACTAAAATTTTGTATCTTATCAAAAACTCAAGAGTTCTAAATCTTTCAATCTTACCTGTGACGCCCCCAAAATAGGTATACATCACTCATTCCGAAATAGCCAAATCGTAGTAAAAATACAAATACAAACTTAAATATACAACATGAGCTATGAGTTTTAATACAAATATTATCTTCAGACAATATTCAAACTCAAAATAAGTTCTCAATACATTTATTATCATGAAAATTGTATTATGTTATTCTAATTGTAAATACCTAATGAAAATTGTTTCTCCTCATTTTTATTTCAATTTTCTGCAGGCAGGTTCTTTTTATGTTAATTCTACTATAATTTACTTTTTGTTCTTTAATGATTTCATATGAAAGTGTATCATAATAGAAATTATTATTAAACCTCAAATTCACATCTCAAACCTTTAAAAGCATATATCTATGGGAAAGTAAGGTTTAAAATTTGTATGAAGGAGATTAAAATTTGTAAGCACAGGGAAAGAAAGGATATTTGGCTCCACCTGTTTGGTGGAATAATGTTCCAAGAAGTTCCGTTGGCCACTGTGCATGAGAAGCCTCATTAAATGACTCGCATCAGTCAAGAGTAAGTGAATCCCAAGATACTAATTAAAAAAAAAACTAAAATGCTAATAAAAAAAAAACTAAAATACTTAAAAAATCAAATTTAAAAATACTAAAATTATTATTTAGTATTATGTATAGATTATTACATCATCAAATTTTTATATAGTTTGAAAATATTATTTAGTATTATGATATATTTTAGTAATTTAAAATTTTATATCAATTAATATTTAGTATTATGAATTTAGTATTTTAATGATGTAATTTGAATTTTTGTTGTTTTGCTTAATCAACAAAATAATTTGAATTTTAGTATTTTTAGTATTTTTAATTTCATTTTTTTTTAGTATTTTAGTATTTTAGTATTTTTTTAATTAGTATTTGATGTAAATATATTATGTTTTGAATTTTAGTATTTTGATTAAATGATGTAAATATGTTATACAACTTATTTTATTTAGTTAGTTGTTTTGATTAGTTAACAAAATAATTTGAATTTTATTATTTTGATTAAATGATATAAATATGTTATGCTTTTTTTTTTTTTTATTTTAGTATTTTTTTTGTTTTGATTAAATGATATATATTATTTTATTTAGAATATATTTTATATTTAAGCTGCCACGTCATCATCATTTTAATTCCGTTTGTCTCGTTAATTATTATTATGACGGCAACCCAAAAATATAACGTTAAGGGTATTTTTGGAAAAAAAAATTTTAATTTAAGATGCAAGTGGGATATCGGGATAAACATCAGAAGCTTTTTTGACCTTTTACCCAAATATCATAAGCTTTTTTGACCCTTTGCCCTAAAAACAAATTACTTAACCCAAATTTAAGGGCCCACCGCTGCATAAGTGACAAGTGTAACTCTAAATTTGTAGGAGATAACAATAATTGAGTTTTTTTTTATTATCGGATTTTTTAATAAACAAAAAAAGCAATAGACGACAAAAATTTGACCACTTTTGTTATTAAACTTTTCAATCTAAAAATAAACAGATTCTAAATAATTTAAGTAAATACATAAAATTAATATAATAATATTATAGTCTTTACATTGCAAACACATAAAATTAATGCAATGATAAACTAATAATTTAAATATAAAACTAACCTTTTTTATTTTTTTTCTTATAAACTTAATAAAAATATAAAATAAAACGTCGTCCAAGATTTTTTTTTTTCATAATTAAAGTTTTCATTCAATTAATTGTAGGTCCAAAAGAAAGAGCATTCTTGTTCCTTTTTTTATTGAGTTGTTTGATAATGACATTTTTTAATCATAAGTTGACTATAAATTAAAATAAATAAGTTAATTTAGTATTTATTTAAAAATGACTAATGTCATTTTAATAAGTTAGTTTATTAAATGTAATGCCTATTTTGTTTTATTTTGACATAATCAATGTATCTTGTTATTAATCCCATTTTAGTAATCTTTTATTTATTTTAACTTATAAATTTATTATTATTTTTTTTAGAACATTTTATAACTTATTTTAATTTAATTTCTAACTAATAAGTTAAATCGATTCTGAACGCTTTTATTTAATTGTTACAATTTAAGAAAACTTATAAATTAATTTAAAATTTAACTTTAAATCACATTCAAATAAGTCGTTGCCGAACCGGCAAATCCCTCCCTAGAGTTCAAATTGCACCCCCCAGGTAAATAATATTTTCAGAATGTAAATTGATATTTTACAATGATTTTCTCTAACATTAGTATACGTCGATCTTATTTACATGTGAGAAATAATATGAAAACAGTGCTATTATGATTGTGCGAATATGGGTCAGTAGAGAGCCGAATCCGAATCCGAATCCGGAAACTACAGTTATGAACCCAAAAAGCTCAGATTTTCCCTCTTCTCACTCTCCTCTGAAACAGTTCGATACCAAAGCAATCATATAATGCCGACGGATCCCGCAGAGCTGACTACTGAGCAGGTATACACTCACAATAACACTCTTATCTCTGTGTTTATATTATTGTATTTTGAATTTGAATAGTTCCTAGGAATTTGATTAATAGGTCTATTTTTTCACATTAGGTCACTTCAATTTTAGTGTAAGGCATGAGAATTACTAGGAACTCTTACAAACAGTAATCAAAATCAAAATGATATGAATTTGCGTTGTTAATTTGTTATCCCATTTCATGTCAACTTGTTTACAACCAATTGTTCTTGTTGTAAATCAGAAATTTGTGTGTATGGATTTTTTGGGTTTTTATGCTTAAGTTTTTTATTCCAGTAGCAAAGTTGAATACATCAAAATCAGAATGATTTGCATATGCAATGTTATCCGGTTTCGCATTAATTTGGTGTACAACCAATTTATTCTTATGGTTAATCAGTAATTTGTGGACTTACCAATCAGAGCTGTCTATTGAGCAGGTATATACGCACAATTACACTCATATCTCTGTGTATTTATTATTGTAGTATATTGAATTTAAATAGTTCCTACGAATTTGAATCATAGGTTTAATTTTTCACATTAGCTCACTTCAATTTTAGTTTAGGGCATGACAATTACTAATAGGAACTCTTACAAAACAGTTTTTGGACTTCTGACCTGTCTTAAAGTTGAGTAAGTCAGAATCAGAATGATTTGATTTGCTTGGTTATCCCAGTTCATATTAACTTGGTGTACAACCAATTTATTCTTGTTGTAAATCAGAAATTTGTGTATATGGATTTTGGCATTTTGAGCTTAATTTTTTTTAGTCCAGTAGCGAAGTTGAATACATCAAAATCAGAATGATTTGCATTTGCAGTGTTATTGTATATCGCTTTAATTTAGTGTATAACCAATTTATTATTGTTGTAAATCAGTAATTTGTGTATGGACTTTACAAGTTTGGTCTTTTGCTTAAATTGTGAGTTCATTATCAAAGTTTAAACTAATAAATTGTTGTCATCTTCTGTTTTAAAGGTTCTGAAGAGGATATCCCATGGGAAACTTACATGTCAACTAAGCTGATCTCAGGGACCGGCCTTCAGCTGTTAAGACGTTATGATAATAAACCTGAAAGTGAAAAGGCACAGTTGCTGGATAGTGTATGTTTTGTTTTCAATTCTTTCCTAAATTTGAATAGATTATTTATAGGAAGCAATGCAATGTCATGTTATGCCCCAATGTTCTTTTATATCCCTACTATTCATCCCTGAACTGAAATAATCATATAGCTTATCAGAACTTCATTCTCTCAAGTCTTGTCGATAATATTTAACCAGTCATAATGATTGTATGCTCAAACTAAAGATGCTAGATTAAGCTCTCTATTATCTACATATTACAAGTACTGTAATTTTATAGTGATATATAGATATGCTTGTAACATATTCCTTCATTTTCTTGGCAGTTGTTACCATTTATGCAAAATGAGATTGTTATCTAGTTAGCTGATTGTTAAAATGAGAATACTCAATGAAACTTCAGTGATGTTGACAAATAGAAGAAATTGTTACAGGATGGTCCCGCTTATGTTCGATTGTTCATTACCATTTTACGTGACATATCAAAGGAAGAAACGGTAGAATACATTCTAGCTCTGATTGATGAAATGGTAGCAGGTAAGTCGGATGAGAAATATATTTGCTTCTTTTAAATCCATATAGTTTTAGTTATTTGGCTTAAATTCATTATTCATGTCATTGGCAGGAAATCCAGAAAGAGCCAGATTATTCCATGACAAGTCTGTTGCAGGTGAAGATCCCTATGAGCCTTTTCTAAGGTCAGGATTCTTTAAGTGTCTAATTGTTAATCTCACTCAGCATACCTGGATTTGAGGATATCTGTGGCACTTTGATATAAAATCTATTGTTAAGTTAATCTATCTGTCTCTCCAACGCTCACACCCCACTTAAGTTACTGCCGAACCAGTAATAATTAATATTTATTAATAGCTCAAGGTTTTACTTGCTGACTATTCTAGCAAAAAACCTGAAACTAATCTTAATCATTATTGTCACTACTAACTAAATATCAGCACTAAGAAACAAGAGACCAGTATTGTAGAAGCATATATCTAGCAAATAGAAACTCTGATTGTATATTTGGAAGCATAGAACTAGAGACGCTGCATCAATGTGAACCAATGTTGAAGGAGCAATTGGAGTTGATGCAGATTGGCTTTCTCCCATATACCCCCGCGGATGCAGATTTCCTACCATTGAATTGAAGAAAATAATAGATAAACGAATGCCCTACCTGATCCATTTCAAATCCAACCGGAGGTCTTCGAGCCTTGTTACGAACTAAAGTCCAAAAGCAAACTAGCCCCGTATCGTATCAATAGCGATTCAGATCACCTCACCAAACCTGCCTAACCTAATTGTGTGTGAGCAATCAATCGTGACAAGTTGACTGATCCATAATGAAAGCAGCTGTAGGTAGAAGTTGTTTGTCGACCGTTGGACTCATCCTCAATGCCGTTTAGGCTTCCCAGTTAGTCGGTTGCCCGCCGCCTTTCCTTCCCATGCTCGAGATGTCCTTATGCATGTGCGCGTTAGCAATGATCTATTGGGTTCTGTGGATGACAATTTTTCATGTCCAATGCAATATTTATGTGATGTTGAGTTAAGACTGCATGAGTTAAGACTGATTAAGAGTGTGCGTTCTTGGCTCAATGCCACACTCGCTAAGGACTTTCTTATTGAGGTCTATGACTTGCAAACTTGAGGTATGGTTGGCTCTCGAACAACGCTTTGTTGATCAATCGAATCAGGGTAGCTCAAGTTTGCTTTGCTTAATCATTGCAAAAGCAAAGCGTGGTAGTTTATCTCTGCGAGTTGAAGGACTTTTTCCCCTCAAAAAGGATAACCCCCATTGCATGCTCTAAGCTGATAGTCGAGTGGCTTTACGCTCTTGCACCTTTTTAAATTCTTGTGTTGGTTCCCGTAGCAGCTTTTCTATCTCCCTATCTTTTGTTATTATATCTCAGAGAAAGAGACATGACATGGAAGGGAAGCTTCACTACCACGGTAATTCTCTAAAGAAAGAGGGACCTTCTTCGGTCACTGACACTATCTTTCTTTGATCGACCGAAACAAGAGCACCAAGTTTAGTAGGAACAGCCACAAGAGCCTCCGGCGAAGCTAGCTCGTCAGGTGAGAGCAAGAAGGCCTTTTTAGTAATTCTTGCCACCGACCGGATGTATGATAGTAAAGTTAAGTGCGTCTAGCCATTGACCCAACTTGCAACAATCTAGTATAGTGGGGCTTCTTCCGACGTCGAATCGGGCGAAGGAAAAGTGCCATGCACATGTTTAGGACTAGTTCTAACTCTAAAGCAAGATTTGCATCAAAGTTTGCCATCATTTATATAGGTTTCCACATATGCTAATGTTACAGTCTTAAAGATCTACTCTGTCACCTTAACTAATGTCTTGGGTTATATTGGTGAGGAACTAATTAACTCTTACTGCTATACTTTGGAATAACATTAGTTGACCACTAAAAGAAATTTCTTTTTCCATTTTTGTCTCACAAAATCTGTTCATTCACGAGGTGGTTAGCAGTTACTTACACCAAGTGTCAACGATAGTTTGTGATACGGTGGAAAGTAACAAGAAAGATTCTGATTTCCATATATTTTAATATCTATGGAACTTTAATTTATTTGATGTATTTTTATTTATTAGTTAGGAAAATTCAGTAGTTTAAATTATATTTGGCCCAATTATGTTTTGGGCTTTAGCTTTTCTAATTTTATTTAGTTTATGATTTAATTATTTTCATTTTCCAATTAATCGTAGGAAAGTAGTTTAGCATTATAAATATTATATCTTAGAGTTTTATAAGATGCAATATTTGACAATTATATGAATTTCTTTTTGAGAGTTTTATCTTCCTTGTGGATTCAAGGCTTATCTTACGTTCTTGTTAGTACTTTAAACCTTCAAATCACATTTGTGTTAGAGCGTTATAATCTAACCATATTTCGTTGCGTCAATTTACATCAGAGCCTGTATAATTGTATCCAAATAAGGTGACCGCTGATTGAACCTCGTGCATTATCTCGAAGATTTTCTAGCTTTTGGTGAAAACTAAATACTAGAACTGAAGATTGTGCAACTCCTATATCAAGGTCATACGTAATTTTCGTTTTACCAAAAAAAAATTCAGTACTCATCCTGGATCGTCATCAACCTTCTTCATGCCAAAGCTTCAGAGTAACAAGTATTTTCGTGATCAAAGCTTCAACACCAAGCAAATAAAAGAAAAAAAACACGTTGCTTCTTATTATTCTTTTTCTCGGTGGCACATTGAAGTTGGGTCTACAAATTATAGGTACTATTTTGCTTGCATGCTTCTAATTCGGGAAAATTACTATGGGGTTCCTTTTGGTTATTTACAAATTTCGATTTGAATCTTTCAAGCTTTGTTTCTTCAAAATTTAGTTTGTGGCATACTTATATTTCCTTAAAACAGCCCCAAAGTTTTGACTTCTTATTGTTTAGTCCCTAGCTAATCTTGGTTGATGAATTTTAAACGTGTAATCATGGTAGAAAATATTTTTCTTCCTAAATTACTTCGACAAAATGACCCGCGACCCAAATCTACTTTCCACACTTATGTTCATTGCAAGTCAACGGTGTGTAAACTTGTTCTCAATAAAGACAATGATTTCGATATAGTTTCACCCAAACTTGTGTAGACATTAAACCTCTAACCCAAACAAATTCCTTATCCTTTTTAGATTCCTTGGCTCAATAATACGTCAATCACAGTCTCACATTGGTGTCTTGTTCCAATTAAATTTAAAAGTTAGACAATTGAGGTGGTTTGTCATGTTTTGCCCATGGATGTAGCTCATATCTTGCTAGGATGGTTATGGTTGAATGATTTTCATAGTGAATATTTTTTCTAAAAATGTCTATAGCTTTTATTGTGGAAAGAGAATTTGTTTGCTTCCTCACCACTCAAACATGCATACTATTGTGAGGTCTTTAAAGCTAAAATTTGAATTCGATGAGTACGAGATTGGTGGTTGTGAACAAGTAGAGTATTAGGTTACATATTGTGAGTTTCAAAAGCCTATTCGTACACCACTGATTGAAGAAACCCCATGTTTTGAAACTTATATGGGTATTGTTTTGAAGGAAAGACAACTTGAGATTGAAGTTGGTACATTTGAAGAATAAAACATTCTTGTTGAGTCACCTAGTATCTATGCGAGTATGGAAAATTTTATGATGTCTAAGGATAATGATACTACAGTTGACACCATTAGTTCAGAACTTGTTCCTATGTAGTTGTTCGTGGATATCGAAATTGTTGATTTTGTTATTCCCGAAAATTTATTCGTCATGCAGGTAAATTGGAAGGTATTGGTCTTCTCTTATCTATTTTCAGGATTATCTCTAGAGAAGAAAAGGTGTGAAATTTTGATAACGCGGATATTGAAGATTCGTTCTTGCTTGATACTCATTGCTTTAAAATTCGAGGACAAACTTTTTCTAAGAAGGGGAGATTGATTCAGTGGAAAATAACGAGAAAGATTTTGGTTTTCATATATTTTAATATTTATGGAACTTTAATTTATTTGATGTATTTTTATTTATTAGTTAGGAAAATTCAGTAGTTTAATTTATATTTGGCCCGTTTATGTTTTGGGTTTTAGCTTTTCTAATTTTATTTAGTTTAGGATTTAATTATTTTCATTTTCCAATTAGTCGTAGGAAAGTAGTTTAGCATTATAAATATTTTATCTTAGGGTTTTATGAGATACAATCTTTGACAATTATATGAATTTCTCTTTGAGAGTTTTATCTTCCTTGTGGATTGAAGGCTTATCTTACGTTCTTGTTGGTACGTTAAATTTTCAAATCACGTTTGTGTTAAAGCGTTACAATCTAACCATATTCCGATGCGTCAGTTTGTAAACATCTAGGATCCATTAATTATAAATAAAGAATGATTTTGTGAACTTCCTCGTCATCAAAATTTGTTCTTCTACTCTTCTTTTCGTTTACTTTTATTATTAAATCTCTTTTTGATAATTTAGCGTTTTGATGTCATGAAAACTATTTTTCCTATGAGCAATATGACATTGTTAGTTGCATAAAGCTATTTCATCTTATGTTTCTTTAAACTCAACAATAGCTAATTTAACCAAAATCTTTTTGCTGTTTCAGATTGCTCTGGAAAGGAAATTGGTTTATACAAGAGAAATTCTGTAAGATACTTTCTTTGATAGTAAGGTACCTAGAATCATGAATCATCACACCTTATAGTTTGAAGTCTTTAGAGAAGTATGGATTTATGTGACTCACCTATGGAAACACTGCTTGCAATTCTAGTTCAAGACCAAAACTCAAGATGTTGTCATCATGAATGGAGAGGCCTCAATTCAAATAAGAAAGTCACCAGTGTCGATGATGTTTTGAAAGGGCTGGTGGAGTGGCTTTGCACTCAGGTTTGTGGACAGCTGTGTGTTATCGTTGCTTTAGATGTGATCTCTCTTCTTTTGTGCTCAGGGTTTTGTTTATTTTTTTTGTTGCACTTGTGTGTGTTCTCGGTTTGAGGGTTGCTTCTACAGAAAGCACAATGTAGACAAAATCAAGCTCGTCTTTGTGTTAAAATTTATTTATTTTCATAATAATAATAATAGAAAATGGGGCTCAACAGACTCTGGGGAAAAAAAAAAATCAGTAGTCTTATACGTTGTGGATATATAGTTATTGAAAATATAAATTAGTAACTAGTATTCACAAAGTACAATAATATCTGTATTTAAGGTTAATTGTTTTTCAGTGTTGGACAATTAAGCACCTTGCACTCCGTGCTTCAAGCAGTCATACTAACTTTGGTTGAACTGATTGTACATTTCATACTGTTGCTCTTGGGTAGCCTGCTAGAGTACATTGGTGGGTGATGACATACATATGTGTTGGTAGACAAATATGATTTAGCAAGAGCATATGACACTTGGTTTACTCTCCATCTCAAATAATTTTGTGTTTTGAGTGAGTTGATGGTCTGCTATTACTGGGAACCGTTGCCATATGGGAAGAGATGAAGAAACCGTGGATTTCAGCGACCCATGATACAGTCTTGTGCTTTTTGAAGCTCACTTTTACATTTTTTGTTGAAACATAATTGCTTAGTACTGATTACAGTGAAAGAGAAGGGAATTTTTTTGTAGTCCCTCCATCCCACAATTATTGCAAATCACCTTTTTGCACAAATTTTAAGAAAATTTCATTTGATTTCCTAATTGGTCCCTATAAAGTGTGTGGTTAGGAATACTCCAAGGATGCGAGCCACAAAACTTTTAGTTGGTGGAGAGACCCACTATACATTTAAATGAAGTTGATAGTGGGTAAATTGGTCATTTAACTTTGCAAAAGTTACTCAAATGGGAAGTGTTGCAATTTTTTGGGACTTCCTAAAAAGGAATGTGTTGCAATAGTTATGGGAGGATGGGAGGATGGGAGGATGGGAGTATTAGTTTAGTAACAACTATAGACAGGCTGGCAATATTTCCAAATGCCAATGTATGTGCTTCATCATGGTTTTTATGTTGCACTTAAAAGTCGTCGTTGGCTATTAACAAATATTGTTCCGGAAAAAGTAATTTCCTTTTAGACATACATTGTAGCGTTTGGACTGTCTACTACCTTTTTTTATTATGTTGAGAAAAATTACAAAATGTCCAACTCTTAAACTTGTGCTCAAGTTATAAGCAACATCTAAACTAGCTTCGATATATCCAGGTTGACATGTTTATTATGAGTTCTTTTAAGTCTTATACTCCTTGTAATGTAACCTTGATTTTTGGTTTAAATGTGTTCATTGCCCCTTCCTTTTCCCAAGGTGCATTTTAAGTTATAGTTTCACATGAATTCCTGTCCTGATTTCGGGCCTCTTGTGCAGCTGAAGCAGCCTTCCCATCCTAGCCGTGGAATTCCTACAGCTATCAATTGCCTGACAACGTTATTAAAAGAACCTGCAGTTAGATCTTCATTTGTTCAAGCAGATGGGGTTAAGCTACTTGTTCCTCTGATTTCTCCAGCTTCCACTCAGCAGTCCATGCAAGTAAGTCATCTTTTCGTGATGGCTATGCTTGATAACCCAACAATCATAAATCGCTCAAATTAATAAATCTCAATCCCATAATTAGCAGGATGGTCAGGCTTGCATCTTATTATACACTTCACAAAACTGTTTATTTCCGACTTTTATTAGTCTCACACTTTTCAGGCTAAGATGATTGGCCTTCATCTTTGAAACAGCTCCTCTATGAAACATGTCTCTGTGTTTGGCTGTTGTCATACTATGAACCTGCAATTGATTACTTTGCTACTTCTAGAAGCCTTCCGCGATTAATTGAGGTTGTCAAAGGATCCAGAAAGGAAAAGGTGAGTTCTTGGGCTTTTCCATCGAGTTCATTTTCTTCTAATCATACTATTTTGTCCATATCAATATTTTTAGCACCCTGTACATGCCCCGATATTTTTTTTACAGTACCCAGTTTGCAGATAGCAAACACAAACTTTATGGTCTCATCTGAAATTTTTGATGTGCGGTGTTAAATGTGGGTGCAGGTTATCCGGGTGATTGTCTTGACATTCAAGAATTTGCTTTCCAAAGGTACTTTTGGTGCTCAATTGGTATACCTTGGATTACCACAAGTTGTCCAGAGTTTGAAAGCACAAGCATGGAGCGATGAGGTGAGAGAATTAGTGATCACTCCCATTCGTTATTTTATGAAGAAATAGAAAATTTATGAATAATTACATTTGATACTCCTAAAAGGGTCCTTTAGGTAACTGCTGCTTTCATGTTTCTGTTTGTTTTTTGTAAATGCAAAGAACATGAAACACTCATGGTTTTGCATCCTAATTCCTAAAAAAATGTGCTCCGTCTTGAAGATAACTGGAATTTAGTTAAGTTTCTGGACCACCAATTTTTCTACAATGACTTTGACGAGTAATAAGAGTGTATTTCAAAAATAATCATAATGAAGTCTTTAGATCTGAGCTGATACAGTAGTAGTATATAGTAGTTCTGCACCATTATTCACAATCAAAATGCCCATGAACTCATAATATGGGTCTGAATATTTAGTGTTGAGGATATAGTCTCCTTATATTTTCTGCAGCCGTATGCAAATAGTCACATGCACCATTCAATTCTTCTCATCATCCCCAACGTCTAAAACATAAATTCTCTCGACATTCATATAAGCCCAAGACTAGTAACAAAAATTTGAGACATTCAAGTCTAAAACACTAGGGAAAAGGAGGTGGAAAGAATAATTTGTTTTACCCACATAGAAAAACTTATAGGTGAGCTATAGGATAGAAATGAAACAGGGGAGAGTGATAGGATCAGACCGGTGACTGAGCTCCTAGAAAGATTGGAGACCTAGAGAGCAAAAAAGAGAGACAGAACTTTCCATTGAAGACGGAGATGGATGGTGGATGAGATCTATAGAAATTGCAGATAGATAGATAGAGAGAGAGAGCATATATTATACACACACATTATAAATTGCTCCTTTTTCTGATGAAAGCAGAAAGGGCGCATATGAAATTATGAATGCTTCCTTTGTGTCCTTGAGTAACTTGAAACCATAGCGTAGTTTCATCTTCTCTCTGTATCCTTGAATAACTTGTTCTATCTGGTACATGGTATAGAATAAATGCCTTTCTTCGCAGTATGCAATATATATATATATATTGGTATTGTTAAATTATCATGTTGTACAGTGTTTAGACATGGTGAATGTGGCAAAATTTTAGTTCCATAATCTGACCCATTGATATGGTAACTTTACTGAGTGCATCAAAGGAGGTTGGAAGGTACTTTGTATTTGCTAGGTTTTACTGGGTTATGCGTGCTTGATTTGATGCCTGAGCTATTAGACACCTTGGCTATATCCCCTGTCTTTGGCTGAAGTTTACTTGGTGATTTCCTATATATGTTATTTGTACATGCCTGAGCTATTAGTGACTTCACTCCATATCCTCATGTGGAGTATGTGACAAATGAATCTCTTCTTTCGACTTTGTTTCATAATTTGAACAAGTTTGCATAAATAAGTTTGTGCGTGATACTGATCTTATTAGCTTGTTTTATCTCTTGGCTCAGAGCTTCAGTTTCACTTAAGTTGAAATTCCAGTCTTGGAGTGTCCTCGCTATATTTTGAGCTGATGATGCTAAAAACTAATTCTGAACTGTGTTTGCATCGTCTCTCAAACTGCAGATTTTTGTAGAATCCTGATCATCATTATATGTGTTTCATACTTCTGTTATTCTTGATTACTTTGGTATATTTTCTTAGGACCTGTTGGAGGCTCTGAATCAACTGGAAGAAGGACTGAAAGACAACATAAAGAAATTGAGTTCTTTTGAAAAATACAAGCAGGAAGTCCTTCTTGGTGATCTTGACTGGTCCCCTATGCACAAAGATCCTATATTCTGGCGTGATAACATTACAAGATTTGAAGAGAATGATTTCCAGGTATTGCTTGTGCCCTTAATCATATGTTCTGCTATCCATTGGTGTAGAGTAGAGACTTCCAAAAAATGATAATTAATTGACTTTTCGTAAGATAAAGAGGACTTGCAACAATATGCATGTGCTCTTTAAAAATGAGTCATGCATCCAGTCAGTTTGCATATGTTTTTCTTTCCTTTTTGTAAGTTTGTGTTAAAGAATTTAATGATATTAGATGATATTCAATCTAGTAATGCCAATACTTCTGTAACTTGAAGCACATAGCACCATAGAAATGCAAATGGTGAGACCTGTGGTGATATGCTCAACTAGCTATGATTAGATCAAGAACTTGTACTTCTTCAAGCAATGCTTGATAAGCTTATTAAAGAATTGTCGTATCTTGCTAGTCTAATCCTTGATTCATGGTGTCTTTGTTACATTAGTATGTGCAGAAAGAGAGAAAATAACCCCTTAGTGTTTTCTCTTATCTTTCTTCTAGATTGAATGAAAGGGAGAGAAGAGAGAGTATCTTTTCATGAAACTTAACGAAGTACCAACTTTATCCCTACTTCTGTTTTCTTTCTTTCAAATTCTACTTTATAATTTTAAATAGTACACGTTGCACCCTTTTTTTCTGTTCTTTTAATATGTCAAAACTCTTTTAAACAAGAAAGTAAGCAACTTTCTCCTCCCTGATACTCCCAAGCACAGTGGATTGAAAAAAGTGTTTTTTTCTTTACATTTAAATAATCACAAGCAAAGCCTTGTATGATTCTCTGCTTCTATCTCATCTGGAGGGAAGGGTCGGTTGTGGGCGAAGGAGGGATTTGAACCCCACTGTGGTTCGTAGCTACGTGCTCTAATCCTCTCAGCTACAGGCCCGTCTAGTATATATGTAGGAAGTTTTTTGCAAAGCTAAAATACTTTGTTTCTTAACGTGGACAGGAATTTCTTCTAGTTAATATAATATTCTTTGTTATTTTGGTCAAAAGTTACAATTCGCACTTGCAGTTTTCTGAGAACGCATAATTATCACATCATCTCTACAAAGAAACTTTGGAGATGGACATTGTGGTAAGAGTGGTGGTTGTGAGGGTTGTATGCTCGTATGAAAATTGATCACGCATATGCCTTCACAAGCTCAAGGTTAAATGTATTGAATATCTTGATAAAGTTCACATACATTAATTGCTTTAAAGTCCTTTCATATCATTGAGTTTGGAATGTGGGAAACAGATGTAGGATGAATCATATGAAAAGATTGCAATCCTGACTTGTTAAATAGTGGCAAGCAAAAGAAAGCTTCTTTGACACATGTTTAATTTAGAGTTTTATGAATTTATATCTCATTTGTTCACTATGGAAGGAGGCAGATCCTCTGTAGATATGCTTTATTGGCTTTTTAAACTCTCAAGGATTCAGTAGTAGTTGAAAGAAGGTATTGATTAGTCAAATATATAGATTTATGTGCCAAGATCTTGATGTCTATGCCCAAATTACATTAGTTTATTTATTAAGAAAGTAAATCAAATTATACAAACACTCTGAAATTACCCTGGAGATGAATCAACATCGAACCAAAAACTTTGTCAAAAAAGTATTATTGTGCTTCAAAATGGTAATGGCAATGCCTTAACATTAGTATTTTTTCCTTTCTCCATAAACACTATCCACATACGAGGGGCCTATAACCTCATGCCGACTCATCAGTCAGTAAAGCTTGAACAAGTTTGGCATCAACCCCCCGAGTTTTGCTCCTTAGCAACTTCAAAATATAACAGAAGGTACTTACTAAAAACTTTTCCTTTCATCCAAAACATAAGCTTTATTGGCAGGTTTTTGATAAGTGGATTCATTCTTTGGGTTTCCTCAGTTATAAGTAGGCAGACTTGCCAGTTGCCACTCTAGGTTATTTAGAGCTTTTGTGACATACGGACAACTCATTACATCAAGAGGAAGCTTCAACTCAAATCAACTTCATTTAACCAAGACTTATCCCATTGAAGTGGGTGTTGACGATTTAGTCCTATTTCACCATCTGGCTTTATGTAAGTTTACATATTTCGTTAAACATTGAATGAACCGTAAGGTCGGCTAATCAGGCTCTCTTATTGGTTGTGATCAGCATTTACTCGGGTATCCTTTAGAGGGAAATTGAGAGATATATTCTTGCTGTACATATCTCTAAATCACGTAAGATTTAAATGCTAATATTCTTGTATTCTTTCATGTGATAGTGGCTGGAGTCTTCCATTTCCAATAGATACTTCAAACTTAATATTTTCTCCTTTGAAAAACTAAGTCTTGGTCCTGTAGATACTTTTATGGCAAAGCTAATATTCGATGTGCTGCAACAGATCTTAAGGGTCCTCGTTACAATTTTGGACAAATCCGGTGATCCAAGGTCGCTCGCTGTTGCTTGCTTTGATCTCTCGCAGTTCATTCAGTACCATCCCGCTGGTCGGAGTATAGTGACTGACCTGAAAGCAAAGGAGCGGGTGATGAAATTGATGAACCATGAGAATGCAGAGGTTACCAAGAGTTCCTTGCTCTGCATACAAAGGCTTTTCCTTGGTGCCAAGTACGCAAGCTTTTTGCAGGCTTAACTAACTTTATTTTCTTAAACTAGTTGCTCTCCCAAATTAAATATGCTGCGTTTTCTTTATAAATGAAATATCGTGAGAGTTGGGTGCAGTAGATATGAGATTCTAATGATCATAATGTGAGTAATGTACCATCTAGGGCATAATATTTCCATCTACCTGTTCCTTTATTTTTGGGACATCATGCTATAAAATAAACGATTGTATTTATAATGCTATGACAAAGAGTTATTTATTTTGTTCTGAGGACATCATTACCGCTAGTGATTTTCGTGGATTGAAGTCAATTAAGAACCTGAATTTCACTAAAAATATCGTTAGAACTGCTGGATAATTTTCCTTTCATCACATTGTTGCTAAGAAAACTAAGTTTATTCTTACTAATCCACTAGCTTGATGCCTGACAATCATTTTAAAATTTTAGGCAATTCCATAGTATTTCCAATAAACTTTCTTTCTCATCTGTTTGCTTGTTTGTTTTTCTCTTTTTTTTAAAAAAATAATTAAATTATTATAATTTTTGCTAATTTAACTTGAGCATCTTTAGAGATTGCTTAAAATCAAAATCAAAATCAAAATTTACTTTTTGTGATTCAAACTTTATTCGCAAGGGTATTTTATTCATCTAACATAAAAATATACTTTGAAAATAAAAATTATTTAAAATGTGCTAGTAATTGTCAAAATTTATTGATTTTTAAATTTAAATGAATGGAAATCAATATTAAAATTTTAAAATATTGTTTTGAGAAGTTATATTTGATTTTATATTATCCACACAATTTATATTCCGAAACATTTCAAGTTCAAACTTAAAAAGATATGCGACGTCACCAAATTCGGGTCTATATCACCTAATTTGAATCGTCAAAATATATATTACAAACACAAATTCTCTTCACTAAAATCAATTATTAAAATACCGTGAACATACAACAATACACATATTTTAAGTTCTCAGTACAATTATTGTGCTGACAGTATTAACACCCAAATTAAGTCTTGAATACAATTAATGTTACAATATTTTATAATGTATTGAGAAACTTTTACAGTTTTGGACCATCACTCCATTCTCTTGCTCTCCCCGCTGGACCCGACTACACTCTTATTTATTGGAAGGAGTTATGAAACAAAAGGGTGATCACAAATAGCTTAGTAAAGAATATCATAAATAAGATATCATTAGTTTTCAACACTGATAAATAAGATATTTAGAACATATGGTAGATGATGTAAATAATTGTAGCGGAATGATCAATCCAAAATGGTTCAGATAATAATATCTTTTATCTTCTCCAATTTAAAATTTTTAGGTCAATATTTTATCCATGTAACATCAATCAACAGTTCCTCGTTGCACCCCGACCTGTGACAACCCCAAAATTGGTCCATTCCATCCAACCTATTCTGAATCGCCAAATACATGGTACAAAAAACAACTATAACTTTATTACAACAATTGTCGTGCAAAATACAACAACACATATCTTTGTGAGTTTGGATACAAATATATACCAATGTGACTCTTATCCCACCTTGGATATGCGTCGCGATGACACCTTACATAAAGGTATAGTCAAAAAGCTGTTTTAGAAATTAGAATCTTTGGGAAGTGCTCGAGAAAACCTTACGTGCATGGGAGGCCATGCTTCTAGGTTATGATAGATATCATATGGCCCGCAAAATTATCCTTGGTTGACCCGATAGACCCCAAAGAAAAAGAAAGATTACTATCGTATTCTTCCCATGGTGAGTCTTCTCTTGACATATCATTATCTCCACTTGTCTCTAAATGAAATTATACTTCAAACAAACACCAAGATTATATAGGTAGTGCTCGTAAATATATACTCGACAAGTGGATGAGCACAACCTTGTCTTATGATGACACGAGGTTGTATGTCATTAGACATCTTGTATGATAGTGGCAAAACACCCTTCCAACGTTGGGTTAGCCTCACCTAGTTGATTCACCAAATATAACTATTAAATGATGACCATAGATTCTATTCCCTGTTACCCCCTTCGACCCGACTACACTCTTATTACACGAAAGAAAATTGTGAAGCAAAAGGGGTGAAACCTGAACTAGCTTCGATAAAGAATATCATGACTAAAGATAATTAAATTATCAATAGCCTTCATCGATAATAAATCGAGAGATTTAGAACATATGGTAGATGATAAAAATTTCAACCATAGTTGCGGTAGAACGAGCGATCCATTAGAAGAGTCGAATAGACCATAAAAGTCTATATATCTTCTCTATGTTAAAATCCACCAACAATGTTTTATCCTGTAACATCAATCAGCGATTACGGTCCACAATCATATGAATAACTTCATAATCATAATTGTGATTACTAAATTTCTCTTAGCATCCGGGCGAAAGATAATTTTCATCACATGTCTTTACACGAAACATCAAAGATCATGGTTATACCAAATCACAGTTCTATTTATAATCATACTAATAATTTCATCTTTTTGCACTACGGGCCAAAGATATTGCGTCAGATAGACCATCTTTGCACTTTCATGCCGAAGATATTCAACAACATGTCATCTTTTGCACTGGGCCAAAGATATTCATCAACAATTCATCTTCATCTTTGCACTACATATTCCTGGTATTTGCTCTGAATAATATATTCATCAACGATTCATATTTTACTACTGGGCCAAATATATTAATATCTCGAAAAATATAAAATCATTTGAAATTTATATAAATAATAATTATAACCATGTTGATCATTTCACCTTTGCACTTAAGCTAAAGATATTCAATTATAAATTCATGGTTAAGTGATCATACCGATCAACAATTCAACTTTGCCTTCTTGGCGAAAGAGAACTCATAGTCAAATGATCATACCAATAATCTACCCATCTTTACACTCAAGTCGAAGAAAATTAATATCATCATTAGGGTTATAAAATGTTATATATGATAATAAAAATAATATAATCAACATATAGATTTAATCTCAAGAGTAATATTCATAACTCAACTATAATTTGGTTAGAAAAAGAAACCAATTTTATAGTGAATAGTAACTAATGAATAGTAACTTCGTGAATAGTAACTTTCGTGAATAGTAACTCGTGAATAGTAACTCATGAATAGTAACTCCGACATGAAAAAAGTAGAAATTCCACAATAAAATTCATACCAATATTTCGGTATAATGATATTGAAATAACATTTCTTAAACTTATAAACAATTTATTTTAATCGTTTACACTTTACTAAATAATGCATTTAATCATCCTAAAATGCCAAACTCATAAGATTTCATCACCAATAATCAAAACCCTCATAAAAAAATCTGCATATACCTCATATAGGATTCTCAAGCCATAAAATCCTATTTTCCAATTTTCTTACTTCACATAACATATTTAATTCATTTACTCATAACTAGTCCATTTTCATGAAAAATACCAAATCGGTTCAAAAAATATTTTTTTACGGGATTTAGCGAAATATAGTCCCATATTGAACATATATTTTTCTCGAATTTTTAAAATTCATTTACTATTTTTCATATGGCCAAAAGCTTAGAATATTTAGACATTTATCATAAATTGTACTTTTATCCAAAATTTCGAAATTCACAGTATCTTGATATTATATAGATGTACTCCCAATAAAAATTTCATCAATTTTAGAGTTAACCACAAAGAGTTATAAGAGTTTTCTTTTAAAATAGTATTTTCCCGTAAAATTCATAACTCTTACTCTATACATCCAAAAATCGCCATTTTTTGACACAATCAATAAAACTCATCAAAATATCATTTTAAATTTTCCAAAATTTTTTGAAAGAATGAAAAAAGTACAAAACATGAAAAACATAATAACCACTTAAAATCCACTTACCTCGAAAAGAAGCGATATTTACGACTTGAATATCGGATATAAATTTGAGAAAGCGAACTTGCGTCGAATAGCAACACTCAAGATATCTAAATACTAACAAAAATATGCTTGATAATATAGAGAAAAAAAACTTATTTTTACGGTGTGATTTTCAATTCTAACATAAGCACTTATTTATAGGAAAATCTTTAGAAACATGAGGAGACTAAAATAATAAAATATATTATTTTATTTCTTCTTTTCTCGCATGCCCACATGTTTGATCAACCACCAACCAACTTTGAACAAAGCTAGCACCCATGTGTGTTAAAACACAAGTGGGTCCCACTCATAAATTAATAAAAATTATTTTATTTTAAAAACTTCAACAATTCATAGAAAATAGCCCTTGTTATCGAGAAAAATACAATTTTATGTCCATTTTGACTGAAATTGAATTCTCTACAACTTTGTAGCTTTGAGTTTTCAAATTCCAAACCAAAAATATCAAAATCCACAAACGGATGATTTTAATACCTCCATACCAAATAAAATCTTGATAAAACACCTCGGCATTAATTCCTTCATTTTATCCACATAAAATAAATATATCCATCATTTATATCCATATAAAATAAATATTTCCTTATCATATAAATCAATAATTAATTATTCATAAATAATATTACGAGAATCCAATTATAATGACAACGAGTAGGTTCGAGGAAAGAGGGGCTTTTCGATAAGGATTTCTCTCTTCTTGGCGCGCAAATTAGGTGACCAAACCTCTCCTTGTGAAACTTTCTAGACATTGCCAATAATCTTATCTAATAATATTATTCAAATAATATGAATTATTGATCGATAATGGAGATCTTGTGCGGTGACAATTATTGAAACAACAATAATATAAAATATCAACGCAACAATTATTGAATCAATAAAATAAAATATTGAGCGATAATTCTTTGTAACAATTATTGAGTAGTGCCTTCTTACGTAAGAATCGATAATTCAAAATCTTTGTGCAATACAGGTATTATTCTTTGTGCGATAGCAGCGTATTACTTATTTTAACCACAGGGTATTCAACGATGTTAACAGGTAACAACTACGTAGTTATTTATAAAAACTCAATTTTTTGTCGTTTTCTTCATCCGAAGCGGTTATTAGTTTATGGGGCCCAAAAATGGTTTGCTGGCAGTAAATGCGAATATTCTCAAACGAAAAGAATATTCCACGACCAAATGAATATTCCCAAACAATTGAATATTTTATAACCACTTGCGTATTTTGAAAAAAAAATTCATATCTCACCCTTAACTTTAAACTTTTATCAATTTAATCATTTCTTGAATTGTAATTATAAGAAAAATTGAATACTTTTATTTCATAAAATTCGGGGTCTTCTGATCTCCCTCCTTATGAAATTTCGTCCCCGAAATTTCGTGCACAGTATTTCAAAAGTTGAGAATACCTTGCTTTCATTTGATTCTATCTCCGGGTCATCATGATTTCTCCATTGCTCATCTCCGTGATAACTTCATTTGGGTTCTTCACTTGTTGGGAAGTCGTGACAACCGCCATCCCCTCGAACTACTCCGACTTTGACTTATGCAGGTGACATTTGGCGTCATCACTCTGGTTGGAATATACTTTTCTATAGGGCATATTCCTCCCTCATTGCCTCGTCGTACTCTGATTCATGATCTGAATCATCAATCTTGATCCATATCGAATTCGGGTTGACCGCTATGTGCGAGGTAATAATTCAAAACTTCGATGTTGGGTTCTCCCAATTGCTTTCGAAAAAGAGAAATTCATATCATCTATTTTAGCCTTCTTAGATCGGACATCTCTTTCCACAATATCCACGTGTCGTGCGGCTTTTGCCCGTGCATCACTTATTCTCACTCGTTCGGTTTTTTTCTTCTTTCATTTCAGATTCCATCTTTATCATCTTATACTCTGCGAAAAAATGCTTACATTCAAGCATCACATATCGGGTAACCTGAAGCTTGAATTGTTGCATCCTTTTGTTCCACGACACTTTGTTTCTTCTTGACTGCTCTTCTAACTCATGAATACGATTTTGCAATTCTACATTTTGATCATATAATACCTCTAATAAATTCTCCTCGGTACCTCTTCTTCCTCATTCTCACTCTCGGTTTGTTACCTCTGCGACTATCTCGAGTCTGACTATCAATTCTTCACTCACCACATGGATTTCTCTAATTCCTTCTTCACTTTGACATCACATTATCATGGTTGGTGATTAGAGGTATCCCCACGGTCTCATTCACTCCATTGTTAACATTCTCGGTGACCCGTTCTCAAATCTTGCCATAAAAACAAAGGGTTAATTAAACAAATTAACATATCACATAATATCCGATATTATGGTGACCAATAAATAAAGCTTAGGTAGGACACACTTAGCGAAGGATTTACTCATCTCTCCCTCTAGTTATATTCCCGATCTCACTTGGAGACCATATCCTACTAGCTCGATACCAAATGTGACAACCCCAAAATAGGTCCATTCCATCCAACCTATTACGAATGCATGAATACATGATGCGAAAAACAACTACAACTTTATTACAACAATTGTCATGCAAAATACAACAACACATATCTTTGTGAGTTTGGATACAAATATATACCAAGCTGTGACTCTTATCCCAACCTTGGATAACACGTCGCGATGACACCTTACATAAAGGTATAGTCAAAAACTGTTTTAGAAATTAGAATCTTTGGGAAGTGCTCAAGAAAACCTTAGTACATGGGAGGCCGTGCTTCAGGTTATGATAGATATCATATGGCCACAAAATTATCCTTGGTTGACCCGATAGACCCCAAAGAAAAATGAGAAGATTACTATCATATTCTTCCCAATGGTGAGTCTTCTCTTGACATATCATTATCTCCACTTTGTCTCTAAATGAAATTATACTTCAAACAAACACCAAGATTATATAGGTAGTGCTTTCGTAAATATACTCGAAAGTGGATGAGCCTGACCTTGTCTTATGATGACACGAGGTTGTATGTCATTAGACATCTTGTATGATAGTGGCAAAACACCCTTCCAACGTTGGGTTTTAGCCTCACCTAGTTGATTCACCAAATATAACTACTAAATGATGACCACTAGATTACTATTCCCTGTTACCCCAGCTCGACCCATTACACTCTTATTACACGAAAGGAATTGTGAAATGAAGGGTGAAACCTGACTAACTATTTCGATAAAGAATATCATGACTAAAGATAATTAAATTATCAATAGCCTTCATCGATAATAAATCGAGATTTAGAACATATGGTAGATGATAAAAATTTCAACCATAGTTGCGGTAGACGAAAGCGATCCATTAGAAGAGTCGAATAGACCGTAAAATCTATTATCTTCTCTATGTTAAAATCCACCAACAATGTTTTATCCTGTAACATCAATCAGCAGTTACGGTCCACAATCATATGAATAACTTCATAATCATAATTGTGATTCTAAATTTCTCTTAGCATCCGGGATGAAGATAATTTTCATCACATGTCTTTACACGAAACATCAAAGATCTTGGTTATACCAAATCACGGTTCTATTTATAATCATACTAATAAATTCATCTTTTGCTACGCTGGGCCAAAGATATTCATCAACAGACCATCTTTGCACTCTTGGGCGAAGATATTCAACAACATATCATCTTTTGCACTCTGGGCGAAAGATATTCATCAACAATTCATCTTTGCACTACAGGTCGAAGATATTCCTCAACAGTTCATATTTGCACTACTGAAGCGAATATATTCATCTCTCGAAAAAATAAATATAATCATTTTAAAATTAATATTTGAAACAATAATTATAATCATGTTGATCATTTCACCTTTGCACTTAAGTTAAAGATATTCAATTATAAATTCATGGGTAATGATCATACCGATCGACAATTCAACTTTGCCTTCTTGGCGAAAAGAGAACCCATAGTCGTGATCATACCAAAAATCTACCCATCTTTACACTCAAGTCGAAGAAATTATCATCATTAGGGTTATAAAAATGTTATATATGATAATAAAAATAATATAATCAACATATAGATTTAATCTCAAGAGTAATATTCATAACTCAACTATAATTTGGTTAAAAAAAAAAAAACTAATTTTTTCGTGAATAGTAACTTTCGTGAATAGTAACTCATGAATAGTAACTCATAGTAATAATAGTAACTCATGAAAAAAAAAAAGGTAGAAATTCCTGAATAAAATCCATACCAATATTTTGGTATAATGATATTGAAATAACATTTCTTAAACTTATAAACAATTTATTTTAATTGTTTACACTTTATTAAATAATGCATTTAATCATCCTAAAATGCCAAACTCATAAGATTTCATCACCAATAACTAAAACCCTCATAAAAAATCTGCATATATACCTCATATAGGATTCTCAAAGCCATAAAATCATATTTTCCAATTTCTTTACTTCACATAACATATTTAATTCATTTACTCATAACTAGTCCATTTTCATGAAAAATACCAAATAATTTCAAAAAATATTTCTTTTACTGGGATTTAGCGAGAATATAGTCCCATATTGAACATATATTTTTCTCGAAATTTTTAAATTTATTTACTATTTTTCATATATGGCCAAAACACTTAGAATATTTAGACATTTATCATAAATTGTACTTTTATCCAAAAATTCCGAAATTCACATAGTACACGATATTATATAGATGTACTCCCAATAAAAATTTCATCAATTTTGGAGTTAACCACAAGGAGTTATAAGTGTTTTCTTTTAAAATAGTCTTTTCTCATAAAATTCATAACTCTTAATCTATACATCCAAAATCGCCATTTTTGACACAATCAATAAAACTCATCAAAATATCATTTCAAATTTTTCCAAAATTTTTGAAGGTCGAAAAATTACGAACTAAAAAACATAATAACCACTTAAAATCCCTTACCTCGAAAAAGCGATATTTACGACTTGAATATCGGATATAACTTATTTGAGCGAACTTTGCGTAGAATATACAACACTCAAGATATCTAAATACTAACAAAAATATGCTTGATAATATAGAGAGAAAAAAAACTTGTTTACGGTGTGATTTTCAATTCTAACATAAGCACTTTATTTATAAGAAAATCTTTAGAAACATGATAGGAGAGACTAAAATAATAAAATATATTATTTTATTTTTCTTTTCTACGCCACTTGACATTGTTTGATCAGCCACCAGCCAACTTTGAACAAAGCTAGCAGCCCACATGTGTTAAAACACAAGTGGGTCCCACCCATAAATTAATAAAAATTATTTTATTTTACAAAACTTCAACAATTCATAGAAAATAGTCCGGTTATCAGAAAAATACAAATTTTATGTCCATTCTGACTAAAATTGAATTCTCTACAACTTTGTAGCTTTGAGTTTTTTCAAATTCCAAACCAAAAATATCCGAAATTCACAAATGGATGATTTTAATACCTCCACTTAAATAAAATCTTGATAAAATACCTCGGCATTAATTCCTTCATTTTATCCACATAAAATAAATATATCCATCATTTATATCCACATAAAATAAATATTTCCTTATCATATAAATCAATAATTAATTATTCACAAATAATATTACGAGAATCCTGATTATGACAACCGAGTGGTTCCCAGGAAGAGGGCTTTTTGATAAGGATTTCTCTCTTCTTGGCGCTTGATTAGGTGACCAAACCTCTCCTTGTGAGAACTTTCTAGACATTGCCAATAATCTTTATCTAATAATATTATTCAAATAATATGAATTATTGATCGATAATGGAGATGATGTCGATGACATTATTGAAACAACAATAATATAAAATATCAACGCAACAATTATTGAATCAATAAAATAAAATATTGAATAGTAATTACTTTGTAACATTTATTGAGTAGTGTCTTCTTACGTAAGAATCGATAATTCAAAAATCTTGTGTGCAATCTGGTGTCTTCTTTGTGCGATACTTGGCGTATTCTTTATTTTAACCACCGAATATTCAAATAATTACTTGATAACAACTACTGGCTAGATTATTTATAAAAACTCAAATTTGTGTCGTTTTCTTCATCAAAGCGGTTATTAGTTATGGGGCCCACAATGGGTTGCTACAAGGTAAATGCGAATATTCTGCCGAAAAGAATATTTCACGACCAAACGAATATTCTCCGACAATTGAATATTTTATAATCACTTGCGTATTTTGAAAAAAAATTCATATCTCACCCTTAACTTTAAATTTTTATCAATTTTACTGAATTGTAATTATAAGAAAAATTGAATACTTTTATTTCATAAAATTTGGGGTCTTACACAACCAATGAGAACTTCCACCGCCTGTCTTTACATGTAACACCAAAGATTATGCTTATACTAACTCAAGTTCCTATTCATAATAATTGCATTCATCAATTTAATATTAATGCTTTGAATTTATCTTTATAAGAAAATATTGAATTACTTTTATTTCATAAAATCCACAATTCATCTTTGCACCTGTGTCAAATATATTATAACTTAGTCTTTATAATTAGTAAAGATAACAATGATATAATGAATGGACAAAATAATTAGAATAATAATATAAAAATAAATATTAATAATTTCTAATTTATCCATAGCCCAAATTGTCGAAGATGATATCGGCTAGAGTTATTGATAGAATATAAGATTTAAGAAAATATAAGGTTTACATCTCAAATATCACGATTAAAATTTAATAGAAAGATTCAGTGAAATATTAGATAAGGCACAAACTATTAAAAATATTTTAATTATTTTCAAGAATTTAACTATTTAATGATAAGGTTGTAGAAATGAATAATACTTCCTTATCTTAATATGGAGTATTAAAGAAAATGATATATCTTACCTTAGTATGAGAGTAGATCGTTAAATCAGAGATTAATTTGAGAAATTCTTGCACTATTAGTAACACTCAGAGTATTTTTATACTCCACCAATACTCACAATATTTTAGTAGAAGAATTTTATGTTATTGGTGTGTCTCTCGTAATTATTCTACTTAGCAACCTATTTATAAGGGGGATGGTAGCGCACTACGTTTGACAAACTCGCAGGCTCGGTTGAAAAAGGGGAGAAGGTTCAAAAATGTCCCTGACTTTTACCGCGATGTCTACCGAGCACCCTATATATATTTTTTTTATCAAAAAATACCTTTAACGTTACACTTGTTGGGTCACTTGTACTTGCCACTTAGTTAACGAGAAGACAAACAAGGTTTAAATTGGTGGCGGCGTGGCGAGGCATGGAAAACTTAAAGGAGAATGTTCAAAAATTTCCCTGACACATGTAAATATGTCATTTAATCAAAATAAAAATACTAAAATTCAAAATAAAAAAAAAAGCATAACATATTTACATCATTTAATCAAAATACTAAAATTTAAATTATTTTGTTAACCATCATTTAATCAAAATACTAAAATTCAAAACATAACATATTTACATCAAATACTAATTATAAAAAAAACTAAAATACTAAAAAAAAAATCAAATTAAAAAAATAATAAAATACTAAATTCAAATTATTTTGTTAATTAATCAAAAGCAACAAAAATTCAAACATCATCATTAAAATACTAAAATATTAATACTAAATACTAATTGATATAAAATATTAATATTCTCAAAATATTAACATTTTTTAACATATCAACTAATATTAACAAATATTAATTTTTTTAATATTTTATTAATATTTTTTGATATTAAAAATGTTAATATTTTAAAAATATTAATTTTTTTTTGATATAAGGTTAATATTAAAACGTTAATATTTTTGATATAAAAATATTAAAATATTTTTAAAAAATTAAAAAACGTTACTTTTTTATATTAAAATATTAAAAAAGCGTTAATATTTTTTAAATTAAAAAAGCGTTAATATTTTTATATTAAAAAGCGTTAATATTTTTTAATATTAGTTGATATGTTAAAAAGCGTTAATATTTTTTGATGATGTAATTAGTTAAATTTTAAAAATATTATTTAGTTGAATTTTAAAAATATTCAAAAATTCAACTAATTCAAAATAATTAACGTTATTTAGTAAAAAATATTAACGTTAATTATTTTTTTTGATGATTTTAGTTGAATTAACGTTAATTATTTTAAAATTTTGAATTAGTTGAATTTTTGAATTTTGAATTTTAAATTTTAAAATATTAATGCGTTAATCATCAAAATACTAAAAATATTAGTTGAATTTTCAAAATAATAAAAATATTAACGTTAATTTTGTAATATTCAAAATACTAAAAAATTTAGTATTTTAATGATGTAATTTGAATTTTTGTTGTTTTGATTAATTAACAAAATAATTTAATTTTAGTATTTTAGTATTTTTAATTTGATTTTTTAGTATTTTAGTATTTTTTTTTAATTAGTATTTTAGTGTTTTTTTAATTAGTTTTTGATGTAAATATGTTATGTTTTGAATTTTAGGATTTTGATTAAATGATGTAAATATGTTATACAACTTGTTTTTATTTAATTAGTTGTTTTGATTATTTAACAAAATAATGAATTTTAGTATTTTGATTAAATGATATAAATATGTTATGTTTTTTTTTTTGAATTTTAGTATTTTTTTTGTTTTGATTAATTGACATATTTACATGTGTCAGGAGCATTTTTGAACCTTCTCCCTTTAAGCATTCATGTGTCTGTCACATCAGTCAATTTTAACCCCGTTTGTCTTCTGTTAACGGCAGGGGCACGAGTGACCCAAAAAGTGTAACGTTAAGGGTACTTTTGGACAAAAAAAAAAGTATAGGGTATTCGGTAGACATTGCGATAAACGTCAAGAGCATTTTTGAACCTTCTCCCGTTGAAAAAATTAGCCTAATTTTTTTATTATAATAATATAATATTATAATAAAATAAATAACTTTATATATATATATATATATATTCTAATAATTTAAATTTGGCACGCCAGTTGGAAAACTTGGTATGCCAAGTTGGAAAAATAAAAGGTTGTGCGAGACAACCAGACTTTGAAAAGGGAAAGGTTATAGAAAATTTTAATTATTGTGTGCCCTCTAGCATTTTATCATTTTGGAATTTTAAAAAGTGAGCAAAAATTTGCTGAAAAGCAAAACTAACTTGCTAGCTACTCTTACATATGTGGACCACTCAATTATTTACAAGTTGATACCAACTTATGTATCCAGGAGATTGTAATTACTGTGGGTTTTATAAAAAATAAGTCAAATTTACAACAAACGCCTCATATTCAACCTCTCTAATTAAAATTGAACAAATATTTACCACACATCACATATTATACTTATCTTTATTCAACACCTTTTAATTCATCAATTATTTACATCTTTTCAATCATTCAACAATTATTCCCAATTAATATTATAGACGACACACAGTACTGACAACCAGATCGTTCCAGTAAAGAGGAGAATGGTAGAAATGGTGCATAATTAAATAACTCATTTCCTTGATAAAACTTCTAGACATTGTCAATAATGTTAACTGGTCTAATAATATCATATCAAATAATATGAATTATTGTGTCGTGTCAATTATTTATTTAATAATATAAAATATTGTGATAATTATTGAATTCAATACTATGAAATACTATGCAGTTGCTACTGTAAAAATTATTGGATCAATAATATGAAGTACTGTGTAATATAGTGTGATACTATGGAATGTCATGTGCCAACGTAGAATCTGGTGTAATATTCTTATATTCTTGTACTTTTATCGTCGGGTATTTTAATAATTACAAATGTTCGTATCGTTGATAATTTTTATTAAAAAGGTATTTTTTGTCGTTTTCGTATCAAACAATTTTGTTGTTGTGGGGTCCACCAATAATTTTTTTCCCGACGCTGTGGCGCCCCCAAAATTAGGTATCGTCACCCATCTTGGTTATACTTACATAATACATAAATTCAAATCTGACTTACTAATATAAGCGTAGGTATGCAATCGACATAAAGCGTGAGTTTGAATACAAATATTATCTACTAGATATTATACAAACTCAAAAGGAGTCCTCATTACAACTATTATCACACTATTTCACGAATAGTGAGGACTACTAATGCTATCCTCTGGACCATTACTTACGTTCCCAGACTCGTCCCGGTATGTTCTCATTTCACGAAGAAACGGTGAAAGAAAGGGTGAGCTCAACTAGCCCGATAAAAATATTATGACTAAGATAATGCGAATAAATTATCATTAGCCTTCAACAATGTTAAAGCGATAAAATACAATAGACAACCGGTTTAAGCTGCGGTGAATATCTGATCCATTAAAAGAGTCGAGTAGAGAATAAAATCTACTATCTTTTAGGTTTTAAAGGTTTTTATCAATTTTTATCGGCGAGACTCGACAATAAATAAACCACCACATCTAATCATCCACATGTACACGCAGTCGAGGATTTTCATCAAGTTATCGATGGTCAAGACTATCTTAGAATCACCCACGGTCATAATCATACCAAAAACTATCCATCATTGCATTCACGGGCCATTTGAGAACTTTTGTCACATCATTTATATCAAATCGTGATTATACCTATTGATCCACGGTCATAATCATACTAAGTTCATCTATGCACGTAAGCGAAAGATAACATAATATAACATGAGGATGATGACAATGACATAATAATTCAATAAAACAAATTCAAAATTATTTAATCCATGAATTATTAACGTCCAAATTGTCGACATAATCTTTGTTTACGTAGAGTAAAATTCAAGAATGATCGGAAGAATATTTCCATGAGAAGATCTTTTGGATGAAGCGAAATATCGAGGATATTCTACTAATTTCATGGAGTATAGAAGTCAAAGTTTTAACCAATGAGTATAATAAAGAATGGAATAACAAAAGAAATCACCATGCATGCGGTGCAGCGCCAGGCGAGTTATTCAAATGAGAATAATAATAACGGAACGGTCGAATTGAAATTCACAAGCAAGCGGGATGTTCAACGAGAATAATAAAGATGGAACCGGTCCGGTGTAAAACACACGGATAGGATATTCCAATAAAGAATGATAAAAAGCGGAACCAGTCCCAAAAGCAAAATACACAGACGAGGATGTTCAAGCGAATAATAGAAGAATGTCACCAAGTATAGGGTAAAACCAAGCGTATCTGAGTTATTCAACGAGAATAATAAGCGATGGAATAACATAAGAATTTCACCAAGTATAGGGTATCTGGCGTATACATGTTATGTATAGGGTATGCCACTTTTTTCGAGTTATTCAACGAATGATAATGAATGGAATAACGAAAGTTCTCTTCGAAGAAAGAATAACACCCCTTACAGTAAAAAAAAGCTGAATATAGAAGTAGTGAAGTAGCGAGAATACTCTTCTTCTTTCTATAATTTTCTCTCTATAAACTTCTCTCTATAATTTCTCTCTCTAGAGTTTCAATGAATTAAGTAAGAAAATAATGAAGGAATGAGCTTCATTTATAGGAAAATGGAATCGTATAAGACTAATCCATGAGCAGTCCAGATTGATTTACTTTAATCGACGGTCCATATTTAAAGAAAAATCTTTTAAATAAAATATAATATATTCTATTTATATAAAAACATTTTACTATATGCAACACTATGCAAAACACTTACGCAAAACACTATGCGACACTATGCGTAATAAAATATAATATATTCTATTTATAGAATAACTTTAATAAAGTATTACTTTTTTATAAAAAGATGTTTACATTTTATTACGTTAATAATCTGAATAAAACAAAAGCGTCATTATCATTATAATAATTCATATTATTAATCAACATAATGGAATCAAACTTAGTGACTTCTCACATAAGCATCGATAATCAATCTGGTAGTGCTTCTTATGCAACCACATTATTCTTTGTACTTTTTACTACCGAGTAGTTCAACGGATAACCACGGTAAAACTTCCGTAGATTATTTCATAAAAAATATTTTTATCGTTTTCTCGAATCAATAATAATTACATTGTGGGGTCCACCAATGATTGAGTAGTTATCTGAATATTCTCTGCTAAACCTGAATATTCCCAGGCCAATCGAATATAATATAACCACTTGCATACTTTGCAAAATTTATAAATACTACCCATAACTATAATATTATCTTAAATTCACACCATAATATTAAAAAATTATTTCAACAAAATTTAAATCTTTATTGATAAAATCACGGGGTCTCACAATCTCCCTCCTTATGAAATTTAGCCCTCAAAATTAGAGTACGTACTGATATGATAAAGAGGTGAGGATACCTTGAATACCTTTATCGTTAAAAATATTAAATTCATCTTCCATGATCCGGCGAAGATATTCATTAACAATTCATCTTTTTTACGAGGCCAAATATATATAAGCGTAAAACCAATAATCTTGAGGCGCGACTTAATAGTATCACGACCACGAATTATCCATGCACTTTTGGCGAGGATATTCGTGTTTTCAATCTGATCGTGATTATCTGAAATAATCCTTGGTCATAATCATACCAAGTCTATCAATGCACTTCTGACGAAGATGACTTTTACCACATCCATGAATTAATATTTCATTCTTTGAGACTCGACTCGATAATTAATCCATATCATCGAATCATCCACGCACTTTCTGGGCCGAGGATATTCATTAGTATCACGACCACAAATTATCCATACACTTCTGGCCAAGATAATTGTGTATTCATTAATATCACGACCACAAATTATCCAAGCACTACGGCCAAAGATAATAGTGTATTCATTAGTATCACGACCACAAATTATCCATGCACTACTGACGAAAGATAATCGTGTATTCATTAGTATCCGACCACAAATTATCCATGCACTACTACGAAAGATAATCGTGTATTCATTAGTATCACGACCACAAATTATCCATGCACTACTGACGAAGATAATTGTGTATTCATTAGTATCACGACCACAAATTATCCATACACTACGGCGAAGATAATTGTGTATTCATTAGTATCACGACCACAATTATCCATGCACTACTGACGAAGATAATTGTGTATTCATTAGTATCGCGACCACAAATTATCTATGCACACTACGGCGAAGATAATTGTGTATTCATTAGTATCACGACCACAAATTATCCATGCACTACTGCGAAAGATAATTGTGTATTCATTAGTATCACGACCACAAATTATCCATGCACTACTACGAAAGATAATTGTGTATTCATTAGTATCACGACCACAAATTATCCATGCACTACCAACGAAGATAATTGTGTATTCATTAGTATCACGACCACAAATTATCCATGCACTACTGACGAAGATAATTGTGTTTTCAATTACGGTTATGATTATCTTAAAACAATCCACAGTCGTAATCATACCAAGTCCATCTATCTTACTTCTGAGCCACGTATGACTTTCAACGTAATATAAGCGTGAGGATAATGATATAAAGAATCAATCAAATGAGATAAAGGATAAATATTAAACATTTATAATATAATTTATCCGAGATTCAAGAATATCCCCATGTTATCAATCACTTAATAATCTCATAATCTAATAACATTAATATTATAATAATATTTTAATCACTTCTTAAATTTATAAATAATTTATCTCAATTGTTTACGCTTTACCATATAATGCATTTAATCATTCAAAATGCCATACTCATAAAATATCATCACCAATTATCAAATCCTCATAAAAAATATGCATATACTCTATATAGGATTCTTTAGCCATAAAATCCTATTTTCAACTTTGTTACTTCACATAACATATTTAACTCATATGTTAAATAACTAAACTATTTTCATGAAAAATACCAAATCAGTCCCAAAAATATTTCTTTTCTGGGATTTAGCATAATATAGTCCCATAATGAAAATATATTTTTCTCGAATTTTTAAAATTCATTTACTATTTTTCAAAATCAATTTCTAATTAATTCCTTAAGAAATTAGCTACCTTAAGTTTAACTCCAAAAATTCCCAAATCTTGGCAGGACCTTACACATGTCAACGTGAGCCTCAGTTTAAATTTCATGGTCATCCAGTTATAGAACTCAGGTTATAGCGTTTTAAATCGGAAAAATCTAAATATTGAAATAGTCATAACTTGCTCATTTTAAGTCGAATGAGCTCATTTTTGGACAGGAGGTACTTTATACCATATACTTTCATGTCCCAAAAGGCCAGAATTTTTCTCATAATTTAAGTTGCCAAAACAGTCCCTTAAAGTTTCTGGGCAGTAGCATTTTCGAAATTTACAGCTTTGGCCTCCTTTGCTAAAATCAGTCCACACAAAAATCTACAACACCTTTTCCAGTAATTCCACTTGGATTAGTTAGATAACTCATAGATCTACCTCTAGGACTTGACCACATTCAAAAATTCAAAATATAATAAGAGATATAGTCAATTGAATTTCATGTTATGTTTTTCACCAAAATCTGATTTTCAACTCTTTGTGATTTCTAAGAAACTTTCATGTTTTCACATACTAACCAACATAACTCATCATAAAACTTACTAATACTTCATATACCCATGATTTTCATTATTCCAATGCTTTTATTATGACTTTCATCATAATCCACGTAAACAGATCCTTTTAGTTGAAGAAATATTTGAGGGTTTAAGAAATGGGTTTTTGTACTGGGGTCAATACAAAATTCGATTTCACGCTCTAAAGTAGGCTAAGAAGTCTTCAAGAATACGCCAGAAATTTATTAATAATAGAAATATCATTCAAAACGTGACTCTCATCGAAGACTTGGATAAGTCGTCACATTGATACCAATTGTGACTTCATCCCTTAACCTAGATAGCACCTCACAATGATACCTATAAACTTGCCATCTTCATTCACGATGTTGCCTCTGACGAAAAATCGGCTTGGTGCATTCCACACAAGGAAGTCAACAACGAAAGGTTCGGGGCTCTTTACTTATGGCTTGATATGACAATGATTAATTTTAGGGTTTGGTTACTTTGAATTAGTGTATGAGGTTGTTATAAATATAAAAGCTAACAACCTTACGAAAAGCATGATGAGTAGTTAACCAATTGATTCCTAAAATCAAAGCGGTATTTTCAAAGAGATAAGATTGACGGAGTAGCGTGAAAGTTTCGATTTGAATCAACAAGATTTATAAGCAGTGGAGGTAGCGAAGGTTCCTCCCAACTAAGTTTAAGCGATAAATCAAAGTCCAATTTCTCCGGAGTCAAATTTAAGCGTTGAGCATAAGCAAGAGAGATAAAATAATAGGTAGAACCGGTATCGAATACGATATAGACTTCAAGAGCTTATGATTAACTTACGTGATAATTTTATTCGGGTTCCTCGTCACGAAAAAAACGCTCTCTCTTAAACTCTTCGGCTTTGGCTTCTGCAGGACATCCTTTGGCATCACTATCTCAACTGGACTTGACTTCACCATACGACAAAATCGAGCTAAGTGACCTTCTCTTCCGCATAATTAAAACACGCTTTGGATTCTTATGCGGTTTAGACGGATGTGTCCCTCTGTCCGCATTTGAAACATACAACCGGTGGTCGTTCTTCTTCCTTTGAAAGCGGTCTTTGCGTCTGCCGTCTTCACGTCATTGTTGAACCTCTCTTCTTGAAATGTCAATTCTTATTATCTTGGCCATGATTACCACAAATGGTTACCATTCTTGACATGATAATTTCCCCACGATGGTTATCATTGTTAGATGGCCAGAATGCCATACCGGTATGATTATTATCGTATTGTTGGTAGTTACCTTACCTTTTGTTTGAAATCAATCAACACTCTCATGTGCTTCATTGCTTATCTCGGCATTTTCGGATATCATTCTCAAACAACATTGTCACAAAACAAGGGTTAATTAACATATCACATATTATCCCTATACTCGTGAGCCCCAATTAAATACCAAATAAATTTAGGTAGGTCATACTAGCGAAGAATTCCCGTCTCTCCCCTCTAGTTCTTATCTCACATCTCGGCCGGGGATCATATCCACTAGCTCGATACCAACCTGTGGCGCCCCCCCAAATTAGGTATCGTCACCCATCTTGGGTCGCCACTTACATGGTACATAAATTCAAATACAACTTACTAATATAAGCATAGGTATGCAATCTGACATAAAGCGTGAGTTTGAATACAAATATTGTCTACTAGATATTATACAAACTCAAAAGGAGTCCTCATTACAACTATTATCACACTATTTCACGCGAGAATAGTGAGGGACTACTAATGCTATCCTCCGGACCATTACTTACGTTCCCAGACTCGTCCCGCTATGTTCTCATTTCACGAAGAGAAACGGTGAAAGAAAAGGTGAGCTCAACTAGCCCGATGAAATATTATGACTAAGATAATGTAGAATAAATTATCATTAGCCTTCACGATGTTAAGCGATAAAATACAATAGACAACCGGTTTAAGCTGCGGTAATATACGATCCATTAAAAGAGTCAAGTAGAGAATAAAATCTACTATCTTTTAGGTTTTAAAAGGTTTTATCAATTTTTATCATTTGAGACTCGACAATAAATAAACCACCACATCTAATCATCCTGTACCACGGTCGAGGATTTTCATCAAGTTATCAATGGTCATGACTATCTAGAATCACCCCTGGTCATAATCATACCAAAAACTATCCATCATCGCATTACAGAATACTTTGAGAACTTTTGTCACATCATTTGTATCAAGTCGTGATTATACTATTGATCCACAGTCATAATCATATACTAAGTTCATCTATGCACGTAAGCGAAAGATAACATAATATAACATGAGGATGATGACAATGACATAATAATTCAATAAAACAAATTCAAGAATTATTTAATCCATGAATTATTAACGTCCAAATTATCGACATAATCTTTGTTTAAGTAGAGTAAAATTCAAGAATGATCGGAAGAATATTTCCATGAGAAGATCTTTGGATGAAACGCAAAATATCGAGGATATTCTACTAATTTCATGGAGTATAGAAGTCAAAGTTTTAACCAATGAGTATAATAAAGAATGGAATAACAAAAGAAATCACCATGCATGCGGTGCTTGCGCATGAGGCAGGTTATTCAACGAGAATAATAATAACGGAACCAAAGTCGGTGAAATTCACACAAGCGAGGATGTTCAACGAGAATAATAAAGATGGAACCGGATCCGGTGTAAAACACATGGATAGGATATTCCAATGAGAATGATAAAGATTTTAACCGGTCCGGTAATAAAACACACGCGGATGTTCCAATGAATAATAGAAGAATGTCACCAAGTATAGGGTAAACCGGCGTATCTGAGTTATTCAATGAGAATAATAAGCAATGGAATAACATAAGAATTTCACCAAGTATAGGGTATCTGCATGATCAAAGGTTATGTATAGGGTATGCCACTTTTACGAGTTATTCAATGAGAATGATAATGAATGGAATAACGAAGTTCTCTTCAAGAAGAAAGAATAACACCCTTACAAGTAAAAAAGAATCCGAATATAGAAGTAGTGAAGTAGCGAGAATACTCTTCTTCTTTCTATAATTTTCTCTCTATAGCTTCTCTCTATAATTTCTCTCTACAGAGTTTGATGAAATTCGTAAGAAAATAATGAAGGAATGAGCTTCTATTTATAGGAAAATGGAATGCATAAGAATTAATCCATGAACGGTCCAGATTGATTTACTTTAATCGACGGTCCATATTTAAAGAAAAATCTTTTAAATAAAATATAATATATTCTATTTATATAAAACATTTCTTATGCAAACACTATGCAAAACTTTACTATGCTGTTTATGCAACACTATGCATAATAAAATATAATATATTCTATTTATAGAATAACTTTAATAAAGTATTCTATTTTATATAAAAGATGTTTACATTTTATTACGTTAATAATACTGAATAAAACAAAAGCGTCATTATCGCTATAATAATTCATATTATTAATCAACAATAATGGAATCAAACTTAGTGACTTCTCATAAAGCATCGATAATCAATACTGGTGTGCTACTATGCAACCACACGTTCTTTGTACTTTTACTACTGAAGGTAGTTCAACGGTAACCACGGTAAAACTTCCGCCAGTTATTTGATAAAATATTTTTTATCGTTTTCTCAATCAAACCAATAATTACATTGTGGGGTCCACCAATGATTGAGTAGTTGTCACGAATATTCTCTCTGCTAAAAGAATATTCCCAGACCCGATCGAATATAATATAACCACTTGCATACTTTGCAAAATTTATAAATACTACCCACAACTATAATATTATCTTAAATTCACACCATAATATTAAAAAAATTATTTCAACAAAATTTAAATCTTTATTGATAAAATCTGAGTCTCATGAGGCCGCAGTTTTTTTTTTACCTAATATTTCCGATAGAACGAATATTCCCTGACATACTTTTATTTTATTATTTATACATTTCACCCTTAACTTAATCATTTTATCAATTTAACACCTTACTATTTAGAATAAGAAGTATATAAAATTAAATTCTATTTGTGAAAAGTCGGGGCCTTACAACCTCCCCTCCTTAAAAAATTTCATCCCTAAATTTACATACATACTTGGAAATTTGAAGAGGCAAGGATACCTAATTCTCAGGTCATTTTCTCTGTATCATGGTTTCTCTATAGGACTTTGACTTAAGATATATTTTTGAACTTAGAATTTATTCATTCTTATCCAAGATCTTGACAAGTATCTCCCCATACGTTAGATCCTATGCTATCATGTCTGGTTCCAAATCAATGATTTGGTTTAGGTCCTTCACATATTTGCGTAGCATGGATATGTGAAAAATATTATGAACGTGAGATATGCTTAGCGGTAAAGTTAGTCTGTAGGCCACAACTCCTACTCGGTCGATGATTTCAATGGGCTAATAAATCTAGGGTTAAACTTTCCTTTATTTCCAAATCTCGTAACTCATTTCCATGGAGTAACACATAAAAATACATGTTCCCCGACATTGAATCCTCCGTCCCTCCGATGAAGATCATCATAACTCTTTTATCGTCCTTGTGCTGCTTGTATTCGTTGTCAAATTATTTGGATCTTTTTTGTAGTCATGCGTACCAACTCCTAGCCTAACAATTTTGTTTTTCCTACCTCGTCCTATCATATTAGAGAACGACACTTTCATCCATACAAAGCCTCGAATGTAACCATGCTTATATTTGCTTGATAATTATTGTTGTAGAAGAATTCAACCAGTGGTAAGTACTTGAACTTCCCTTGAAGTCTAGTACACAAAGCCTCAATAGATTTTCGAGAGTCTAGATTATCCTTTCTGTCTGCCCATCCGTTTGGGATGTTATGCAGAACTGAATCACAGGTCAGTGCCCATAGCTTTTTATAAGCTGATCCAAAATCGTGAAGTGAATCTGGGATTCCAATCAGAAACTATGGATACTGGCATGCCATGCAGTCTATCAATTTCACTAATGTATATACTGGCAAGACACTCAAGTGATTAGTTTTCTCTTATAGGTAATAAATGAGTGGACTTGGTCAATCTATCTATAATGACCCAAATTGCGTCTAAACCTTGAGAAAGTTTGGGAATACTTGTTATGAAATTCATATTGATATGCTCTCACTTCTATTCTGGAACCTCAAGTGGTTGCAATGGACCCTTAGGTACTTGATGTTCTGCCTTGACACGTTTACATGATAAATACCTTGAGAAAACTCTGTGATCTCCCTCTTCATATTGCTGCACTAAAAAGTAAGTCGAAGGTCACGATACATTTTGGTACTCCCAGGGCGGATTACAAACAGCGTATTGTGTGCCTCTATCATGATTTTATATTTCAATTTAGGATCGTTAGCAACACATAGTTGAGATTTAACTCGAAGTATCCCTTCTTCGTCGATTCTTGCGTCTGGAATACACCTTTTTGCACCTTCTTCATCATATATACTCACTAGTACACGATCAGTAGTTTGAGCAGCTTTAATTTTGTGAATTAAAGTTGGTTCTACTCGTACATGTGAAATCTTCATATGTTTCCCTGGTGCTTTATTTCTGTCTCTATCTACTGTAAGTCAGACAAAATGCACCATTATGTTGTCATTATTGCACTTGTACTCGCATATTGTAACGATCCCAAAATCAGGCCTATTTTCAATCTCGATCTTGTGCGTTATAATACATTCTCATTCCACTCTACAACATTGATCAATACTATAATTGATAAAAACACATAAATTTAAAACTTTTTAATTTTCTTTTGTTTCCTAAATCGCAACATTTATAGCTCGTCTTACTCTTCAAATCATATCTATTATTATTTATCTTTATGATTCATATTTATATCTTGAAATCATATATATTCAATGATTCATCTCAAAACGTTAAGTGAGAGTATATAAAAACTTAAACTTCAATACTTAAATCATTCTTTTGTACGTTCATACTTTTACTTCAACAACTAAATGTGTTTTATTCATTAACCAAATGAATTATATAACAGAATGAATTCTTTAATTAACAATTTATATTTATGCCATCCATCATTTTTATATAATATTATTATTGTACGATCATACCTTACAATAATAGATGTAAATTTTAACAATTCAAATTCAAAACGAATACTTTTATTCAACCTCTATTTATTGAATGTTTTAAAGTTGGTACAACTACATCAAAGTTCATTACTTCTAGTCATTCTAACTTGGTACAAACGTAACTTAATGAAACAATACATCTTTTCTAATCATGTCACGTTTTGAATATTCACTGCTATAATCATACGATAAATCAACTTTTATTTGCAAATTGAATATTTTTCAAGAATAAGCACAACGACCCAACAAGTCTAACAGTTAACACATTTCATGCTTCACGTAATTCATATTTCATACATGCTTTATAATTCTCATAATTAGCATTTTTATACATGCTTCCTAATTCATTATATTGCATTTAATTCATACTTTTTGTGTTATCAAGTTTATCATTTCTCACATATCACAACTCACTTCAATCATAATTTGACTTTAACAATTCATATAACATAGCTATACAAAACCCATATTTCAACATACTTAAAAAGATTTCAACAAAATACAATAACAGTTGCACATAACCAATATCAAATTTACATATAATAAACAAGATTGAAAAACTTACCTTCGTGATTCAATGCTACCGGATCAATACGTTTTCGCGTACTTGAAACATTATTATCTTGCGTAGCACCCATATAACATACATAATGTTATTACATAGCTTAATATATTCAAATTCCACGAACTTCGACTTAAATGAGTATTTCTCAAGCTTAATATCTCCATCTTAATTTTATTCATTACATTGGATTTATCAATAATATTATAATTTAAATATATATAAAATATTAATTTTTAATAGTTCATTTGCATCGTGTCAAAATTGGATCGAAAACAAAACGACGTGTCGCAGACCGGCAGTCAGCGCTGTCGCGCTGCTGCTGCTGCTGCTGCCTAGATTCAGCAGTCTACTCATTTTATTGCCTACTTTGCACTTTTATAACTTGAGATCCATATATCCGATTGATTCCAAATTTTAATATGTTCTAAATAGTACTACATAGTATTTTATAAAAATATAGCATAGCCAACAAGACCTTCCTAAGATACATTTACAGAGGCTTCAATATGCTCTGTTAGTCACATTTTTCATTTGAAACTTAATTTGGTAAAACTTTTGAATTCACTTTTAAACTGAATTTAAACAACCCACATGACCCAATCCTTCTTATAATTCACATATACACACTACCTTATTCCATTCACAAGCTAATTCTCAGTTTTATACTTTTTAACCTCTTTGAGGTATTTTATCAAGCACCCTATAAGTGATACTTAAAATTCTAGATTTCATAGGTTTTTAGACATCACTAAGCCAAACATTTTCCATCCTTATTACTCCAGAGTTCATATAATCCCATTAACCAACCAATTTCACAACCAAACATAACAATTACATCAATATTCCCATATATATTCACCCGAACATAGAAAAAGTACATGAATTTCCTTTTGTTTGATGTATTTTGGTTAAGTTCTTGCTTCACTTCTTGTCTCAATTCCTCTGGGATAATTGATTTTTTGGTCATTGTACTAGGGCCCGATTTTCATTGTGGTTACCGAAACTTTTTTTGTTACAATCGCATAACTATACTCTTAAAAATTACGAAATAGTCATTAATTATGATTTCCGTCCAAAAAAGGGACGAAAATGCTGAGTAGACTAACAAGTGCCAGGTGGTAATGAGGTGGCACGTAGGCTCCATTCCCACGTAGATTTGGAGGGAAATATCCATCTACTAACACCGATTCATCAGTTTATCTCCTAATTTCATTACTCAAACGAGGCCAAGTTCTATGAGATTTCATATGAGAGAGTTGTGCGATTTCTAAGAGATTAGCGAGATCGGTTGAAGAAAAACTCAGTTACTCTACATGTAAGTGAATTCTACCCTCAATTTCTTCCCATTCCAGTTCTAGGGTTCAAGTAAAAGAGGGGTTTTTGAATTTTGAAATTTCATTGGATGTAATTTGGTTAAATACCCTCAAATCCATGTTTTAACTCAGTTTGTGGTCCCGGTGGTCATCTGTTGTTGTTTACTTTTACATAATTTAGATGATTAAATTGTTTGATGGTGGCCCTTGGTTTGTCTGCTGATGGTGGCCCTTGCTTGTCTGACATACATATTACGTTATAAATAAATAATTATGTTGTTGTCCTTGTCTTGTCTCACATTCTATCTATTTTGTATAAAGTATTCTATGTCTTGTTCCCATTTTATGCATATTAGGTTATTGCTTTGTCTGATATGCATATTAGGTTAGGTTATGTTGTATTTTGTATAAAGTTTAAAGTATTTATTTGTTATATGTTGGCAGTGTAGTCTCTTTTTTAGTTATAATTCTTCATTTTTTTGTAACTTTATTAATTTCACCATCACATGATGTCTATTTTGCTGTTGAATATATAGTATGGTGGGAAGTTTAAGTCGCTGTCAGTATATGAGTATGATGATGATTTTACAAAAACAACACAATTGGATCTTGATTATCTTTGTCCACAAATAATAGCTTCTATGTCTGAACATTTTAATTATCATAAGGACTTTGTGATTTACTGTAAAGAAAATGGGTTTCCAATGGAACATGGACTTAGAAAATTATATGATGATGAAAGTATTAGGGCATTGCAGGCAACCTCCATAGGTTATGATTCTTTTGATTTATATGTTGATCATGGGGATAATATTCCAAAGTATAATGCAGAGGGTAATATTGATGGGGCTAATAATGAAGGGGTTGATGATGAAGGAGATTTAGCTTTGTCATCTGATGACAATGACTACCATGACAGTGATGGGTTAAGTACTGATTATGAGTATATTGAGGCTAGGAAGTCAAGGGAATATAGAAGAGAAGTGAAAAAAGAATAGGGAGACTAATGCATTAGAAGATGCAGATGATATAAATGAAAGGGGGAATGAGAGTGAACATTACAATGAAAATGCTCACCAACCTCCAAACGAATGAGAAGAACTAGAACAAGTAGGTGAAAATGAACAAGGACCTACAAATGAACGAAAAAAATGAAATTGTTCAAAACAGTGAAGATGATGATTATAATGGGGATGATGAAAGTTAAGGCACTGATGGGCAGTGGGAAAGTGAAGATGAGGATAATGATAAGCACTATTCAGCAAATGAGGATAGTTGTGAGGAGGAGCAGAAGGAGATGGAAGTGATAGTTAGGGATAAGAGGAGAAAGAGGAATGTAAAACCTAAGTTTGCAATTATACCTTATGACCCTAAAACAAAAAGAATAAATATTAGTTTAGTGTTGGCCTGCAGTTCAGTTCTAAAGAGCAGCTGAAAGAAGCTGTTAGGAATTATGGGATTGAGAATAGTAGGTCAATTAGATTCAAAATAAATGATGGGAAGTGGTTTCAGGTTGTGTGTCAGCCTGGATGTCCATGGAAAATGTGGATTAGCACCATTGGAGGCTCTGAAGCTTTACAAGTTAAAAACATTAATAATGATCATACTTGCATAAGGGCACTACAAAACAAGTGTGTTAAAACTCAATGGCTTGTAAAATTTTATGGAAACAGGATTAGAAAGAAACCATATTGGAAGTTAATTGATATTCAAGATGAAATATCCAGAAAATTAAAGGTAAATGTATCTTTGACAAAGTGTCACAAGGTAAGGGAAATGACTTTGAGAAATTTTGGGGAATTATTAATGAAACATTATGAGAAAGTGTGGGATTATGGGGCTCATTTAACAAAGAGTAATAAAAGAAACACAATTGATATTAAGGTTAGAAGAGACAATCCAGAAAATAAGCCTCAGTTTCAGAGGTTTTATGTATGCTTTGAAGAACTGAAGAGAGGGTGGATTGAAGGGTGTAGGCTTATTATAGGCTTAAATGGTTGTTTTTTCAAGACTGTGGTTGGGGGAAACTGTTGTCTGCTATTGGGAGAGATGATAATAATCAAATGTACCCAATACCATGGGCCATAGTAGAGAGCAAAAACAGGGATAATTGGGGATGGTTTCTGCAGCTGTTACTGGGAGACTTGGAAGGTAATGATGTAGTTGGTTGGACCATTATAAGTGACCAACAAAAGGTAATTAATTGTCTTATTCTTATTTTGTTGTAAATAAATTTTATTTAATTATAATTATCAAAAATGTGTAACTGACTGCTTTATTTTCTTTTTTTGTGGTTGTAGGGTTTGGTTCCAGCAGTTAGGGAGATACTTCCTTATGCTGAGCACAGGAATTGTGCCAGACATATTTATGCAAACTGGAGGAAGAGATTCCCTACTCAAGCCTTGCAGTTTGCATTCTGGGAAGCATCTATGGCCACCCATATTGTGCCATTCAAAAAATCTATGAATGAGATCAAAAGGTTGTCAAAGGAAGCCCATGAAAAGTTGCTTGAGCAAGACCCATCTCTGTGGAGCAAAACACATTCCAAGGCAGACAATGTAGAGAACAACATTAGTGAGACCTTCAATGCATAGATTATAAAATCTAGATGGATGACTTCATTAGAAATGCTAGAAGAAATAAGGAGTAAAGCGATGGTTAGACTGAACATAAAAAGGGATGAAATGCTTAAGAGTGAAGCATTTATATGTCCTAGGATTAGGAAAAAGCTTGATATTCAAATTAAGAATGCAACTGCCTGTGAACCATTATGGGCTAATGATAGAAAGTTTCATGTAATTTTGCAAATATAACCTCTCAAATGTTATATATATATATATATATAATTTCAGCTTGTCACAATGAATAATTTATGGCTCATGATATATATGTGCACATTGCAAGTTAAGTGTCATTGGGATAAGTTTGTGGTGATCTTAAAGATCAAACTTGTACATGTAGGGTGCTTCAACTAACTAGGATGCCTTGTTGTCATGCTATAAGTGCTATCAATTTTATGAGGGAGCCAGTTGAAAATTATGTGAGTAATTGGTTTAAGAGGGAAACATATATGAAGTGTTACAGTCATCTGTTAGAGCCAGGTAACAATTTTTGGGAGGAGACACCATATGAAAAGATGTTGCCACCACCAATCACAAGGAAGCTTAGAGGAAGGCCTTAAATACTAAGGAGGAAAGAACAATGAGAAAGTGAAAAGAACCCAGGAAGAATTACAAGAAGGAGAAGAATAATGAATTGTACCAAATGCAGAAAAGCAAGCTATAATAAAAGTAATTGTCCCAACTCCAATGCACTACTAACTGAAGCTTCAAATGAGCTTCAACAAACTGAAGGAACTGAAGGGAGTGGATCACAAAGGGTAAGCAATGAAGTTTAACTCATAACTTATAATGCATTTTCAATACCAGTGTTTGATTGTTGTATTTATATGTTAGGTAAACAAGGATAAAGGAAGGGCAAAGGCTAATAAAGGTGAAAAGGGGAAGGGAAAAATGAAGGGCAAAGAGAGTGAGAGTGGGATACAAAGAGTGAAGCTGCTAATAAGAAGAAAGAAAGGGCAACTTCCTGTTGGATTTGGGACTTGTGTGCTTCCAAATGGGAATATAATATTCCAGTCAGACAACCAAGGCTACATTATTGTAAGTAAATAATAGTCTTATCATTTGTTTTACACAGTTTCATTCATATATAATTCATATTGTCTTTGTTCAGATGCCTAATTCTCGAGCTGTGGCGCCCCCAAATCTGGGTTCTCTAACCTCAGATTTGGTGCTCACGATCCATCATCATCATAAGAATTCTATAAACTATTACGAAATAATAAACATATATTTTTCATTAAAATAAATTCATAAACATAATTCCCAAGGTCTAATTAACCTTAACTTAAACATACCTTTAATATTACAAAAGGTTTACATAAATAATTACATCAAGTTATATAATAAATAAACATTCTAATTAGACTATTCTTGGACTTGTTCCTTGCCCTTGTCTTTTTAGGACGTCTCTGGCTTAGCTGAAATAAATATCATGATATAGCAAGAGTAAACAACTAATTTGCTTAGCAAGTTTATAAACAAGGGAGATATATCATGATTAGAAAGAAATTTAGCTTTCAATGTTCAACAACATAATTCAAATATGAAAGAACAAGAATTAAGAATCAATAATTGGATATTCAAATAATTGAATATTAGATATTGAATGGTCTAGAATGACCATGAACATATACTAATTTTGTCATATGTTTATTTCCTCTTAAAATAAATTTATTAGTCCAATTTTATATTAATTCTATTTTAGTTGTATTATTTATTTATTTTGCAATCAGGTGCAAAATAATGGACAAAGCTAATGCAATCTCCCAAAATTGAACCCACCATAAGAGCATGAGGGGACTTGGATTATAAAGCAACCGCATCAAAAAGAAGCAGCAAAGAGAAAAAAAATTATTTGATATATCAGAAGTGAGCTTCGCAAGTTTGAAAAAAAAATTGGTTTAGGAGATAAGGAGCATGCAAGAATCAAGGAGAGGAATCAGGAGCAGATATTCAAAAATTGGAAATCAAGATGAGAAAGGAAAGGAGCAGCCGAACAGGGGTTTTAAAAAGGGTTCTTTACAGAAATATACAACAATTAGAAAGTAATTACATCATTAGTGCATAAACAAAATAATTACAAAAAGAGTGTAATTAGGACCCATATTACAAAAATAGTAAAATTCACATTAATAAGGAAACCTAAAATCAAGGAAAAATAACTTTCATAATTAATAATTCAAATATTTGGGATCTAACAACAAAAACAAATTCAAATTCAAAATAATTATTCAAATTCAAATCTTCATCTCTCTCACACACACTTTGAAATAATAGTTAACAAATAAGTAAATAAATAAATAAAATATATGTACATGTAAATTGGGCTCTGTTTCAGTTTTTACTTTTTTAGTTCTCTCTTTCCGTTGGCTTCTCTTCCGTTACTCCGCCGCTACACCGCCGTGAATCTCCGTTGTCCAAAATGCCAATGAGAAGAAGAACAAGATTCACCCTATAAAAAGTTTAAAAATAAATATATGTAACTTTTACTGTTCTAAAATTTTTTTTATGACTATTTTGTTACTCATAAATATTAAAATGGTTACCTTTCTATGAATGGTTGGCTACCAACTGCATCACATTCAAATGAAATTGGTAACTTAATAAAACTGAATTGGTTACCTTGGTCTGAAGGTTTGGCTACCACCTGCACTATGAAAAAACTGTAGGCGTGAATGTGAATTGGTTACCTTGGTATGAAGGTTTTGTTACCTTGATATGAAGGTTTGCTTACCTTGATATGAAGATTTGGTTACCAACTGCACTAAGAAAAAATTGAAAGTGTGGAGGTTGATTGGTTACTTTGATATGACAGTTTGGTTATAAGGGCATTGAGACGCTCCTCAACATAGAGATCAAAATACTCTCCTTCAGTAAGTACCTGAACCCATGGCTCTTCGGACTTGCTTTCATCAATCTCGGTAACTCCTTGTACAGAGTCGGTTGCAATGGCTTCTTTCATCAATCTCGGTAACTCAACATTAGGAGGATCTTTTCAAAAAGCAGGCCGTACACAGTATGTTGAAGGAGCTATTCTGTGACGCCCCCAAAATAGGTATACATCACCCATCTTGTGTCTCCAAATACGTGGTACATAATTTAAATACAAACTTCTTTTATACAGTACGACAAAACGTAGCTGAGAGTTTCAAAACGGATAATGTCTCGTAGAGAGTATCCAAACTCAAATAAAGTCCTCATTACAATTATTACCACACTATTTCACTGAATAGTGAGGACTACTAATGCAAACATCTGGACCATCACTCCATTCCCCGACTAGTCCCAGCTACGTTCTCATTTCCTAAAGAGAACAATGAAAGCAAAAGGGTGAGCTCAATTAGCCCAGTGGGAGCTGTCATTGACACTCCTAAATTAACCTCACTTTCACTTCACAATTTATAATAATTAGCACAGTAGCAAGTAAGGATCGATCCCACAGAGAGTAAAGTTGTTTTAGAATTATTCTACTATTTCAACAGAAAATAAAGATGGGGGGTTTTTAAAATTATTTTTAAACAAAGAGAACAAAAATTAATTATGAAATTAACCAAATATGTAAAAACTTCAATTCTGCAGTTCAGTTTCACCAAGTACAACAATCAATTAATCAAGTAATTATTATTTTTCCTTCAATGAAATTATTAGCCCTAGATAACAATAAGCTCTCGCTATCAAAATTCTCCTTAGATTATCACCTTTGTATAAACAAGCTTTTCACCGATTCTAACTAGCATACAACCTGGAAACAAGCTCTCTAGATTTAATATGATAGATGTAAGACCAAAATTTATGAAATAAAAGTATTCAATTTTTCTTATAATTACTATTTCAAGAAATGGTTAAATTGATAAAAGTTAAAGTTAAGGGTGATATATGATTTTTTTTCAAAAAATACACAGTGGTTATAAAATATTCATTGTTGTTTGGGGAATATTCGTTTGATCGTGGAATATTCTTTACGTAGGGGAATATTAAATGCAATTAGTAGCGACCATTTGTGGGCCCCATAACGAATAAGCTGTCGGATGAAGAAAACGACAAAATTTGAGTTTTTATAAATAATCTGTAGTTATATTCATAATTAACAGCATTGGAATACCGGTGGTTAAAATCTGATGTCTCGCGTTATTAAAAGCGATGAATGCGCGGTATTGCAGCAGATATTTTTGAATTATTGATTCTTACGTAAAGAAGGCAATACTCAATAATTATTACGATGAGTTACTATTCAATATTTTATTTTATTGATTCAATAATTGTTGCGTTGATATTTTATATTATTGTGGTTTGAATAATTGTCCTTTTGCATGATTTTCCCATTATCGGATCAATAATTCATATTATTTGAATAATATTATGAGATAGCATTATTGGCAATGTCTAGAAAGTTACATCGAGGAGAGGTTTGGTCACCTAATTGCGGCGTCGATGAAGAGAAATCCTTATTGAAAGCCCCTCTTTCTGAGGAGCGGCTTTGGTTGTCATAATTGTGATTACGTAATATTATTTGTGAATAATTAATTATTGATTTATATGATAAGGAAATATTTATTTGATGTGGATATAAATGATGGATTTATTTATGTGGTTATAAATGAAGGAATTAATGTTGAGGTATTTTATCGATATTTTTATCGGAATGAAGGTATTAAAAATTAAACCAATTATTTTAAGATATATTAAGTGAGTTATAATTTTTAATCCGACCATTCGATCGTTGTAATTTTTGGATATGTTATACATATATAAGTTGAGTATATGTCCACAAATTTTGAACCGTTAAAATTAACGTATGATTTGTTATGAATTTTAAGAGGTGGTGATTGAAATTAGGTTTATAAATAATTTTGGTGGAAAATTCTAGAATTGAGTGGGCCCCACTTGTGGTTGGTGAAGAAATGTGCTGAATTTTATTTCAAATGTGGTGGGTGGAATAGTAGCGGTAAAGCCATCGGGTTGCGGTCGAGTCTGCTAAAATTTTCCTATAAATAGAGGCTAAGTTAGAATTGAAAATCACACTAGAAATAAGTTTTCTCTTTCTCTCTATATATTATTGAGTGTATTTTGTGAGTATTTAGATACTTGGTGAGTTGATATTCATCGATTGCAAGTTTCCTTGTTGTCATATCCAGATATCCGATCGGAAGTCTTTGCTCTTTTGAGGTAAGGGATAGTAAGGGATAGTAAGGGATGTTATTTTCTTCTCAAATGATATTATTTCTTCAATATCATTATGCTGAAATATTGGTTGGAACTTTTTATCAAATTTGGAACTTTTTTCATGTATCGAGGTTACTATTTATGAGTTCTATTCACGAGTTACTATTCATGAGTTACTATTCACGAGTTACTATTCACGAGTACTATTCATGAAGCGTGAAGATGTTTTTTGTGGAATTTCTACCTTTTTGTGTCGGAGTTACTATTCACGTATATGGTACTATTCACGTATCTGAAGACTATTTATGTATGTGGCGATTTATGTATATGACATTATTTACGATATACGATTACTATGTACAAATACTGAGTACTTATTCATGAGTTACTATTCACGATTTACTATTCATGAGTTACTATTCACGAGTTACTATTCATGAGTTACTATTCACGAAGTTACTATTCACGAGTTACTTATTCACGATTCTTATTCACGGTACTATTCACAATAAAAGCGGTTTCTTTTTACGACCAAATTATCGTTGATTTATGAATCTTACTCTTAAAATTAAAACCATGTTTTGATTATATTGTTTTTATATAACATTCTTATAACCCTAATGATGATATTTCTCTTTGACTTGAGTGTAAAGATGGGTAGATTATTGGTATGATCGTGACCATAGGTTCTCTTTGGCGATGGTGCAAAAGTTGAATTGTTGGTTGGTATGATCATGACCATTGAATTTACAATTGAATATTTTTAGCTTAAGTGCAAGGTGAATTGATCAACATGGTTATAATTATTGTTATATAACTTCCGAGATGATTATGTATTTCTTTGATATATGAATATCGTTGGCTCGTGAAGGCAAAGATGACTTGTTGTTGAATATCTTTGCTTTGTAGTGCAAAGATGAATTATTGATGAATATCTTTTGCTCGTAATGCAAAGATGACATGTTGTTGAATATCTTTAACTTTGTAGTGCAAGATGAATTATTGATGAATATCTTTGGCTTGTAATGCAACGATGACCAGGTTGTTGAATATCTTTAGCTTTGTGGTGCAAAGATGAATTATTGATGAATATCTTTTGCTTCAATGCAAAGATGACATGTTGTTGAATATCTTTGCTTTTTGTAGTGCAAAGATGAATTATTGATGAATATCTTTGGCTTGTAATGCAAAGATGACCCGTTGTTGAATATCTTTGCTTTGTAGTGTAAAGATGAATCTGTTGATGAATATCTTTGGCCCGTGGTGCAAAGATGAATTTATTAGTATGATTATGAGCAGGGAACTGTGATTTGGTATAACCATGATCTTTGATGTTTCGGTAAAGACAAGTGATGAAAATTATCTTTGTCTTGGATGAGAAAGGAATTTAGAACTACAATTACGATTATGAGTTATACATGATTGTGGGCGAAATTGTTGATTGATGTTACAGGGATAAAACATTGTTGGTGGATTTTTAACATGGAGAAGATAATAGATTTTATGGTCTATTTGACTCTTCTAATGGATTGCTCATTCCGCTGCAACTATGGTTGAAAAGTTTTATCATCTACCATATGTTCTAAATCTCTGATTTATTACTGATGAAGACTATTGATAATTTATTTATCTTTAGTCATAATATTCTTTACTGAGCTAGTTGTGCTCACCCTTTTGTTTCACAATTCCTTTCAGGTAATAAAAGTGTAGTTTTGAATTCGGCGAGGATAGCGAGGAATAGAATGGTGGTGGTCTATAGATGTTGAGGGTGAGGTGAATTTAACTTTGGAAGGGTGTTTTGTCACTATCATACAAGATGTCTAATGACATACAAACTCGTGTTATCATAAGGCATGGTTGTGCTCATCCACTTGCTGAGTATATTTACAAGCACTACCTATATAATCTTGGTGTTTGTTTGGAGTATAATACCCAATTAAAGACAGTGGAGATAATGATATGTCAAGAGAAGACTCACCATTGGGAAGAATACGATAGTAATCTTCTCGTTTTTTCTTTAGGGTCTATTAGTCAACCAAGGATAATTCAGCCATATATGATATCTACCATAACCTAAAAGCATGGCCTCCCATGTACGAAGGTTTCCTTGAGCACTTCCCAAAGATTCTAATTTCTAAAACAGTTTTTGACTATACCTTTATGTAAGGTGTCATTGTGACGTGCTACAGTTGGTATATATTTGTATCCAAACTCACAGCATATGTGTTGTTGTATTTTGCACGATAATTGTTGTAATAAAGTTGTAGTTGTTTTTCGTACCATATATTTGGCGACTCAGAATGGGTTGGATGGAATGGACCTATTTTGGGGTTGTTACAATAGAAGCATTAAGAAATAGAGAATTAGACTAATCCAAGTAACAAACACATAAGCTCGATTTGTTTAACTTGTTTTCTGATAATCTTAGCAACAAACAAAAGCTTGTCCACAATTATTATTACCAAGTAGCTACTTGTGATGAAGAAAGATATCAATTACACGTAATACCAATCTTAATCTAGCATATGATAATGATCAAACTAACTCAATTGGCCATATTAAATTAATTAGATCAATTAGCATGCAATCAATGAAAACAGATTATCAGAAGAAATTTCACACAAGAAGAAATAAATAATAATACTCAATTAATCAATTACTTGTAACAAGGATTCACCTCCCTTTAGAACTGAATGAAAAGAACTAGCTGACATGCTCTTGAGTCTGCACTCCAATAGAGGATAGTTGAATATTGAATGAATAAAACCTTGACTCTCATCCTCTATTTATAGTGCTAGACAAAGTCCTAAATCCTATAGGAAGTAGAAATCCAAATCCTAAGAGAATTACAAATTATACTAATTTCCATAAAGAAATAGAATTCAATTTGGAAATAAATCTTATTCTAAAAGAAATCCTAATTACAATAGAATTGTAAAAATTAATCTTCTAGAATCCAAAATTCAGATTTGAAATTGGAAATAAATTCCATAATTTGCGTGTGGTCAAAGTCCTTGCTGCGTTCGAATTCTTCAATTTCCGTGTGATGCTAAGTCTGTTTTTAGTCAATTGATGAACTCCCACGTGATATGGAATATAGCCGTGCATGGCCATTGTAATTCGTGGCCCACTTCATATATATGTTGATTAAGCTCAATTAAAAATCCCCACCTGCTTGGTTACTTGTTATGTTGGAACATTAATTGGGTTTGATGATGATTGACTTGCTACATGCAATACAACCAACCCGTGGCCCACATGATTATTAATACTGACATGTTATTTACATCCTTGTAATAGCTTCCTGAACCCACTATATCATATACTCAATTCTCATATTGTATTAAAAAGCCCACATGATATATACTTGATATTCCTCCATTAAATAATTCGTGACCCGTTTGAAATTTTAGCTCCCTTGATCTCAATTTGTCTTCAAATTATTTCCAAAATCACAAAGCCCATCAATTGTACCTAAAATATAAAAATATAAAAATAATGAGTATATTTAGGCACAAAATAAATATAAAAGATTAAGTATTAAGGAATAAAAATATAACATATTTCATACTCATCAAATTCCCCCACACTTATCTTTTTACACGTCCTCGTGTAAACCAAAAATTTGATTTCCAGAAAAATTCTATTCAACCATAGTGTCAAAAGATTTCAAGATACAAATCATGACTATCAACACTAAATTTGCAGAAATCTAATCAACGCTTTATCAATCAACTCACAATTACCAACCTTACCATTTCGCCAATGAATTTCATTAAATCAAACTGTAGCCACATAAGTAACTTTCCCAAAATCATCATACTTACTCAACTTAGTTACCATGGAACAAAAACCGTGGACACTGACTCACAACCAAGAACAAATTTTTCTTGCTTTTTAATTTTTTTCATAGAACCTTCTTTTTAGCACAGATGAATGTATTTTCATGCTTCTTCTTTTTTTCGTAATTTTTTTTTCTCTTGACATATGCAATGTCTCCTTTTCTTAGGCTTTTCAGAGTTACCCATTAGCGAACTTTCCACCAACGACTCCCAAACCAGATGATCTTAGGGCGCTAGGTGTAGAGACACCCCTACGAGCTACTTATTCAAGTAACAAAGGCCACAATTTCCTTCAATTCCTGAGTTTGCTTAATTTCATCTTCCTTGTCCATATCCATACAGTTAGAGATAGCTACCTCCAAACTATCCCGATGCATTTGTTCAAAGGCTCTATGTACTAAAGAGTCTCTCACATCGATAGCAAAAACCTGTCCTATATCACTAGGGTACCTCATGGCATCATAGATGTTAAACTGAATCTTCTCGCCATCAAACTCCATTGTCAAGGTCCCATTGTGCACATCAATCATAGTTCTTGTTGTTTTCAGGAATGGTCTTCCTAACAAGATGTGAGAAGGGTTTGGTGATGTATCATCTTCCATATCCACAATGTAAAAATCTGCAGGAAAGATTAGTTCGCTCACCTGTACTAAGACATCTTCAATTACCCCTCGGGGGTAAGTGTTAGTACGATCTGCCAATTGAATAATCACACCAGTATTTTTTAAAGGACCTAGATTTAAGGAAGCATAAATAGATAAAGGCATAACATTAATTGAAGCTCCTAAATCTAGCATGGCTTTGTCAAATTTGGTGTTTCCTATTTTGTACGGGATTGTAAACATTCCTGGATCTTTACATTTAGGAGGCATTTTTCTTTGAAGAATAGCAGATACATTTTCCCCAACTGTAAATTTTTCATTATTTTGCAATTTTTTTTTATTAATGCATAATTCTTTCAAAAACTTTGCATACCGTGGCACTTGTTTAATTACATCAAGGAGAGGGATGTTCACTTCAACTTTCCTAGAAGTTTCCAGAATTTCTTTTTCTTGTTCATCTTTCTTTGAAGTTTTAGAATTTCTGGGAGGAAAGGGAAGATAAATGTTTTTAAGCTGATTAGGAGGGTTAGGTTGTACCTTGGATTTTTCTGTTCCCTACTTAGCTGCTTCCTTCTCGAACTATATGGGGGTCGATGGTGTATCCAACTGTGTTCCATTCCGCAAAGTTATGGCACTTGCATTCTCCATTGGGTTGAATACTGTTTGAGATGGTAATTTTCCTGAGCCTCTGGATTCTAATATCCCCACAGTTGTAGCTAATTGTCCTACTTGGTTCCTCAAATCTTGAACCAAGTTTTTGTCTCTTCTTTGGAACTAGTGTGTCGATTCATGAATCTGTTGTATACATCCCCATGAATGCTTTGAACATATCCTCCAATGATGTTCCGGTGGGTGTAGGGATTTTGCTTGCTTCGATTGATATTGAGGTTGGGCTGGTTGAAAGCCCTGCTGCCTAGGTGGAAATGCAGGTGGTGCCGCTTGCTTGCTCCATAACTTCATTTGGATGATCCCTCCATCCCGGGTTATATGTGTTTGAGTACGGATCATACTTTTTCTAAGGTGGTGGTGATAATTTCCCATTGCATTAGCTTGTTGCATGCACCTCGTCATCTTGTAATGTTGAGCATTCATCTCAGATTGTGATTTGGTTGTAGACATATTCCACAAACCTTGTAATTGGCGGTTGACACAGTAGCTAATTGTCTAACCATAGTAGTTAATTCGAAATTTGTTGACCATAATCACAAGTGCTTACCTCGCTTACCTTCTTCGGTGCATGATTTGTTCTAGTGCCATATTGTTGTGAGTTCTTTTGCCATGTTTTTTCAATTAAATTCTTTATCAGCCTCTGGGGTCTTGTCAAATAGTGCTCCTCCGCTAGCTGCATCGATCATGCTTCTATCCATTGGTACCAACCCTTAATACAAATACTGGATCAGGTGTTTTTCATCTATTTGATGCGGTGGACAGCTGGAACAATGCTTTTTTAATCTTTCCCAATACTCGTATAGTGTCTCCCCACTGAATTGTCTAATCCCACAGATCTCCTTCCTTATGTTGGCTACTCTTGAGGCTGGAAAGTATCTCTCCAAGAACAACTGCTTCATGTCATTCCAAGACTGTATTGATCCCGAGGGTAGGTAGTACAGCCAATCCTTTGCCAAATCTGCTAAGGAGAATGGGAATGCTCTCAGCTTGATTTGCTCTTCGGTGATTCCGTGTGGTTTCATAGTGGAGCACACCACATGAAATTCCTTCAGATGTTTGTAGGGGTTCTCACCTGTAAGACCACGAAAAGTAGGTAGTAAATGGATTAGTCCCAATTTAAGTTCAAATGCAACATTTAAATTAGGATATTTAATGCACAGAGGTTGTTGATTTAAATTAGGAGTTGCCAACTCCTTGAGAGTTCTATTGTTGTTTGGAATAACCATCTCTTCTTCTTTATCGGATTCGTTGGATAATAATTCCAAAGCTAAGTTGAGGCCTGGTGATGATGCAGAAGCCTCGTCTATATCTGCAGAAGACTGTTGAACTTTAAGTTTTTCCTTCTTTAGCCTCCTTGCAGTTTTCTCAATCTCTGGATCAAAATCTAATATAGTAGCCTGAGAAGATCGAGTCATAAAACAAGAACAAAACAAATAATAGAATAAAAACAAAACGAGAAATTACTCCCCGGCAACGGCGCCAAAATTTGGGAGCTGTCGTTGACACTCCTAAATTAACCTCACTTTCACTTCACAATTTATAATAATTAGCACAGTAGCAAGTAAGGATCGATCCCACAGAGAGTAAAGTTGTTTTAGAATTATTCTACTATTTCAACAGAAAATAAAGATGGGGGGTTTTTTGAAAATTATTTTTAAACTAAGAGAACAAGAATTAATGATAAAATTAACCAAATATGTAAAAACTTTAATTCTGCAGTTCAGTTTCACCAAGTACAACAATCAATTAATCAAGTAATTATTATTTTTCCTTCAATGAAATTATTAGCCCTAGATAACAATAAGCTCTGCTATCCGAAATTCCCCTTAGATTATCACTGTATGAAACAAGCTCTTCACCAAATTTTAACTAGCATACAACCTAGCACAAGCTCTCTAGATTTAATATGATAGAAGCATTAAGAAATAGAGAATTAGGCTAATCTAAGTAACAAACACATAAGCTCGATTTGTTTAACTTGTTTTCTGATAATCTTTGCAATAAAAAAAAGCTTGTCCACAATTATTATTACCAAGTAGCTACTTGTGATGAAGAAAGATATCAATTACACGTAATACCAATCTTAATCTAGCATATGATAATGATCAAACTAACTCAATTGGCCATATTAAATTAATTAGATCAATTAGCATGCAATCAATGAAAACAGATTATCAGAAGAAATTTCACACAAGAAGAAATAAATAATAATACTCAATTAATCAATTACTTGTAACAAGGATTCACCTCCCTTAGAACCGAATGAAAAGAACTAGCCTTGACATGCTCTTGATCTTGCACTCCAATAGAGGATAGTTGAATATTGAATGAATAAAACCTTGACTCTCATCCTCTATTTATAGTGCTAGACAAAGTCTTAAATCCTATAGAAAGTAGAAATCCAAATCCTAAGAGAATTACAAATTATACTAATTTCCATAAAGAAATAGAATTCAATTTGGAAATAAATCTTATTCTAAAAGAAATCCTAATTACAATAGAATTGTAAAAATTAATCTTCTAGAATCCAAAATTCAGATTTGAAATTGGAAATAAATTCCATAATTTGCGTGTGGTCAAAGTCCTTGCTACGTTCGAATTCTTCAATTTCCGCGTGATGCTAAGTCTGTTTTTAGTCAATTGATGAACTCCCACGTGATATGGAATATAGCCGTGCATGGCCATTGTAATTCGTGGCCCACTTCATATATATGTTGATTAAGCTCAATTAAAAATCCCCACCTGCTTGGTTACTTGTTATGTTGGAACATTAATTGGGCTGAATGATGATTGACTTGCTACATGCAATACAACCAACCGTGGCCCACATGATTATTAATAATTGACATGTTATTTACATCCTTGTAATAGCTTCCTGAACCCACTATATCATATACTCAATTCTCATATTGTATTAAAAAGCCCACATGATATATACTTGATATTCCTCCATTAAATAATTCGTGACCCGTTTGAAATTTTAGCTCCCTTGATCCAATAATGCTCAATTTGTCTTCAAATTATTTCCAAAATCACAAAGCCCATCAATTGTACCTATAATAAAAAATATAAAAATAATGAGTATATTTAGGCACAAAATAAATATAAAAGATTAAGTATTAAGGAATAAAAATATAACATATTTCATACTCATCACCCAGTAAGAAATATTATGACTAAGATAATGCAGAATAAATTTTATCGTTAGCCTTCAAAAGTATTAAACTGATAAAATATAATAAACATCAAGTTTAACTGCAGCGGAACAAGCAATCCATTAGAAGAGTCAAGTAGAGCATGATATCTACTATCTTCTATGATTTAAAAAGTTTATCATCAATTTTATCGCTGAGACTCAGCTTAATAAATAAATCACATCATCGAATCATCCATGCACTATGGGCCAATGATATTCATGTGATCATCAATGGTCTTGATTATACCGAATAATCTCTGGTCATAATCATACCAACAACTGTCCATCAATGCACTACAGGCCAATGAAGATTTTAACCACATCATTTGTAACATTACGGTTATGATTATACCGAATAATCCCTGGTCATAATTATACCGATCAATAGTACATCTATGCACATAAGCCACAAATGTCTTTTATCACAATATAAGCATGATGATGATGACAATGATATAAGAATTCAATTAAAAGAAAGAAAATGATAAATTTTTAAAGATTATAACTTAATTTATCCAGAATTCAATAATGTCAAAATTGTCAATATGATACTGCTTTGTGGAGTTAAATTCAAGAATAATATTGTATCAAAAATGATTTGGACAACAAAGAAATCAATTTTTGTCATGAATAATTCCCCGGGTGAATAGTACCCAGTAAATAGTACTTCGAGAATAGTACTCATAAATAGTACTTTGTGAATAGTACCCCATGAATAGTACTTTGTGAATAGTACCATAAAAATGAATACTACTCATGGACAGTACTCCAGTATGAAAAAATTAAAATTTAACAAGAATGTGCAGAAAATATCATTGTGAAACGATACTAGATGAAGCACAAATTTCAAGGATATTCTACTAATTTCACGGAGTATAGAAGCAATACTTTAACAAAATGAGAGTATAATCAGGAATACGAGACGAAATAATATTACTCACGTACATACTATAGAGTATGGAAGACAATATTATTCCTATGAATACTGGAAAAAAAAATATCCCTTACCACTGATTGAACGAAAATAATATTCCAACGAATATTGAACGAAGATAATATTTCTTACGAATATTGAACGAAAATAATATCCATACGAATACGAAAAAATAATATCTCTTTAGAATAGGAAATAAATAATACCCCTTACCTCAGAAGAAGACTAGATACTGGAATAGTGAGTTAGTAGACTTCTCTTCTACTTTCTCTCTAAAGCTTCTCTCTCTATAGCTTTTCTTTCTATAATTGCTCTTGTGAGTCTTAGTGAATTGGTGAGAATGAAAGAAGAATGAGCTTCTATTTATAGGAAAACATAGTTTCGATAATTGCACGTTTTGGGGCTCGAAATATTACAATATAATACCGTCATCTTTTTTTTTTATTTTTAATTTAGTCCTGCAAGTATTATCAAACTTGCACCACCTCCCCTAATAGTACATCATGTGAATCAATAGTACAATCATGTGAATAAATAGTATAATCATGTGAAAAAATTAATTACAGTATAATACCTTCATCTATACCTCCATTTTTAAATTAGTCATGCAAGTATTATCAATCTTGCACCACCTCCCTTAATAGTACATGCATGTGAATCAATAGTACACACATGTGAATAAATAGTTATAAGCATGTAAATTAATAGCAATTAATTGCTCATTTATCCGATTAATTACCCGATTGGTCAATATAACCTCCAGACATCCATTATTATCGAAATATATGTCGATTTCCACTAACACTAATAATCCCAACACAATGGAAATATCAATTTTATCTTTAATCAACACGAACTTATTCATTATTAATATTAAAACTCACAATATTTAACAACCAGATCATTCCCAGGAAAGAGGGGGCTTTTCGATAAGGATTTCTCCCTATTGGCGCGCAATTAGGTGACCAAATCTCTCCTTGACAGAATTTTGTAGACATTATCAATATTGCAAATAATAATATGAATAACTTTTTTGTCTCAATTATTAATTTAATAATATAAGATATTATGCAGATGATACTGTGACAATAATTGAATCAATAATATGAGAGATATTATGCAACATCTACTGTAGCAATAATTAAGTATAACTGAAAGTGACTTTTCACGTAAGTATCAATAATCAATACCGTGTGCTACTATGCAACCACGCCAGACATCGCATTTTTTACCACCGTGTAGTTCAATGGTTTAACGGTAAAACTTTCGCCATTATTTTTATAAAAAGATAATTCTGTCATTTTCTAACTACAACAATACTTCCGTTGTGGGGTCCACCAATGATTTTACCGTCATACGAATATTTCCCGACCAATCGAATATTATATAACCACTTGCTTACTTTCCAAAATTTGTAAATAATACCCACAACTATAACATTATATCAAATCCACACCATAATATTCAAAAATATATTTCGAGAAAAATTAATCTTTATTCATAAAAATTGGGGTCTTACATATTCTTTCAAAAAGAATTGGGTCCCTCGATAAACCAACAAAAATAGAGGCATCTGGTGTCTTGCTTGTTGATAGGTCGCGGAGTCCAGATTTCTGAATCTTGTCTGCAAGTTCTAAAACGGTTTGCCATTTGCTACCCTCAAGACAAAGAACATGATAAGCAACAAATTTGACTGTTCCAGGAGTTAGTCTATGCCTAGATATAGATGCATACTAATTTCCTAACTAATGCAGTTATTCTAGATAAAGAGAGAGAAGCCATGAGGATAACTAATCCTTAAATTAAGGAATCCTAATTGCATAATTTATAAAGTTATTCTATAAATAGAATATATTATATTCTATTATGTATAGTGTTTTACATTGTAAAATCTTTTTATATAAAACAGAATACTTTTATAAATTTATTCTATAAATAGAATATATTATATTTTATTATGCATAGTGTTGCATAGTGCACATAGTGTTTTGCATAGTAGTAAAATCTTTTATATATAAAAGAATACTTTTATAAAGTTATTCATTTTATTAGATTATAAATAGAATATATTATATTTTATTTAAAAGATTTTGCTTTAAATATGGACCATCCTATTAAAAGTAAATCAATACGGACCGTTCATAAATTAGTTACTACTATGGTCATTATCCTATAAATAAGCTCATTCCTTCATTATTTTCTTACGAATTCAATTTGAAACTCTAGAGAGAAAAACTATAGAGAGAATTCTTCTTCTATAATCTTGAGCGTATTTCTTTATAGTTTAAGAAAGCTTTGAGCGTAGTACAAGTTTTCTTCGAGTATATCCTCGCCCTACCAGTCAAAATACTCTTCTTTTACAGTAAGGGGTATTATTTGTTGTACTCGTAAGGGATATTATTTCTTTCTTATTCATGAAGAGAACTTCATTATTCCATTCTTTATTATTCTGTTGGAATAACTTTGTATCACGGATGATACCCTATACTTGGTGAAATTCTTCATTATTCCATTCTTTATCATTCTGTTAGAATAACTTTTCTACATCTGAGCACCGCATACATGGTGAAATTCTTCATTATTCCATTATTTATATTTATGTTGGAATAACTTTTATCATCACCGTCTGCATACATGGTGAAATTCTTCTAATATTTCGTTCTTTATTATTTTTCGAAATATCCTTTCGTTTTACGCGGACTTCCATTAATTATTATTCTATCTAATAACTTTTGTTACATGTAATATCATGGTGAAATTCTTCTAATATTTCGTTCTTTATTATTACTTTAATATATCACAATGCATGCGTTCTGTTTACGCCTAGACCGTTCCATTATTTATTATTTTGTTGGAATAACCCGTCTATACGGATTACGCATGCATGGTGAAATTCTTCATTATTCCATTCTTTATTATTATGTTGGAATAACATGTACATCACAATCTTCGCATACATGGTGAAATTCTTTTATTATTCCATTCTTTATTATTATGTTGGAATAACTTTGTCTGTCACAAGTCTTTGCATACATGGTGAAATTCTTTTATTATTCCATTCTTTATTATACTATTGGTTATTGGTTTTACAGTAGTATGTCTTTGGCCTGTAGTGCAAAGATGATATGTTGTTGAATATCTTTGGCCTGTAGTGCAAAGATGATCTGTTGTTTGATAGCTTTGACCCGTAGTGCGAAGATGGACAGGTGTATGACATGATCATGACCACTAGTGATACTAACGAATATCCTTGGCCGTAGTGCATGGATAATTCAATGATGTGATTGGCATGATCATGACCATTAGTTAATAGTTGAATGTCTTTGGCCGTAGTGCACTGACAGGCAATTGATTGGTATGATCATGACCATTGGTTTTATAGTTGAATATTTTTGGCCCGTAGTGCAAAGATAGACAACAACCATTGGTATGATCATTGTTATTACATTTGAATATCTTGACCTTTGGGGTAAGGATATTGAGTAAACGTTCTATTAAGCCTTTGTGGCAAGAAGGAACAATTAATTCACATTATTATAAATATGAATTGTGAATTTAACTAACATCTTTGGTGGTTCAGGTGAAGACAAGTGATGAAAGTTCTATTTATCTTAAGTATAACAAAGAACTGTTGATGAGTATTACAGGAATAAAATATCAACGATGGACTTTTAAATCTAGAGGAGATAGTAGACATTATATTCTACTTCACTCTTCTAATGGATTGTTTGTTTCACTGCAGTTAAACTTGATGTTTGTTATATTGTATCAGTTTAACACTTGTTGAAGGCTAAAAGATAATTTATTCGCATTATCTTAGTCATAATATTTCTTCTTTGGGCTAGTTGAGCTCACCTTTTTTCTTTCATTTGTCTCTTGAAAATGAGAACGTAGTTGGGACTAGTCGAGGAGAACAGTGATGGTCCTAGATGGTGCATTAGTAGTCCTCACTATTACGTGAAATAGTGTGATAATAAATGTAATGAGGACCCCATTGAGTTTGTATATTGTCTAGATGACAATATTTGTATTAAAACTCACAGCATATAGTCGTATTTTTACACGACGTTTGTATAATTAAGTTTGTATTTGTATTTTGTACCATATATCTGGCGACTCAGAATAGGTGATGTATACCTATTTTGGGGGCGTCACAGTTGGTATCAGAGCTTAGGGATATGATCCCTGGCTGAGATATGAGACAAGAACTAGGAGGGGAGAGACGGGGAATTCCTTCGCTAGTATGACCTACCTAATTTTATTTGTTATTTAATTGGTCGGTCAGAATATAGGGGTATTATGTGGTATGTCAATTAACCCTTATTTTGAAACTATATTCTAGAATGATATTTGAAATACAGGAGATGAAAAATGGAAAATTATGATATAGAGGAAATAACCGGGAAGGTACAATCCGAAAAGAAAGCAAGGTATTATCATCTCTTCGAATATCAGGTACGTACATAAATTTCGAGGATGAAATTTCATAAGGAGGGGAGATTGTGAGACCCCGAATTTTATGAAATAAAAGTATTCAATTTTTCTATTTTGGTAAATAGTTAAATTGATAAAAATTTAAAGTTAAGGGTGATATGTGAAAATTTTTCAAAGTAGACAAGTTGTCATAAAATACCCGGTTACTATTTACTCTAGTATTATTCACTCGAGTATTTGGGGCACTTTTTGTGTCAGAGTACTATTCACAAGTTATTATTCACGAGTTACTATTTACGGGTTACTATTCATCCGAATATTATTCACTCGGGTATTTGGGGTATTTTTCGTGTCGGAGTACTATTCACGGTTACTATTCACCCAATTACTATTCACTCTAGTATTGTTCACTCAGGTATTTGGGACACTTTTTGTGTCGGGGTATTATTCACTGGGTACTATTCCCAAAGCACTATTCACGGGATACTATTCACCCGAAAAATGTATTTTTTTGGGTCTAAATTATTTTTGGGTACAATATTATTCTATGAGGAGATGTGCTAATTTTTCAGACCGTTGGTTGAAATTATAATAGTAAATCAATATGGATCGTTGGTTTAAAGTTTTAATAGTAAAATCTTTTTATATAAAACATAATACTTTTATAAAGTTATTCTATAAATAGAATATATTATATTCTATTATGCATAGTATTTTGCATAGTAAAATCTTTTTATATAAAACAGAATACTTTTATAAATTTATTCTATAAATAGAATATATTATATTTTATTATGCATAGTGTTGCATAGTGCCTGCATAGTGTTTTGCATAGTAAAATCTTTTTATATAAAACAGAATACTTTTATAAAGTTATTCGTTTTATTAGATTATAAATAAAATATAATATATTTTATTTAAAAGATTTTACTTTAAATATAGACCGTCCGATTAAAAGTAAATCAATCTGGACCGTTCATGAATTAGTTACTATGCAGTCCATTCTCCTATAAATAGAAGCTCATTCCTTCATTATTTCTTACGAATTCACTAAAACTCTAGAGAGAGAAACTATAGAGAGAATTCTTCTTCTATAATCTTAAGCGTATTTCTTTATAGCTTAAGAAAGCTTTGAGCGTAGTACAAGTTTTCTTCGAGTATATCCTCGCCCTACCAATCAAAATAATCTTCTTTTACAATAAGGGATATTATTTGTTGTACTTGTAAGGGGTATTATTTCTTTCTTATTCATGAAGAGAACTTCTGTTATTCCATTCTTTATTATTCTGTTGGAATAACTTGTATACGCGGGATACCCTATACTTGGTGAAATTCTTCTATTATTCCATTCTTTATCATTATGTTGGAATAACCTGTCTATACGAAGTACTGCATACATGGTGAAATTCTTCTGTTATTCCATTATTTATATTTATGTTGGAATAACCTGTCTATGCGAAGTACCGCATACATGGTAAAATTCTTTTAATATTTCGTTCTTTATTATTCTCGCTTGAATATCCATGCTGCATAACGTTCGCCAAACACAGGTTCCATTATTTATTATTACATTGGGAATAACTCATGCGTGTGTGGATTACGCATGCATGGTGAAATTCTTCATTATTCCATTCTTTATTATTATGTTGAATAACATAGAATGCAAAGTCTTTGCATACGTGGTGAAATTCTTTTTATTATTCCATTCTTTATTAGTATGTTGGAATAACTTTTATGCTTCTGCTGCAATCTTTCGCATACATGGTGAAATTCTTTTATTATTCCATTCTTTATTATACTTTGTTGGTTATTGGTTTTACATTTGTATGTCTTTGGCACGTAGTCTGAAGATGATATGTTGTTGAATATCTTTGGCCCGTAGTGCAAAGATGATCATTGTTTGATAGCTTTGACCCGTAGTGCGAAGATGGACAGGTGTATGACATGATCATGACCACTAGTGATACTAACGAATATCCTTGGCCGTAGTGCATGGATAATTCAATTATGTGATTGGCATGATCATGACCATTAGTTAATAGTTGAATGTCTTTGGCCGTAGTGCACTGACAGGCAATTGATTGGTATGATCATGACCATTGGTTTTATAGTTGAATATTTTTGGCCCGTAGTGCAAAGATAGACAACTGATTGGTATGATCATTGTTATTACATTTGAATATCTTCAGCCTTTGGGGTAAGGATATTGAGTAAACGTTCTATTAAGCCTTTGTGGCAAGAAGGAACTGTTAATTCACATTATTATAAATATGAATTATGAATTTAACTAACATCTTTAATGGTTCGGTGAAGACAAGTGATGAAAGTTCTATTTGTCTTAAGTATAACAAAGAACTGTTGATGAGTATTACAGGAATAAAATATCAACGATGGACTTTTAAATCTAGAGGAGGTAGTAAATATTATGTTCTACTTGACTCTTCTAATGGATTGTTTGTTCCTCTGCAGTTAAACTTGATGTTTGTTATATTGTATCGCTTTAACATTTATTGAAGGCTAACGATAATTTATTCTCGCATTATCTTAGTCATAATATTTCTTCTTGGGCTAGTTGAGCTCACCCTTTCTTTCACCGTTCTCTTGGGAAATGGGAACGTGGTGGGGACTAGTCGGGGAACAGAGTGATGGTCCTAGATGGTTCATTAGTAGTCCTCACTATTCTGTGAAATAGTGTGATAATAAATGTAATGAGGACCCCATTGAGTTTGTATATTGTTTAGATGACAATATTTGTATTAAAACTCACAACATATGTTTAGTCGTATTTTTACACAACGTTTGTATAATTAAGTTTGTATTTGTATTTTGTACCATGTATCTGACGACTCAGAATAGGTGATGTATACCTATTTTGGGGGCGTCACACTAAACTAGTGTAAGATAAAGAGTAGAGTATTGGGCATGAATATTAGGAAAATGACATCAATTATATGACTCCGCCACCATAATATTTTATTATCAATTGTTCTTTTCGCGTATATTTAGTTGATAAAAAAATTCCCTAAAAAAAATTCTAAGCTACATTAGGAATTAATTATAATTAGTGAGTGAGAAAAACACGTTCCAGCCGTCAAGTCTTTAGGGTTCGACCTCACACTTGTAAGTTATACTAAGTATTCGATTCTTGCACTTGCGAGTTTATAAAACATCAACAACATCAGTATTTAAACTATTCCTTTTAATAAGTTTTGATAATCGAGGGGATCAACTTCTCATACCCGATGAATTATGCATAAACACTCAATAGTCGAGCAACAATTGTTTTTCAATATAATGCTTTAGTAAAATTGTTCTTTTTCTCAGTCTAGAGTCCTTACCAAATCAATTGGTTAGAAATAATTTTTAAAACGTATTTGATTCAATCAAATTTAATCATGCTTGATCTAGCTATTACAACTAGCATAAATCTATCACATAAATAGTTCATGAATGAAAGAACTTTAAATAGATTCACAGTTCAATAATAATAGAACTAGAATTCAATTGCACAGAGTGCGATTAAAAATAATCATTAAGGATGTGAATAATCATCAATAATTATTCACCAACATACTTTGGAAAATAATAACTCAAGTTAAGTTAGGGAACTTGCCTCGTTTGTAGTCTACTACTAAAAAATTTAATAAAACTTCCTTCGAAAGACCTATCATTGATCTTTCAATTAGCAAATCATATATTTACACATAACATTATGTCATCTAACATTTAATTAAATATTAGAGATTGCCTTAATTCCTTAATGATATTATCTTTTGATAATATTATTATCATATAAACATTACCGTAAACACTCATATCAATCTTAATAATATTTTATTAACTTCAGTAGTATTATTACTCAATTAATAATACTTTAATAATTTACTAATACTATTAATCACTTAATAATATTTTAATTATTCTCTAATATTATTAACCTTTAATAATATTTTAAATCATTGCTAATATTATTAATTATTTAATAATATTTTAATCACTATCTAATATTATTAATCATTTAATAATATTTGATCCTTTTACTAATATTATTAACCATTTAATAATATTTTAATATTTAACTAATATTATTAATCATTTAATAATATTTTATTTAATTTCAAATATTATTAATCATTTAATAATATTTTAATTATCTAATAATATCTTATTCTAATATTATTAAAATTTTAATAATATTTTAATCAAATATTATTAATTGTATTAATAATATTTTAATTTAATATTATTAGTTATTTAATAATATTTTAATCATTTATTAATGCTTTAATCTAACATTATTAATCCTTTAATAATGTTTTAATTCAAAATTTAATCTAAATATTATTAATTACTTAATAATATCTTAATATAATATTATTAATCTCATAATAATATTTTAATCATTTATTAAACAAATAAACAATTTATTTTAATTATTTACCCTTTAATTAATAATACTTTTATTTAATAACCCTAAAATGTCATAAATATAAAATTTCATAAAAAATGACAAAATTACCCCTTATAAAATCTTATTTCTTCATATCAATGGTATTTGGTCCGAAAAATTACCTTTTTACCCTTTTTAAACTACATTACATTTTAAACATATATACACATCAATCAACCATTTACATGGAAAATACCAAAACATATCCAAAATTGTTTCTTTTCTGGGTTTGGACAGATTATAACTCCCTTATAAACATATATTTTTCCTGAAATTTTTAAAAGTCATTTACTATTTTTAATTAGCCTAAAACAGTCGGATATTGCAACATTTTTTATAAATTGAAACTTTGTCCAAAAAATCAGAAACTTTCAGGGTATCCGCATATCACTTACATGTACTTCTCATAAAAATTTAATAATTTTTAGAGTTAACCACAAAGAGTTATTCAAGTTTACTTTTAAAATAGTACTTTCTTGTAAATCCATAACTTTTATTCTACAAATCCAAAAATAGCCATCTTTGGACAGGACTTTCATAACTTATCATAGTATCATAACAAATTTTTCCAAAATTTTTAAAGCGAAATAAGTGGATGAAACAGCCCCTACAAGAAACTGGACAGAAACTTTATTTTCAATTTTTCCTATTTCTTTACAATCTGGACAGTTTTACTGAAACCACCACTATGGTTTGCACAGTCAGTATTTTTGAGTGCTACCACTTGGTTTTAACAAATAACTTACATATCTAGCACCCTCTTTGATGGATCACAAAAAGGAGTTGTAGATTTCAAATGGTAGTTGATCAAAATGAATGAAAATTAGGGTTTCTAGTCCTTTAAGGACATAGTTTTCTTTTCTTTCCTTTTGATCCCTATTCTAACACTCAAAAATATTTGATTCACACATGAAACACTCATTATCATGTGAATCAAGATTTTTTGAACTTTAGAATATAAGATCTTCATTTCATCAAAATCAACCAATTAAAAAGGAAATAAACTAATTTAGGTATTATACCTTGTTCTTCTTGCAATCCTTCTCTTTCTACCAAAGTAGTTGATATAATTTGATCTCATACACAAAGCTCTCTCTATTTTTCCCTCTCTAGACCCCTAGCCACTCTCTTCTTTTTCTTTCTCTTTTGTTTTGGTTTACTAGCTACGAAATGAGAAGTAAAGTGAAATAAAAAGTGATTTTTCCAAATATGAAAAGTATATATACTTGGTTAATATGTATAGATATACTAGTTATATCTATCTACAATCTCCCATCTCTTGCTCTCCTTCACATGTCTTTCACATGGTTTGCACATGGTTACTAACTAGTGGCCAAATAAAATGGTGACATTTAATGAAATTCACATGCTTTCCACCTCCCTTCACATGGCCTTCACATGCCACCACATGGTCTTCACATGGCCTCACTTTTTTTATAACTTAGTTAAATGGCCAAAATGCTCTTTAAGTAATGGGACACCAATTGGGCTTCCTAAATAATGTTTTGGGCTTCTAATTTCTTTGGTTTGGGCCTTGTTTATAACATGATCCAATACTTGTAATCCTATACTAATCATTTAGTTAGGGTTTTCATTCCACTCCTTTGGAATTCAAATAAATACTTATGTACATTTAATCTCATAACCCAATTAGACGTGCTTAAATTAGGTTTTAAATAATTATTAACTTGAGATAATAAAATTAATCTCTTACGTGTGTATACATTTATATACTAATATTCTTCAATACCATAACCCTTAGGTTATTTACTTACCATACCTAATGAAAAATTAGGTTATGTAGCTTTCTCTTTAATTCTCTTCATACTAAATAAATATATATACACACATATTTATCACTATAGATAAAATAATCATATTATTTAAATATAAACATAATTATTCACTATATATCACAAAGATTTCAATATCATGAATATTTAATTAACATATTTACTTACAATGCGACATATAATCCTTGGTTATTACATTATCCCCTCCTTATAATAATTTTGTCCTCGAAATTTCACATAAGGTTACTCAGAAATATTAGGATAATTCTTCCGCATCTTTTTCTCGAGTTCTCACGTAGATTCTTCAGCATTGTGATTCCTCCAAAGAACTTTGACAGAATGTATAACTTTTTTCCTCAATTTCTGCTATTTCCTATCTAACATTTCTACAGGAATCTCCCCGTATGATAAGTCTTTCTCGACTTGAATCGGCTCGTATGATATCACATGTTTGTCATCAAGCTTATATGGATGCAACACTGACACATGAAACACATTGTGTATATGTTCCAGTTCATGAGGTAGAGCTACATCGTACGCTACATCGCCTATCTTCTTTAATATCTCAAATAGTCTGATAAATCTCAGACTCAATTTATCTTTCTTCCCAAATCTTATCTTCCCATTCCAAGGAGATACTTTCAAAAATGCATAGCTTCCTACTTCAAAATCTCTTTTCTTGCGGTGAAGATCAACATACTTCTTTTGACGATCCTGAGCTGCTACCAGTCGAGCTCTTATAACCTTGATGATTTCCACTGTCTTCTGCATCAATTTTGGTCCCAACAGCCTTCGTTCGCCTACTTCATCCCAACATAAGGGAGTTCTACATTTCCTTCCATATAGTGCTTCATAGGGTGGCATTTCAATGCTCGCGTGATAACTGTTATTATAAGAAAACTCTATCAGTGAAAGATGATCTTCCTAACTTCATTTGAAGTACATCACACATGTTCTAAGCATGTCTTCCAATGTTTGAATTGTTCTCTCGTTTTGCCCATCGATCTGTGGATGATACGCGGTACTCAACCTTAGCTGTGTCCCCATTCTTTCTTCAAGACTCCTCCAAAAGTTTGATGTAAAGCGCGGATCTCTATTAGACACAATTGATATCGGCACTCCATGTCTCAAAATAATTTATTTGATATACAATTTGGCTAGTTGATCCAAATTGTACCTAATCTTAATCGGCAAAAAGTGTGCTGACTTTGTAAGACGATCAACAATCATCCATATCGCATCGTAACCTTTCTGCGTTGCTGGAAGTCCTACCACAAAATCCATTGTGACATACTCCCACTTCCATTCTGGAATCTCCAACGGCTGCAACCGTCCACTTGGTTGTTGATGCTCTGCCTTGACAGTAAAAAAAGAAAATGTCCTATGTGATTCGATAAATGACAACCCAGTAGTCCTTCGCCAAGACAAAATAAAATTAGAAAGGAGTTTCTAATTTACATTATTTGGAGTTGTGCATTTAAGAATCGAAATACATATAATTAAATAAAATAAGACTTGACAATAATTTCATGTCTTATATTTAATTGGGACATTGTATGGTGGATATTATATGGTGGAATGATTGAATTGAACAGTAACTATTTACTCAATAGTTCTTTTATGATTAATGTTGAAATTTATATTATCTGAAAAGTCGTTGATCGCTAAGGAGACTTATCCTTATTGTAGAATAGATGTTATTTATTTAAATAAATTAAATAGTTAGTTTATTTATTTAAATAAGATTAGAATTGTTCTAATTGATTTATTCACAACCGGTTTAATATGGAGAACCTAAAGGTTTACACCATAAAAGGAAAAATATTTATTTAAGAAGCAAATGACATAATCGTAATAATAAGTTAAGTGTATTTAATTTAATCTGTGGTGATATAATAAATTAAATAGCTTAATATTTATTATTTAATATTTTAGAAATATTAAATATAAATTAATAAGAGGAGACTTATTATTATTATTATTATTATTATTATTATTATTATTATTATTATTATTATTATTATTAGTTTACTTCCTAATGGAGTTTTGGAATTAATTAATAAAAGTACTATCATATATTCCTAATAATATTAGGATTCTAATTAATTAAAAGAGTTTAATTAATTGTTCCTAATTAGATTAGGAAATCTAATTAATTAAATTAAAAACATATTTCTAAATAGTTTACGAGGGTTCCCTACATCTATAAATAAGAGGAGTTGTATTATGGATTAAGGTTACGCACTTTATTCCAAAATTTGGGAGACTACACATATTCTATAGAGATAGGATTAGGGTTTTGTCAAACACCCATATTTTTGAATGTTTGTTCTTCCTTGTTGGATCACCTCTAGAGGCCAAACACTTCGGTGGTTGATCAAAGGAAGGAATCAAACCCGGTAGATTCAAGTTGAACGTGAAAAGGAATTGGAGGTGAACTCGTATATGAGGAAGCTAGTTTCTACAAGAGTATGAATCTGATCTCCATCTATTTTCATCTAATTAATAATTGTGCATGAAAGATGATCCGGATATATGGTTTGTAAAATTTTAAACTCTAATTTTTCACGCTTTCGTTCTATGTATGTAATTTGTTACATGTTCATGGATATTACAACCCTAACAATTGAAACCAAACAAAGAAAGCTTGAAATTACACAAATTTTGAGAGAATTTTCTTATATTTATTGAATAGCAAACATAGCTAATAAATAGTAGTACATCTAATAGAAAGGAAAGTAACAACCCACTACTTTAGAGGCAATTGTGGGATATGATTAAACTAAATCAAAACACAAAATAACTTATCCACTAGGACTTATTAATGCAAATAAGGAACAACTTTAATAGATCTGTTGTGTCGCCGACTCAGTCTCTCTCTCCTCGATCTATCGTAGCTTTAATTATATTCATTAGAGGGCTTAAATATAAATTAGTACCCTAAACTATAAGCCATATTTCACTTCGGTGATTCATCTTTCAATTTTGTCAATTAGATGATTAAACTATTAATTTTTTTAATTGCAAAAAATTGAACCTGCCACGTCAGAAATTACTGACGTGACAACTTGTGTGGGGCCTTAGGAAACTGGTGTGGTAAAAAAAAAGTTTTTTAATTATAAAATAAATAAATCTAATTTGGTGTGGGGTAAAATGATCAAACAACAAATTATATAACATAACTAATTAATACAAAACAAACAATATTATGATTAAAAAACTCTCTTTTTTTGCCACATCAATTTCATAAGGCCCACACATATAAGTGCACGTCAACGCTTTACGACGCATATGCTCAATTTTTTTGCAATTGGAAAAATTTAATAGTTTAATTATCTAATTGACAAATTTGAGTGAATCACCGAAGTTTTAATATACTTATAGTTTAGTAAGTATTAATTCATATTTTTAAGTTTTAGGTATTTGTTAAATTCACGCCACTTTTTTGTTATTTTTACCAGAAAAGTGTCGATGTAAATGTATCCGTCGTTATAGGATCTATAGCGACACTTTTGTTGTGAAAATAATAATTTCTGTTATGATTTAACAATTCCCTATATTTATATTTTGGTGTTATCAATGAGATTTCTGGGTTTGTTTGGGGTGGATTGCTATTGATGATAGTGGTATCGATGAACATTAGTTTTTTTTTTTTTTTTTTAAATTTTCAATATTAATAATACATATAATGGTAAAAACACTTCTGCTCTTAAAAAAATGGGTAGCAGATCAATTTTTGGTCAGATCACAGACAAATTGGGTAAAATGAATAAAATCGACAAAAATATCATTTTAAAGATTTTATTGACAAAAAATAAATTTTAAGAACAATTTTAAAAATGGGTGATGACTTAGAAGAATAGAAGTGTCCTTAAACAAATAAAAAATCAATACAATCGACAACCCCAGTCATTAGTAAAATGTTTTCTAATGGGTCATACTGGAATTCTTTTGTCCACAAAACTAGCCGTTACATCAACTTTCATGCAACGGTCATATTTGTCATATTTCCACCAAATTCAAATATGACCGTTACCACTTTCCCACTCCTCACCTCCCCAAATATATTTAACCATTTCCCTTCTTCCAAATCTTAAACAATTTCAATCATTCCAATACAAAAATTCTAACACCCAATTGTTAGAATCTAACAAAACTCCCCTCAAATTCCAACAAATTATTAAAAAAATGGGTCTTTCAGTCACCAATTCATCCACTCAATCCCACCCCCGTACTCACAAACTCTTCCTTTTTACCAATTACATCCTCTTGGGTGCAGCTTCCAGCTGCATTTTCCTAACTCTCTCCCTCCGCCTCATCCCGTCTCTCACCGGATTCTTCCTAATCCTCCTCCACATCCTCACCATCGCTGCCGCCATCACCGGCTGCGCCGCCGCCTCCTCCGGCGCAGGAAAATGGTATGCAGCCCACATGGTGGCTACTGTCCTCACCGCAATATTTCAAGGCTCTGTTTCCGTGCTGATTTTCACAAGGACCAGAGATTTTCTTGGGAATCTGAATTCTTATGTTAGGGAAGAAGATGGGAAGATGATCTTAAAATTGGCTGGTGGGTTATGTGTGATGATTTTCTGCTTGGAATGGATTGTGCTTGTACTTGCCTTTTTCTTGAAGTATTATGCTTATTTGCACGATGACAGTAATATTGGGACAAAGAGGAGTGCCAAGGTTAATCAAGGGGAGGAGGAGTTGAGTTATTTGCCTTACCATGTTTGAGTATAATTAAAAAAAGGTTTATTCAATTTTGTTGAGGGTATTTTGGGAACAGAGAATATAGTGAAATTCATTTGTTAATTTGTTTGGGATGTGGAATTTGGTTGGAATTATTGGGAGATTTAGCTATTCAGATTGAATGGTTTCCCTATGAATTTAATTATCCATTAATTAAATACACTATTATTTCTTTATAATTGTTTGATTTGAAGTGGATGGTGCTTAACTGCTTATACTTGCATTTTATTTGAAGTATATTTGGATGATGACAGAATTATTGGGACAAAGAGGAGTGCTAAGGTTCAAGTATAATTAAAAAAGTTTGTTCATTTTTGTTGTGGGTATTTTGGGAACAGAGAATATATAGTGAAATTCATTTATTAATTTGTTGAGGATGTGAAATTTGGTTTTGTGTAATTTAGCTATTCAGATTGAATAGTTTCTCTAAAATTTTATATTTTGGATTATAAGTTTCTACTAAATTTATGACTATAAAACTTCATCTGTTAATTAGGGGTGAGTATAGTACGGTTTGGTTCGATTTGAAGATCAAATTGTACATGAAACTGCTTAGGTGCAGTTTGACAAATTTAAAATCGCACATGAAATTGCTTGTGATTGGTGCGGTTCGATTTTTAACCTTGCAGTGCAGTTTCATTTTGTGCGGATTTAGTTCAAAAACCAATTGAAACAACAAGATTTTATGCAATTTAAATTAACAATTTAGCATCACACAATATTAAAAACCACACAACCTTACTTATAATGATTTGTCTAAACAAAAGCTAAATAGAACCAAACTCAAACCGTAAATTCAATTTTATATAATGTAGGGGGTGTTTGTTTATAGCTGAATGGTTGAAGGATTAGTTGAATTAGTCGGTTGTTTGTTTTTGTCTCGAATGGTCAATCGATGTAGTCGACGAAAATTGAATGGCTAAATCAAATTTTTTTGGCTGAATGAGCAACTGAATTAAGTAAAAGAAATTAAAAAAATATTAACTATTATATTAAGTAATATTAAATAAATTTACAACAATTTTGAATTTTTTGAGAGGGGTAAAATAATAAAGCTTTGTCATTCAGATGTTTCAGACATGTCAATTATCAAACAGCTTTTTTTATTCAGATTCAGATTCATTCAGTTTTTATCAAACACCCCCATAGTGTGACTAATGTTATATAATGTAGGGTGTGACTAATTAATGTTAAACATAAAATAATAAAATAATTTAATTATTTAATGAGTCATGTTTATTATCATATCTCACATATTTGTTCGTATTTATTTAATATCGATAAAATTTGTTATCATATATAACACTACTTATATAAAGAAAAATAAATAATACATAAGTTTAACCTTTTAAGTTTAGGATAATAATATTAGGAAAATGAAATATATATATATATATATATATATATATATATATATATATATATATATGAGTTGGTATGTATCTATATAAACATAGTGGTGGATAGCGTTGAATAAAGTTTGTTGGTAGACTTGTTCTTATAATTTATTATTGTTATTATAATGATGATAGTAAGCTTAATCATATTCCTATTAAAATTTATAAATCACTCTGGACAACTTGGTTTCTTTATCTTATTGGCGTATGGTGCAGTTTTGATTTTATGCATGCGATTTTGGCCAATAACCAAACCCAAATCGTAAATTTGGTTTTTCAATCGACCTAAAATCGTCATTTACGCCGGAACCGTTGGTGCGGTTTTTATGATTTTTGGTGCAGTTTCGAAGGCAATTTTGTTCTTTACTCAGCTCTACTGGTAACAGTTACTCAGTGTTGTAGCATTTGGTGCGTTTATTAAAGCAGTTTGGAAATTTCAATACACTTGAAAATCTTGAATTCGGTTAAGGTGAAGTTCCAACACATTGGTGAAGTTGGTACCAATTTCACCCTAAAAAGTTATATAAACTTACTAGGGTAAAGTTGGTGCCTAACTGGATCCAAAAATCTTATTCGTCTAGTAGCAACTTATTTTAAACACAACTTATTTAACTCACAAATGTAACGTTTGGACCTCAAACGTAATGCATCAAATTTAGTGCAGTGCGTAACGCTTGTAGCCGAATAAATCCATTATTATTAAGCACATTCCACACCTAAAATTCTATGTATTTGATATTTTTTATAATTATAATTTGGTAAATAAATTTTACAATACATAACCTGACTCTTTTTCATTTTTTATTAGTCATGGGGCTTTTTTTTCCCTCCTTATCGTGTGGGGCTTTTTATATTCTAACGCAAAACCTTCTCTCTCAACCTTTATGCCAACCCTTTATACGAATGTTGTAGGGATAATTACATATTTTAGTACATTTTTAGAAATAATTACAATAATGGTACATCCATAAAATAATTATAAAAGTAATACACTTTCCCATATTTATTTACAGTTTTAGTGCAATTAGGATTCCTTAATTTAGGGGATTAATATTGGTGGTCTGACATGACAAATTTCCCCTATCTCTTCCTCGTTAATTATTATTTTCTTATTCAAACATTGCAGACTCATTTTTGATCTCTATTCTTGTTTCTCTCTCTCTTTTTCATCCTCTTTTTTCTCTCTCTTCACTTGCTCCTCCGGCGGCCGGCACAGTAAAAATATGGAGGAGAGTTTTTCGAGAAGGCAAATTTGGGAAATCCCATAGAGAAGACAAATTTGGGGAATTCAATGATGAGTGATCAGCAATCAGAAACTGCAGTGTGGAAAATGAATCCAGTGTTATCGCCTTCATGGGTTGAAAAGAAAATGCAGGGCATTCACTTTTAGTAGTAGAGAGGAAAAATTAGCATGACAGGAATCAAAACCATTAGAGCTTTTGGGTTTAAAGTACCTATGTGGTATTTCTTTTGAACTCTAAATATTATTATGTTCTTTTCTTATTTATTTTCTTAAACATATACTAATAATGTAAGACCCCAACTTTTATGAATAAAGATGAATTTTCTATAAATATCATTTTTGAATATTATGGAATGAATTTGATATAATGTTATAGTTGTGGGTAATATTTATATATTTTGCAAAGTACGCAAGTTGTTATATAATATTCGATTGGTCTGGGAATATTCGCTTTTAACAAGGAATATTCGTATAACTAAGACAATCATTGGTGGACCCTACAACGGAATTATTATCGGATTAAGAAAACGACAAAAATACTTTATGAAAATAACGGCGGAAGTTTTACTGTTAACTCGCTGAAACACCCGTTGTTAAAAGTACATACGCCACGTAGTGGTTAGCACAAGAGCACACGATTTTGATTATTGATGCTTACGTGAGAAGTCACTCAATTTTGTTCAATTATTGCTACAAGAATTCTTTGTGATAAGATCTCACGTTATTTGATTCAATTATTGTCAATATTTTATATATTATTAAATCAATAATTGCGATGACAAAGTTATTAATATTATTATTTGTAATATTAACGATGTCAAGAAGTTCTGTCAAGAAGAGGTTTGGTCACCGAATTGCGTGCCAATAGGGAGAAATCCTTATTGGAAAGCCCCCTCTTTCCTGGGAACAACCTGGTCGATTAATATTATGAATTATAATAATGATGATAAATGTTGTTAAAAATATTGAGGGGATTTTATGAAGTATTTGATGTAAATTTTTCTTATTATTTGGAGCCCCCACTTTCCCATTTTTAAAATTGTCGGTAGAAGTTATCTCAATTTTTGTTTATATATATATATATATATATATATATATATATATATATATGACTTTGGTGGATATTGATGTTGATGGGGGAGCAAAAAGAATTGGCGGAAAGAGAAATGAATCTATGGGGGAGAAAACAGGTTGTTTGGGGTTATATGTATTATTATTATTATTATTATTATTATTATTATTATTATTATTATTATTATTATGAATGGTTTGTATATATATATATATATATATAATATATTATATTTTATTTAAAAGATTTTATTTTAAATCTAGATCGTCCGTTTAAAAGAAAATCAATCTGGACCGTTCATAAATTAGTTACTATTCAGTCCATTCTTCTATAAATAAAAGCTCATTCCTTTATTATTTCTTACAAATTCACCGAAACTCTAGAGAGAAAATTATAGAGAAATAAGAAAAGTATTATGCTACTTCCCTACTCTTATATTCAGCTTTTTTACTAGGTAGGGTATTATTTCTTTTGTATTCATGAAGAGAACTTCATTATTCCATTATTTATTATTCATTGGAATAACTCAGATATGCAAGCTACCCTTTACTTGGTGAAATTCTTCCATTATTTCATTCTTTATTATTTTGAATATCCTCGTCTGCATGCGTTTTACGTTTTCGCTTTATTATTACATTGGAATATCTATCTCGTCGTTTTATTTATTCCATTCTTTATTATTACGCTGGAATATCTCTTGTCAAGTTACGCACGCATGCATTGTTCCATTATTTATTATTCGTTGGAATAACGCATCGCATGCACGTGATTTCTTTTGTTATTCCATTCTTTATTATACTCAAATTGGTTAAAGTTTTGACTTCTATACTCCATGAAATTAGTAGAATATCCTCGATATTTCGCGCTTCATCCAAAGATCTTTTCATGAAAATATTCTTCTAAGCATTCTTGAATTTTACTCTACAAAGCAAAAGATCATGTTGACAATTTATACGTTATTAGTTCCTGGATAAATTAATTTTTGAACTTGTTTTATTGAATTCTTATATCATTGTCATCATCCTAATGTTTATATTTTGTTGAAAGTCATCTGTGGTTTGTAGTGCATAGATGGACTTGGTATGATTATGACCATGGATTATTCTGTGTAATCATGACCATAATGTTACAAATGATGTGGTAAAAGTCCTCATTGGTCCGTAGTAGTGCATTGATGGATGTTTGTTGTTGGCATGATCATGACCATTAATGAATACAAAAATATCCTTGGCCCGTAGTGCATGGATAATTTGTGGTCGTGATACTAAAGAATATCCTCGGTAGTAGTGCGGGGTGATTCGATGATGTGGATTATTTATTAAGTTGAGTCCCAATGATTAAAGTGATGAAAACCTTTTAAATCATAGAAGATAGTAGATTTTATTCTCTACTTGACTCTTCTAATGGATTGCTTGTTCCATCGCAGCTTAAACTTGATGTTTGTTATATTTTATCGCTTTAACACTATTGAAGGCTAATGATAATTTATTCGCATTATCTTAGTCATAATATTTCTTCTTGGGCTAGTTGAGCTCACCTTTTTTGCTTTCATTGTTCTCTTCAGAAATGAGAACATAGCAGGACTAGTCGGGGAACGAGTGATTGGTCCGATGATAGCATTATTAGTCCTTACTATTCTCTGAAATAGTGTAATAATAAATGTAATGAGGACCCCATTGAGTTTGTATATTGTCTAAATGACAATATTTGTATTAAAACTCACAGTATATGTTTAGTCGTATTGTACACGACTGTTGTATAATTAAGTTGTATTTAAATTTTGTACCATGTATTTGGCGACTCAAGATGGGTGATGTATACCTATTTTGGGGGCGTCACAGTTGGTATCAAAGCTTAGGGATATGATCCCTGGCTAAGATGTGAGAATAGAACTAGGAGGGGAGAGATGGGGAATTCCTTCGCTAGTATGACCTACTTAAGTTTTTTTTGGTATTTAATTGGTCGGTCAGAATATAGGGATAATATGTTACATGTCAATTAACCTTTTGTTTTGTGATAGTATCTGAAAATGACATCCGAGAATGTTGAGAATAGCAATGGAGCACAGGCGACCGTTGATTCACCACATATCAATAATCAGGATAATGTGCATCAGGAAGGCGATAATCCTCATGCAAACAACAACACTGAACAAATGATGAATGATGGAATGTTCAGAGGCTTTATGCAATTCATGCAACAGCAGGCAAGAGCAGTTCCTGTTCAAACTATAGGTGGAACCACTAGAAACTCTCGGACGATCATCGCTAAACAGTTCAAGGAGCTGGGACCACCGGAGTTTATTGGAGAGACAAAACCACTTAAGGCGGAAGCATGGATAAAGCAGATCACCAAGATATTTGATGTCTTGGGATGCTCCGAGGAGCAAAAGGTTTCCTTTGCCGCCTTTATGTTGCGAGGAGAGGCAGATTACTGGTGGAAATCGGTAAAGTGTACTCAACCTGCCGACCGAAAATGTCTTGGGAGAAGTTCCAAGAACTATTTAACGACAAGTACTTTCACGAAAGTATTCGTCACATGAAGGAGGTGGAGTTCATCAAGTTGAACATAATAATATGACCGTGTCACCGTATCGAAGCAAAGTTTGTCGAGTTGTCCCGTTTTAAGGCGTCCACTTGGTGGATAATGAAGAGAGAATGACGAGATGTTTTTAAGAGGTTTGAAGCCGAGATACGCCAACATCTTATTTCTCGCTTAGTGGAGCGCGATAACGAGTCAACGCAACCAAAAGAGAGAGCAAATGCAAAATGATAATACCAAAAGCGAGAGCGATCCATCGGTTTATGACAACAAGCGTGGAGGGAATCAACAGCTTAAATGGTAACTACTTCCGGTGGTAATCGGGGCCAAAATAATAAGAATGAACATTTCAAGAAGAGGAGATTCAACAATGATGGAAAGACGCCAAAGACCAACATCCGTTGTTAAGGAAGGAGAACGACCACCTATCATATGCTTCAAATGCGGAGGGGAGGGACACATCAGTCCAAACTGCGCGATGCCATCCAAAGCATGTTATAATTGTGGAAGAGAAGGTCATTTAGTCCGATTTTGTCATTCATCGAAGACAAGTTCAGCTAGGATTGAGGCACCAAAGGCCGTCCCAGAAAAGTCAAAGCCGGTAGTACCATACAATCGTACCATACAATATCATCACGGAAGTGCGAACGTGGTAGCTGACGCGTTGAGTAGAAGATCGTATGCGAGTACGATGTTGTTAACACAAAGACCCATTTCGTATAACTTACAAATGATGAAGATAGAGTTAAAGACTCTAGGGACCCACGTGAAGATAACAAATATACGATTAAAATAGACTTTAATCGATAAAGTTAAAGCCGTTTAAGCTACATACCTGGAGCTGATGAATGTGAAGAAGAAGGTTCAAGAGGGCATTATTCTAGAAGCAAAAAAAATCGACGAAGAGAGGAAATCTCAACCCTCGATTTAATTGGCCCATTTGAAATCCTCGATGAAGTAGGAACTATGGCCAATAGACTCGTTTTACTGCCAAGTATGTTGCGTGTTCAGAACATTTTTTTTACGTATCGATGTTACGTAAATATGTTGACGACCCGAACCACATTATTAAATTAGAACTAAACTATATAGCAGAAGATTTAACGTATGAGGAGATACGTGTTAAAATCTTGGATAAGAAGGATCGTATTCAACACTCAAAGGTTATACCTCAAGAATTAGAATCTGAAATGAAGTCAAGGTATCCTCACCTCTTTAATATACCAGATACGTACCCTAAGTTTGAAGGCAAAATTTCATAAGAAGGGGAGATTGTAAAACCCCAACTTTTTGAATAAAGATGAATTTTCTATAAATATTATTTTTGAATATTATGGAGTGAAATTGATATAATGTTATAATTGTGGGTAATATTTATAAATTTTGCAAAAGTACGCAAGTTGTTATATAATATTTGATTGGTCTGGGAATATTCGTTTTAACAGGAATATTCTTACAACTAAGACAATCATTGGTGGACCCCACAACGGAATTATTGTCGGATTGAAAAAATGACAAAAATACTTTATGAAAATAACTATGGAAGTTTTACTGTTAACTGTTGAAACACCCAAGATGTTAAAGTAAAGAATACGCTGCGTGGTTGCATAGTAGCACACCTGTGTATTAATTATTGATGCTTACGTGATAAGTCACTTGAGTTTTGTTGATATTATTAATGTAATAATACGTAAAATCTTTTTATATAAAATGTAATACTTTTATAAAGTTATTCTATAAATAGAATATATTATATTCTATTATGCATAGTGTTGCATAAATGTCTACATAGTATTTTGCATAGTAAAATCTTTTTATATAAAATAGAATACTTTTATAAAGTTATCTATTTTTATTAGACAATAATTAGAATATATTATATTTTATTATGCATAAGTTTGCATAGTGCTGCATAGTGTTTGCATAGTAAAATCTTTTATAAAGTTATTCGTTTTATTAGATTATAAATAGAATATATTATATTTTATTTAAAAGATTTTGCTTTAAATATGGATAGTCAGATTAAAGTAAATCAATTTGACCGCTCATGAGTTAGTTACTATGCGTACATTTTTCTATAAATATAAATAGAAGCTCATTCCTTCATTATTTTCTTACGAATTCAAAAACTCTGAGAGATAAACTATAGAGAGAAAGAAAGAAAATATTCTCGCTACTTCACTACTTATATATCCAAATACTCTTCTTCTTAAGGTAGAGAATATTATTCGTTGTACTCGTAAGGGTGTTATTCTTTTTTGTATTCATGAAGAGAACTTATGTTATTCCATTCTTTATTATTCTCGTTGAATAACTCCGTATCACGCTGCTACCCTATACTTGGTGACATTCTTCTATTATTTCGCTTTTTACTATTCTGTTTGGAATATCCTATTTGTGCGTCTTTACGTAGAACCCCGATTCCATCTTTTATTATTATGTTGGAATATCATGTCATGCGTTTTTGCCGGACCGATTCCGCCCATATTAGTATTCTCATTGGAATAACTTTGTCTATCGCGAAATACCGCATGCATGGTGATTTCGTTGTTATTCCATTCTTTATTATTCTATTGAAACATCCTATCGGTGCAAATTTTTTCCTCGACTCGTTCCGTTATTTAGTATTCTCATCAGTAATAACTTTGTATGTCATGGTACCGCATGCATGGTGATTTCTTTTGTTATTCCATTCTTTATTATACTCAGTTGGTTAAAGTTTTGACTTCTATACTCCATGAAATTAGTGGAATATCCTTGATATTTGCTCTTCATCCAATATCTATTCATGGAAATATTCTTCTGAGCATTCTTAAATTTTACTCTACAAAGAAGTATCATGTTGACAATTTGGACGTTATTGGTTCCTGGATAAATTAATTCTTGAACTTGTTTTATTGAATTATTATGTCATTGTCATCATCCTCATGTTTATATTATGTTGAAAATCATCTGTGTCCTGTAGTTCATAGATTGAATTGGTATGATTATGACCAGGGATTATTCGGTATAATCATGACCGTAATGTTATAAATGATGTGCTAAAAGTCATCTTTGGCCCGTAGTGCATAGATGGACTTGGTATGATTATGACCAGGGATTATTCGGTATAATCATGACCGTAATGTGATGAATGATGTGGTAAAAATCCTTATTGGCCGTAGTGCATTGATGGACAGTTTTTGGTATGATTATGGCTATGGATTCTCTTCGACCAAGGGTGCAAAGATGAATTGTTTTATGGCATGATCAGGACCGTTGATGAAAACACGATTATCTTTGACCCGTAGTGCATGGATAATTCGTGGTCGTGATACTAAAGAATATCCTCGGCACGAAAGTGCGGGGATGATTTAATGATGTGGATTATTTATTGTCGAGTCTCAAATGATAAAAGTGATGAAAACCTTTTAAATCATAGAAGATAGTAGATTTTGTTCTCTACTTGACTCTTCTAATGGATTACTTGTTCATTTAGTAGTTAAACTTGATGGTTGTTATATTGTATCGCTTTAACATCTTTGTTGAAGGCTAACGATAATTTATTCTCGCATTATCTTAGTCATAATATTTCTTCTTGGGCTAGTTGAGCTCACCCTTTCTTTCACCGTTCTCTTCAGAAATGAGAACGTGGTGGGGACTAGTTGGGGAGCAAGCGGTGATGGTCTAGATGGTGCATTAGTAGTCCTCACTATTCGTGAAATAGTGTGATAATAATTATAATGAGGACTCTTTTTGAGTTTGTATACTCTCTAGTAGACAATATTTGTATTCAAACTCACAGCTTTATGTTTTGTCGTATTGTACACACGCATTTGTATTATTAAGTTGTATTTGAATTACATACCATGTATCCAAGGCGACTCAAGATGGGTGATGTATACCTAATTTTGGGGCGCCACGGTTGAATGGTATCAAAGCTTAGGGATATGATCCCCGTTTGAGATGTGAGACAAGAACTAGGAGGGGAGAAACGGGGAATTCCTTCGCTAGTATGACCTACTTAAATTTATTTTGTATTTAAATTGGTTGGTCAGAGTTTAGAGATAATATGTTACATGTCAATTAACCCTTGTTTTGTGGCTGTATCTAAAAATGACATCCGAGAATGTTGAGAATAGCAATGGAGCACAAGAGACCGTTGAGTCTCCACAGGTCAATAATCAAGACAATGTTCAACATGATGATGATAATCCTCCTGTAAACAACAACATTGATTAATTGACGAATGACGGTACGTTTAGGAGCTTTTTAGAATTCATGCAACATCGGTGAAGCGCTCCTCCTGCTCATAATGCAGAGGAAAAACAATGGCAACCACGGTTGGTCACCACTAAGCAGTTCAAGGAGCCGGGACCACCGGAGTTTTTGGGAAAGCCAGAACCACTTTAGGCAAAGACGTGGTTAAAGTAGATCACCAAGATATTTGATGTCTTGGGATGCTCCGAGGAGCAAAAGGTTCCCTTTGCCACCTTTATGTTGCGTGAAGAGGCGATTCTTGGTGGGGAATCAGAAACGCACTCACTGACGATGCACTCAAGATGTCTTGGGAGAAGTTCTAAGAATTGTTCAACGACAAGTACTTTCCTGAAAGTATTCGCACATGAAGGAGGTAGAATTCATCAAACTGGAGCAAAACAATATGACTGTGTCGCAGTACGAGGCTAAGTTTGCGGAGTTATCCCGATTTGCATCCCATTTGGTAGATAATGAGGAGTGAATGACGGGAATGTTTCTAAGAGGTTTGAAACCCAATATACGTCAATACCTCATTTCTCACAAACTTTGTTTATATTAAGATGTTGTGAATAGGGCTCAGTTATTGGAGTGCGATAATGAGTCAACACAACCAAAAGATAACGAGCAACAACACGGTAATAATCATACCGGTGGCGACGACCATCAGAACAATGATAACCATCGTGGGGGAAATTATCATGCCAATAATGGTAACCACTTCGGTGGTAATCATAGCCAAGATAATAGAAGTGGACATTTCAAGAAGAGAAGGTTCAACAATGACGTGAAGACGTCGGCACCCGCACCCGTTTCAAAGGAAAAAGAACGACCACCGGTCGTATGTTTCAAATGTGAGACAGAGGACACATCTGTCTAAATCAGTATGCAATCAAAACGTGTTTTAATTGCGGAAGAAGAGAAGGTCACCTAGCTCAATTTTGTCGTATGGTGAAGTCAAGTCCAGCTGGGATAGTGATGCCAAAGGATGTCCCAGACAAGCTAAAGCCGGTAGTTTAAGAGATAGTGTTTTTTTTCGTGACAAGGAACCTGAATAAAATTATCACGGGTATGTTAGTCATAAACTCTTGCGAAGTCTATACCGTGTTAGATACCGGTTCTACTTACTCTTTTATTTCACCTAGTTGTGTTCAATGTTTGAAGTTAACTCCGGGGAAGTTAGACTTTGATATATCTGTTTAAACTCAGTTGGGAGAAACCTTCGTTACCTCCACTATTTATAAATCTTGTTCAAATCAACACTTTCACGTTACGTGTCGATCTTGTCTCTTTGAAATACTTGCCATTGATGTGATTTTTGGAAACGATTGGTTAACTACTCATCATACTTTTCGTAAGGTTGTTAGCTTTCATACTCCTAACCAACCTGTTATGCGAATTCAAAGTAACCAAACCACTAAAGTCAATCATTGTCATATCAAGCCATAAGTAAAGAGTCCCGATCCTTTTGTTGTTGACTTACTTGTGTGGAATGCAATCCGGACTTTCCGTAGAGACGCCAGAATGACGATGACAAGTTTATAGGTATCAATGTGACGTGTTATCCAAGTCTTGGATGAGAGTCACAATTTTGAATGATATTTCTATTTTTAATAAATTTCATGACGTATTCTCGAAGAACTTCTTAGCCTACCCCTAGAGCGTGAAATCGAATTTTGTATTGACCCCAGTACAAAACCCATTTCTAAAACCCTCAAATATTTTTTTACTTAAAACGAACGTAACATGCGCCAAAGACGTTGGCTCGAGCTGTTGAAGATTACGATCGTACCATACAATATCATTGTGGAAGTGCGAACATGGTAGCTGACGCGTTGAGTAAAAGATCGTATGCGAGTGCGATGTTGTTAACACAAAGACCCATTTCGTATAACTTACAAATGATGAAGATAGAGTTAAAGACTCTAGGGACCCATGTGAAGATAACAAATATACAATTAAAATCGACTTTAATCGATAAAGTTAAAGTCGCTCGCTTACATACCGAGTCGATGAATGTGAAGAAGAAGGTTCAAGAGGCGCGTTATTCTAGAAGCAAAAAAAAATCGATTTAAGAGAGGAAATCTCAACCCTCGATTTAATTGGCCCATTTGAAATCCTCGATGAAGTAGGAACTATAGCCAATAGACTCGCTTTCTTTCGCCAGTATGTATGTCGTGTTCGTAACATTTTTTTACGTATCGATGTTACGTAAATATGTTGACGAATTCAACCACATTATTAAATTAGAACTAAACGATATAGCGTAAGATTTAACGTATGAGGAGATACGTGTTAAAATCTTGGATAAGAAGGATCGTATTCAACACTCAAAGGTTATACCTCAAGAATTAGAATCTGAAATGAAGTCAAGGTATCCTCACCTCTTCAATATACCAGGTACGTGCCCTAATTTTGAGGGCAAAATTTCATAAGAATGGGAGATTGTAAAACCCCAACTTTTTGAATAAAGATGAATTTTCTATAAATATTATTTTTGAATATTATAGAGTGAAATTGATATAATGTTATAATTGTGGGTAATATTTATAAATTTTGCAAAGTACGCAAGTTGTTATATAATATTTGATTGGTCGGGGAATATTCGCTTTTAATAGGAATATTCATATAACCAAGACAATCATTGGTGGACCTGACAATGGAATTATTGTTTGATTGAGAAAACGCATACAAAAATACTTTATGAAAATAACGGCGGAAGTTTTACTCATTAATCGTTGAAACACCGGTGTTAAAACATATTTGATTATTGAATACACGTCAAGTTGCATAGTAGCACACAGTATTAATTATTGATGCTTACGTGATAAGTCACTCGCTTTTGTTGGTATTATTAATGTAATAATACGAGAAAATCTTTTATATAAAAATGTAATACTTTTATAAAGTTATCTATTTTATTAGACAATAATTAGAATATATTATATTTTATTATGCATAGTGTTTATAATGCTCATAGTAAAAAAATCTTTTATAAAGTTATTCGCTTTATTAGATTATAAATAGAATATATTATATTTTATTTAAAAGATTTTGCTTTAAATATGTATCCGTCGATTAAAGTAAATCAATCTGGACCGCTCATGAGTTAGTTACTATCGTACCCATTTTTCTATAAATATAAATAAAGCTCATTCCTTCATTATTTTCTTACGAATTCAATTTGAAACTCTAGAGATAAACTATAGAGAGAAAGAAGAAAGTATTCTCGCTACTTCACTACTTATATATCCAAAGATTTCTTCTTAAGGTATGGAATATTATTTGTTGTACTCGTAAGGGTGTTATTCTTTTGTATTCATGAAGAGAACTTATGTTATTCCATTCTTTATTATTCATTGAATAACTCAGATCACGCTGCTACCCTATACTTGGTGACATTCTTCTTCTATTATTCCGCCTTTACTATTCTCATTGGAATATCTTGTCGGTCGTCTTACGCCGGACTGATTCCGCCTTTATTATTATTCTCGTTGGAATATCCTCGCATGCATGCGTTTTACGTCGGACCTAGTTCCATCTTTATTATTATTATGTTGGAATATCATGTATGTGCGTTTTACGCCGGACCTGATTCCGTCCTTATTAGTATTCTGTTGGAATTCCATTCTTTATTATTCTGTTGGAACATCCTGTCGGTGCGAATTTCGCCTTACCTGGTTCCGTTATTTAGTATTCTATTGGAATAACCTGTCTATGCAAAGTACCGCATGCATGGTGATTTCTTTGTTATTCCATTCTTTATTATACTCAGTTGGTTAAAGTTTTGACTTCAATACTCCATGAAATTAGTGGAATATCCTTGATATTTGCGCTTCATCCAATATCTATTCATGGAAATATTCTTCTGAGCATTCTTAAATTTTACTCTACAAAGAAGTATCATGTTGACAATTTGGACGTTATTGGTTCCTGGATAAATTAATTCTTGAACTTGTTTTATTGAATTATTATGTCATTGTCATCATCCTCATGTTTATATTATGTTGAAAGTCATCTGTGGCATGTAGTGCATAGATGGACTTGGTATGATTATGACCAGGGATTATTCGGTATAATCATGACCGTAATGTTATAAATGATGTGGTAAAAGTCATCTTGGGCCCGTAGTGCATAGATTGACTTGGTGTGATTATGACCAGGGATTATTCGGTAAAATCATGACCGTAATGTGATGAATGATGTGGTTAAAATCCTCATTGGCCGTAGTGCATTGATGGACAGTTTTTGGTATGATTATGGCTATGGATTTTCTTCGGCCAAGGGTGCAAAGATGAATTGTTTTATGGCATGATCAGGACCGTTGATGAAAACATGATTATCTTTGGCCCGTAGTGCATGGATAATTCGTGGTTGTGATACTAAAGAATATCCTTGGCCTGTAGTGCAGGGATGATTTAATGATGTGGATTATTTATTAAGTTGAGTCTCAGCGATAAAAGTGATGAAAAACCTTTTAAATCATAGAAGATAATAGATTTTGTTCTCTACTTGACTCTTCTAATGGATTGCTTGTTCCGCTGCAGTTAAACTTGATGGTTGTTATATTGTATCAGTTTAACACTGTTGAAGGCTAACGATAATTTATTCTGCATTATCTTAGTCATAATATTTCTTACTAAAGCTAGTTGAGCTCACCCTTTCTTTCTTTCACCGTTTCTTCGTGAAATAGGAACGTAGCTGGGACTAGTCGGGGAATAGAGTGATGGTCCTAGATGGTGCATTAGTAGTCCTCACTATTCTGTGAAATAGTGTGATAATAATTGTAATGAGGACTCTTTTTGAGTTTTTATACTCTCTAGTAGACAATATTTGTATTCAAACTCACAGTTTATGTTTTATCGTATTGTACACGACAGTTGTATTATTAAGTTGTATTTGAATTCTGTACCATGTATCTAGCGACTCAAGATGGGTGATGTATACCTAATTTTGGGGGTGTCACATCTTGTTTGGTTCAAATCGATACCCTCGTATTACCTGTCGATCTTATTCCATTGAAAATACTTGCATTTGACGTGATTCTAGGGATTGATTGGTTAACTGTTCATCATGCAAAAATTGATTGTTTTTATAAGGTTGTTAGCTTTCATATTCCTAATCAACCTATTATGCGAATTCAAGCGACCAAACCATTAAAATCAATCACGGTCATCTCAAGCCATAAAGCTATTCGTTTATTGAAAAACGGATGTCAAGCTTTCTTAGCTCATGTCACGGATCTAAACAAAAATACGTCAGTTTTGAATGATATTTCTATTGTTAATAAATTCCCTGACGTATTCCCTGAAGAACTTCCTGGCCTACCCTAGAGCGTGAAATTGAATTTTGTATCGACCTTGAACCCGGTACAAAACCCATTTCCAAAGCCCCATATCGAATGGTTCCTATTAAACTTCAATAGTTAAAGACCCAACTGTAGGAATTGTTAGACATTGGCTTTATTTGTCCTAGTACTTCTCCTTGGGGTGCTCCTGTTCTATTCGTGAAGAAGAAAGATGGGAGTATGCGACTTTGCATTGATTATCGGGAGTTAAATCATGTCACCATCAAAAATAGGTACCCATTGCCACGTAATGATGACCTATTTGACCAGTTGCAAGGAGCCAAATTCTTTTCAAAGATTGATCTTCGTTCCGGATATCACCAATTGAATATTAGAACAGATGACATTCCAAAGACGGCTTTCAGAACTCGGTACGGGAATTATGAATTCCTAGTCATGTCCTTTGGATTGACTAATGCTCCTGCTGCCTTCATGGATATGATGAACCGAGTATTCAAGGAATATTTGGATCACTTTGTGGTCGTCTTTATTGATGACATCCTTATTTATTCCAAAAGCCGTGAAGATCATGAGCAACACATAAGGCTGACACTCCAAAAGCTTCATGAATACAAGCTTTATGCCAAGTTGAAGAAATGTGAGTTCTAGCTTGAGGAAGTAGCATTCCTTGGGCACGTAGTATCAAGTCATGGAATATCTGTTGACCCAAAAAAGATTGAAGCAATTCAAAGTTGGGAGAAACCTAAATCAGTGACCGAAGTACGTAGCTTTCTCGGCTTAACTGGTTATTATCGGAGATTCGTGGAAGGATTTTCTCGAATAGCTATTCCATTAACTCAGCTGACTCGGAAAGATACAAAGTTCGGTTGGAGCGAAGAATGTGAGAAGAGTTTTCAAGAACTCAAGAGGAGACTCATTTCAGCACCTGTTCTAACAATACCATCTAGATCGGAGGGATTTGTCATCTACAGTGATGCTTCGGGCAAAGGGATGGGATGTGTTCTCATGCAACATGGGAAAGTCATAGCCTATGCCTCAAGACAACTCAAAGAATATGAGAGGAATTATCCTACTCATGACCTAGAGTTAACAGCTGTTGTCTTCGCACTTAAAATTTGGAGGCATTACTTGTATGGGGAGAAGGTGGAGATCTTTACGAATCATAAAAGCCTCAAATATTTCTTCACTCAAAAGAAACTCAACATGCTACAACGAAGTTGGCTTGAACTGTTGAAATATTATGATCATACCATCCTGGAAAAGTGAATGTGGTAGTTGACGCATTGAGTAGAAGATCATATGCAAGTACGAGTGCGATATTGTCAACACAAAGGCCCATTTTGTGACTTACAAAGGATGAAGATAGAGTTAAAGACTCAGGGCCCATGTGATGATGGCGAATATACGAGTAGAACCGACTTTTAATTGATAAAGTTAAAGCCGCCTCAAGCTTACGCATACGGAGGCGATGCGTATGAGGAAGAAAGTGCAAGAAGGTGCTTATGCGGAAGCAAGAATCGATGAAGAAGGAATATTTGAGTCAACTCCGCACTTTGTGTTCCTAACGACCACGATTTAAAGTATAAAATCATGATGGAGGCGCACAACACACCATTTGCAATCCATCTTGGGAGTACCAAAATGTATCATGATATTCGTCATACATTTTGGTGGAGCAATATGAAGAGAGAGATAGCGTTGTTTATCTCAACGTGTCTAACTTGTCAACCAGTTAAAGCGGAGCATCAAGTACCAAAAGGTCCATTGCAACCACTTGAAATTCCAGAATGGACGTGGGAGCACATTACCATGGATTTCGTTACCGGTCTTCCTAAGGTTTCTCAAGGTATAGATACAATTTGGATCATTGTTGATAGATTGACCAAGTCTGCTCATTTCTTACCGATACAAGAAACTTATACACTTGAACGTCTTGCTCGTATGTACATAAACGAGATTTTAAGACTGCATGGTATGCCAGTATCCATAGTTTCTGATCAAGACCCAAGATTTACTTCACGATTTTGGGATAGTTTGCAGAAAGCTATGGGCACAGATTTACGATTTAGCTCGGCATATCATCCTCAAACGGACGGGCAGTCGGAGAGGAGTATTCAAACTCTTGAAGATTTATTAAGACTCTGTGTCCTTGACTTCAAGGGAAGTTGGGATAAGTTCTTACCATTGGTGGAGTTTTCCAACAACAACAGTTATCAAACAAGTATTGGCATGGCTCCATTTGAGGCATTATATGGAAGAAAGTGTCGTTCTCCAGTATGCTGGGATGAGGTGGGAGAAGCAACGTTGTTGGGACCAGAGTCATTACGTATGACTACAGAAAAGATTCAAACGATCCGGCAACGTATAAAAACCTCACAAGATCGATAAAAGAGTTATGTTGATCTTCATCGAAAGGACGTGGAATTCGATATAGGAGATCATACGTTGTTACGTGTTGCTCCATGGAAAGGAGTTATGAGATTTGGAAAGAGAGGAAAGCTCAATCCTCGATTCATCGACCCATTTTTAATCCTCAATCGAGTAGGAACTGTGACTTATAAACTCGCTTTACCGCCAAGTATGTCTCGTGTTCATAACATTTTTCACATATTCATGTTACTTAAATATGTGAAAGACCCGAACCACATTATTGAGTTAGAACCGGACGAAATAGCGAAAGATTTGACGTATGAAGAAGTTCCTGTTCAAATCTTAGATAAGAAGGAACATATTCTACGCTTTAAGGTTATACCTCAAGTCAAAGTTTTGTGGAAAAACCACGATGTTGAGGAAATGACTTGGGAGTTAGAATCTGAAATGAAATCAAGGTATCCTTACCTCTTCAACATACCGTAATGCACCCTAATTTCGAGGGCTTAAATTTCATAAGAAGGGGAGGTTGTAAGACCCCAACTTTTATGAATAAAGATGAATTTTCTATAAATATCATTTTTGAATATTATGGAATAAATTTGATATAATGTTATAGTTGTGGGTAATATTTATAAATTTTGCAAAGTACGCAAGTTGTTATATAATATTCGATTGGTGGGAGAATATTCGCTTTTAACAGGAATATTCGTATGCAACGACACAATCATTGGTGGACCCTACAACGGAATTATTGTCTTGATTGAGAAAATGACAAAAATACTTTATGAAAATAATTGGTAGAAGTTTTACTTGTTAACTATTGAAACACCTGGTGTTAAAAGTACAGTAATACGTGTAGTTGCACAGTAGCACACAGTTTTGATTATTGATGCTTACGTGAGAAGTCACTCAGTTTTGTTCAATTATTGCTACAGTAATTGCTGCATAGTATCTCACGTTATTTGATTCAATTATTGTCAATATTTTATATATTATTAAATCAATAATTGAGATGGCAAAGTTATTAATATTATTATTTGCAATATTAACATTGTCTAGAAGTTCATCAAGGAGAGGTTTGGTCACCTAATCATGCGCCCAATAGGAGAAATCCTTATTGAAAGCCCCTCTTTCCTGGGAACGACCTGGTCGATTAATATTGTGAATTATAATAATGATGATAAATGTTGTTAAAAATATTGAGGGGATTTTATGAATTATTTGATGTAAAATTTTCTAATTATTTGGACCCCCCACGTTCCCATTTTTAAAATTATTGGTAGAAGTTATCTCAATTTTTGTTTATATATATATATATAACTTTGGTGGATATTGATGTTGATGGGGGAGGAAAGAATTGGCAGGAAAGAGAAATGAATTGGTGGGGGGAGAAAACAGGTTGAAGATGCCTCTGGCGTCTTCTTCTTTGACTGGTCCGTCTCTACTCCAATAGGTGCAGTCGCCGGATGGCGCTGTTGATCATCTTCTCAGATGAGTCACCACCTCCATACAAGTTTGAAGAAACATTTAAAAAAAAATCTAACTGTTTTTAATCGAAACCACCTAACAGAATCAAAGAACCAAACCGATACCGTATAAGCTACTGTATAAGTTTTTAAAAAAAAACTTAAGCAGAATAAGAAAAGATTAAAGAAGATAATCATGAATCGGTAAAAGCAATCTCTTTCTTTTATTTATAAACATTTGGGAAGGATTACATCTTTAACTTCCCAATGCTTAAGATGAACTTTTCCCAGACCTAAATGTTTGAGGAAGATCGATCTGAAGGACTTCATCTTTAACTAGAAAGAAGAAAGTCGAAAAGCTTCATCTTCGCAACTCTGAGAGAGAGTCGAGAGAGGACCTCTAAGAGTCTTCTCTGAGAAGCTCGAGGCTACATTGAGGCTACATGAATGTAGTAGCTTCTCTCTAGAGAACGCCTTCCGACAGGTCCTCTCCTTCTCTCTAGAGTTAGCGAAGATGAAGCTTTCAAAGGGAACCTTCTTCTTCTTCTAGTTAGATGAAGACGAAGTCCTTCGTGATTTCGATCTTCCCTCAAACATTTAGGTCTAGGTTAAAGATGTAATCCCTTCCCAAATGTTTATAAATAAAAGAGAGAGATTTCTACCGATTCACCTGCTATCTTTCTTAATCTTTTCTTATTTTTTTTTAAGTTTTTCTTTAAAAAACTTATCTCCATATAATAAATTTCGGATGGAGGTGGTGACTCATCAAAAGATGATCAGGCGATCGATCCCGATCACTATCAACGAACCAGTCACTTCGAAGTCCCTCAAAATTTCCTTTCATTGATTCTTCCTCAACCATCAAAGTTAAAGATGTAATCCTTCCAACCCAAATGTGATAAAAGAGATTGCTTTACCCATTCAAAGATTTATTTTTTTGAACTTAAAATGATGCAATCTTTCTTTTTTTATTTATAAACATTTGGGAAGGGATTACATCTTTAACCTAGACCTAAATGTTTGAGGGAAGATCAAGTACTTTTCGCCTTCATCTAACTAGAAGAAGAGAAGTCGAAAGCTTCATTTTTCGCCGACTAGTCCGCTTCTCGAGCCCGTAGTAGTAGGTGCGAGTCATCGGATGGCGCTGTTGATCATCTTCCCAGATGAGTCACCACCTCCATACAACTAAAAAGTAAATTACTATTGAATCACGCAGGATTCATATTACATTAACTGAATTAAAAGTAATTTACTAAAGTAAAAGTAAAACGTAAGAAACATTTTACATTTACTTTTAAATTGGTGAAAGTTAAAAACATTTAACTTAAGTAAAAGCAAAAGTTATTCTTTTATTTTTACTTTTACATTTTTACTAAAGTAAAAGACTTTTGCTTTACGGAAAGCAAAAGCTGAGATCATGGCTGGGGCCATCACCTGTCGGTGACTTGAAGATGTCTATGGCGTCTTCTTCTTTGACTGGTCCGTCTCTGCTCCGGTAGGTGTAGTCGCCGGATGGCACTGTTGATCATCTTCCCAGATGAGTCACCACCTCCATACATTTCCACCTCAAAATTTTTATCCAGGAAATAACCCTTTCAACCCCAAAAATTTAGTTTATAAAGGAGGAAAAAAAAATTTCACCGAAAAATTGGTCAAAATCTTCAAAATTTCTTTAATTTTGTTTAAAAACAAATCAGACTGAAATCTGAAACAAAGGATCACTCGATTGATCCTGATCTATCAGTAAAATCGATCTAAACAGAAGAATAAATTGTTAACTATTTAAAAAAAATTCTTTTTTTGTCATTTCGCTTAAACTCGAACCATCGAAACCACTGACAGAATCAACAACCAACCGTGTGGCTATGATACCATATAACAACGGAGATAAGTTTTTTAAAAGGAAAACTTAAATAGAATAAGAAAAGATTAAGAAAATGACCGGTGAATCGGTAAAGCAATCTCTTTCTTTTATTTATAAACATTTGGGAAGGGATTACATCTTTAACCTAGACCTAAATGTTTGAGGGAAGATCGAAGGACTTTGTCTTCATCTAACTAGAAGAAGAGAAGTTGAAAGCTTCATCTTCGCTAACTCTAGAGAGAATGGAGAGAGGACCTCGGAAGAGCGTTCTCTAGAGAGAGAAGCTCTGAGGCTACATTGAATTAAGCCTAAACAACTCTAAACTCTTGAGTTGTTTAAATAGAAAACTGAAAATTAAATTACTATTGAATCACGCAGGATTCACTATTACATTAACTGAAGTAAAGGTAATTTACTAAAGTAAAAGTAAAACGTAAGAAATATTTTACATTTACTTTTACTTTGGTGAAGTTAAAAACATTTAACTTAAGTAAAAGCAAAAGTTATTCTTTTACTTTTACTTTTATATTTTTACTAACGTAAAAGACTTTTGCTTTACGGAAAGCAAAAGCTGAGATGATGGCTGGGGCCATCACCGTCGATATTTGAAGATGCCTCTAAGCTTCTTCGCCGACCGTCCGTCTCTTCCTCCCAGGTATGCAGATCGCCGGATGGCACTGGTGATCATCTTCCCAGATTAGTCACCACCTCCATACATTTCCACCTCAAAAATTTTATCCAGGAAATAACCCTTTCAACCCCAAAAATTTAGTTTATAAAGAAGGAGGAAAAAAAATTCACCGAAAAATTGGTCAAAATCTTCAAAATTTCTTAAATTTTGTAAAAATTCTTTGTTTAAAAACAGATCAGATGAAATCTGAAACAAAGGATCACTCGATTGGTCCTGATCTATCAGTAAAATCGATCTAAATGTAAGCTTCAAATTGTTAACTGCTTAAACAAAAATTCTTTCTTTTGTCATTCCGCTTAAACTCGAACCGTTTCTTGCCTTAAGTAAACTCATACCAGAGATCTAATGATACCCTTAGCCTAAACTGCTCCCAAACTGGAGTCTTACAACGGCATAACGGGACTTATGGCGATCTTAGGTGTTTTACAACAAATCAGGCGATTGAAAGTAGAGCAAAAGAAATTAAAGTTTGAAGAAACATTTAAAAACGAATCTAACTATTTTTAATCGAAACCACCGACAGAATCAAGAACCAACCGTGTGGCTCTGATACCATATAACAGCGGCGATCAGTTTTTAAAAGAAAAACTTAAATAGAATAAGAAAAGATTAAGAAGATGACCGGTGAATCGGTAAAGCAATCTCTTTCTTTTATTTATAAACATTTGGGAAGGGATAACATCTTTAACCTAGACCTAAATGTTTGACGGAAGATCAAAGTACGAAGGACTTCGTCTTCATCTAACTAGAAGAAGAGAAAATTTTAAAAGCTTCATCTTCGCTAACTCTAGAGAGAAGGAGAGAGACCTCTAAGAGCGTTCTCTGAGAGAGAAGCTTCGAGGCTACATTGAATTAAGCTTCAAACAACTCTAAACACTTGAGTTGTTTAAATAGAAAAACCGAAAAGTAAATTACTATTGAATCACGCAGGATTCACTATTACATTAACTGAAGTAAAAGTAATTTACTAAAGTAAAAGTAAAACGTAAGAAACATTTTACATTTACTTTTACATTGGTGAAAGTTAAAAACATTTAACTTAAGTAAAAGCAAAAGTTATTCTTTTACTTTTACTTTTACATTTTTACTAAAGTAAAAGACTTTTGCTTTACTTGAAAGCAAAAAGTCGAGACGATGGTTTGGGGCCATCACCTTCGCGATCAAGATGCCTCTGCTTCTTTGCTGATCGTCCGCTCTCGCCCGATAGGTAGTTGCCATGGATGGTCTTGCTGATCATCTTCCCAGATGAGTCACCACCACCATACATTTCCACCTCAAAATTTGTATCCAGAAAATAACCCTTTCAACCCCAAAAATTTAGTTTATAAAGAAGGAGGAAAAAAAAATTCACCGAAAAATTTGGACAAAATTTTCAAAATTTCTTAGATTTTGTAAAAAATCTTTGTTTAAAAAACAGATCAGATGAAATCTAAAACAAAGGATCACTCGGTTGGTCCTGATCTATCAGTAAAATCGATCTAAACAGAAGACTAAATTGTTAACTGTTTAAACAAAAATTCTTTCTTTTGTCATTCCGCTTAAACTCGAACCGTTTTTGCCTTAAGTAAACTCATACCTGTAGATCTAATGATACCCTTAGCCTAAACTGCTCCCAACCTGGAGTCTTACAATAGCATAATGGGACTTATGGCGATCTTAGGTGTTTTACAGCAAGTTAAGCGATTGAAAGTGGAGCAAAAGAAATTAAAGTTTGAAGAAACATTTAAAAACAAATCTAACTGTTTTTAATCGAAACCACCGACAGAATCAAGAACTAACCGTGTGGCTCTGATACCATATAACAGCGGCGATAAGTTTTTAAAAGAAAAACTTAAACAGAATAAGAAAAGATTAAGAAAATGACCGGTGAATCGGTAAAGCAATCCCTTTCTTTTATTTATAAACATTTGGGAAGGGATTACATCTTTAACCTAGACCTAAATGTTTGAGGGAAGATTTAAGTACGAAGGACTTCGTCTTCATCTAACTAGAAGAAGAGAAGCTGAAAGCTTCATCTTCGCTATCTCTAGAGAGAAGGGAGAGAGACCTCGGAGAGCGTTTTACAGAGAGAAGCTCTGAGGCTACATTGAATTAAGCCTAAACAACTCTAAACACTTGAGTTGTTTAAATAGAAAACTGAAAAGTAAATTACTATTGAATCACGCAGGATTCACTATTACATTAACTGAAGTAAAAGTAATTTACTAAAGTAAAAGTAAAACGTAAGAAATATTTTACATTTACTTTTACATTGGTGAAAGTTAAAAACATTTAACTTAAGTAAAAGCAAAAGTTATTCTTTTACTTTTACTTTTACATTTTTACTAAAGTAAAAGACTTTTGCTTTACGGAAAGCAAAAGCTGAGATGATGGTCAGGGCCATCACTGTCGATGCGATCGAAAATGCCTCTCGCTTTCTCGTTGGTGATCGGTCATCTCTCGCCCGATAGGTGTAAATCGTGGATGGCAATTGCTTGATCATCTTCCTAGATGAGTCACCACCTCCATACATTTCACCTCAAAATTTTTATCCAGGAAATAACCCTTTCAACCCCAAAAATTTAGTTTATAAAGAAGGAGGAAAAAAAATTTCACCGAAAAATTGGTCAAAATCTTCAAAATTTCTTAGATTTTGTAAAAATTCTTTGTTTAAAAAATAGATCAGATGAAATCTGAAACAAAGGATCACTCGATTGCTCCTGATCTATCAGTAAAATCGATCTAAACAGAAGACTAAATTGTTAACTATTTAAACAAAAATTCTTTCTTTTGTCATTCCGCTTAAACTCGAACCGTTCTTGCCTTAAGTAAACTCATACCTGTAGATCTAATAATACCCTTAGCCTAAACGGCTCCCAACCTGGAGTCTTACAACAGCATAACGGGACTTATGGCGATCTTAGGTGTTTTACAGCAAGTCAGGCGATTGAAAGTGGAACAAAAGAAATTAAAGTTTGAAGAAACATTTAAAAACAAATCTAACTGTTTTTAATCGAAACCACCGACAGAATCAAGAACCAACCGTGTGGCTCTGATACCATATAACAGCGGTAATAAGTTTTTAAAAGAAAAACTTAAACAGAATAAGAAAAGATTAAGAAGATGACCGGTGAATCGGTAAAGCAATCTCTTTCTTTTATTTATAAACGTTTGGGAAGGGATTACATCTTTAACCTAGACCTAAATGTTTGAGGGAAGATTGAAGTACGAAGGACTTCGTCTTCATCTAACTAGAAGAAGAGAAGCTGAAAGCTTCATCTTCGCTAACTCTAGAGAGAAGGGAGAGAGGACCTCGGAAGAGCGTTCTCTAGAGAGAGAAGCTCTGAGGCTACATTGAATTAAGCCTAAACAACTCTAAACACTTGAGTTGTTTAAATAGAAAAAGCTCAGATGGAGGTGGTGACTCATCCGGGAAGATGATCTACAATATCCGTCCGTCACACCTACTTAGAGTAGAGACGGACCAAATAAAAGAAAGAAGAAAATGCCAAGAGGCATCTTCAAGTCATGAGTGATGGCCCTCGCCATCATTTCAAATTTTTGCTTTCCGTAAAGCAAAAAGTCTTTACTTTAGTAAATATAAAAGTAAAAGTAAAAGAATAACTTTTGCTTTTACTTAAGTTAAATGTTTTAACTTTAGTTAAATGTTTCTTACATTTACCAATGTAAAAGTAAAATGTAAGAATATATATATATATATATATATATATATATATATAAATATCTTGATATGAATGGTTTGTATATATTTATATATATGATGTTGAAAAATAAGAAGTAGAAATCACGGGAATGTATCCCGTGAGTAATTTTAGCACACGTTATTATATATATATATATATATATATATATATATATATATATATATATATATATATATATATATATATTTATTTAAAAGATTTTGTTTTAAATACGGATCGTCTGCTTTAAAGTAAATCAATCTGGACCGTTCATAAATTAGTTACTATTCAGTCCATTCTTCTATAAATAGAAGCTCATTCCTACATTATTTCTTACGAATTTACTGAAACTCTATAGAGAGAAATAAGAAAAGTATTCTACTACTTCCCTACTCTTATATTCAGTTTCTTTTACGGTAAGGGGTCTTATTTCTTTTGTATTCATGAAGAGAACTTCTGTTATTCCATTATTTATTATTCTGTTAGAATAACCTGTATATGCGGGCTACCCTATACTTGGTGAAATTCTTCTGTTATTTCATTCTTTATTATTTTGTAATATCCCATGCATGCGTTTCTACGGGACCGATTCCGATCTTTATTATTCTCGTGGAATATCCTCGCTTTATACGCTTTTACGTACGGACTGATTCCAAATTTCTTTATTATTCTGTTTGAATATCATATCTGCATGCGTTTCTACGCGGACTTGGTTCCATTCTTTATTATTCATTGAATATCACGTCCGTGCGTTTACGCACGACCGGTTCTGTTATTTATTATTCTCATTGGAATAACTCATGCATGCGGTCTATCGCATACTGGTGATTTCTTTTGTTATTCCATTCTTTATTATACTCGGTTGGTTAAAGTTTTAACTTCTATACTCCATGAAATTAGTAGAATATCCTTGATATTTGCGCTTCATCCAAAGATCTTTTCATAGAAATATTCTTCTAAGCATTCTTGAATTTTACTCTACAAAGCGGTATCATGTTGACAATTTGGGCGTTATTAGTTCTGGATAAATTAATTCTTGAACTTGTTTTATTGAATTCTTATATCATTGTCATCATCCTTATGTTTATATTTTTTGAAAGTTATCATGGCATTAGTGCATAGATAGACTTTTGGTATGATTATGACCGTGAATTATTCGGTGTAATCATGACCGTAATATTACAAATGATGTGGTAAAAGTCCTCATTGGCCTGTAGTGCATTGATGGACAATTGTTGGCATGATCATGATCATTAATGAATACACAAATATCATTGGCCCGTAGTACATGGATAATTTGTAGTCATGATACTAAAGAATATCATTGGCCGTAGTGCAGGGGTGATTCGATGATGTGGATTATTTATTAAGCTGAGTCCCAGCGATAAAAGTGATGAAAAACATTTTAAATCATAGAAGATAGTAGATTTTATTCTCTACTTGTCTCTTCTAATGGATTGCTAGTTCCGCTGCAGTTAAACTTGATGTTTGGTATATTTTATCAGTTTAACATTGTTGAAGGCTAGTGATAATTTATTCTGCATTATCTTAGTCATAATATTTCTTACTGGGCTAGTTGAGCTCACCCTTTTGCTTTCATTGTTCTCTTCAGGAAATGAGAACGTAGCAGGGACTAGTCGGGGAATAGAGTGACGGTCCAGATGATAGCATTAGTAGTCCTCACTATTCTCTGAAATAGTGTAATAATAAATCTAATGAGGACCCCATTGAGTTTGTAAATTGTCTAAATGACAATATTTGTATTAAAACTCACAGTATATGTTTAGTCGTATTTTACACGACTGTTGTATAATTAAGTTGTATTTGAATTTTGTACCATGTATTTGGCGACTCAAGATGAGTGATGTATACCTATTTTGGGGGCGTCACAAATAATTAATATTATTTTGGTCTTAAAATGAGAGTTTCAGCAACTGATAGAAGAGATTGGTAACCAAACATTCATACCAAGGTAACCAAACATTCATACCAAGGTTACCAAACCTTCATACCAAGGTTACCAATCCACCTCCACAACAGTTTTTTCATAGTAAAGTTGGTAACCAAACCTTGTAACCAAACCGTCATACCAAGGTAACCAATCCACCTCCATAACAGTTTTTTTATAGTGCAGTTGGTAACCAAACCTTCATACCAAGGTAATCAAAATGTCATACCAAGGTAACCAATCCACCTCCACAATAGTTTTTCATAGTGCAGTTGGTAACCAAACCTTCATACCAAGGTAACCAAACCGTCATACCAAGGTAACCAATCCACCTCCACACCTTCAGTTTTTTCATAGTGCAGTTGGTAACCAAACCTTTACACCAAGGTAACAAAACCTTCATACCAAGGTAACAAAACCTTCATGCGAATGTGTGGAGGTTGATTGGTTACCTTGGTATAAAAGTTTGGTATCCTTGGTATAAAAGTTTGGTTACCTTGGTACGAAGGTTTGGTTATCAACATTACATTACATATCACTCTCTTATCTCTCTCTTTCCTATGCAGTGTATAATTAATAAATTGGTTTAACAGTTCAACAAAATTGGTTTAACAGTTGGGCAACCCAAACAACTTAAGAGAGTACGTGACACCGAAATTGATTGAAATTATGAGCCAATGCTTGACAGTTGGGCAACCCAAACAACTTATGAGCCTCGCATTGTCTTGCTAACTGATTCACAAAGCTTGTAGAATTTCTAATGATGAAAATAAAAATATGATTTTTAATGTCACGTGTCTTGTTGATCCACAATGTAGTGTTAGCCTATCATTTGCTTCATTTCTTCTTGCAGATGTGGGTGCGAGTTTTGTTACAGGTGTGGAGCTGAGTGGAAGGATAAGAAATCATTTTGTAATTGTCCACTATGGTATAATGAGCACATTATAGATGAAGACAACGAAGATGAATTTGAATTTGACGAGCATGGCGACGACGACTATGAAACTGATTCGGACGATTACTACTGAATGCAGATCGTATCTATATCCCTCCCTTCACCTATTTTCCTTTGAATTTCAATTTTTTTTTTTGTTAGACCCCAGATATTTGAATTATTAATTATGACAGTTATTTCTCCTTGATTTTAAGTTTCTTTATTAATGTGAATTACGTTATTTTTGTAATTATTTTGTGTATGTATTATTTTTATAAATACTTTTTAATTGTTGTATATTAGTGTTAAGAATCCAATGTTTTATAGTGCCCCCACTAACTCAAGCCCTTCAAAATTTAGCAAGGCCGGGCCAGACTATTATAGTTCATTCAGCCCACGGTAGAGTTTAGCTGGATTTAAGCTCAATATTCAAGAAGTACTTTTTTTTTTTTGTGGTAAATAAGTACTTTCATTTATTGTCAATTCTAACATAATGGAGTGGGGCCAAAAGGTTATGTTATAATGCAAATGGGACCCACATGCATTGCATTATTATAAATTCCGGTTACCCCAACTGGAGGCACCTCTGGTACCTGCAACAAATATAGTACTTATAAATCAAGTGAACTATTCTATATATTATATTTTGGGAATCGTTAAATTTACAATAGAAAATATTATTTTTACAACAAAAGTATCGTTATAAATTCTATAGCGACGGTTTTCACCGTCACTATACATTTACAGCGACACTTTTGTTGTGAAAATAACAAAAAAATGTTGTGAATTTAACATTTTCCTATATTTTTTGTGTTTCAGAATATAAGATTATTAATATTTTTAAAAAATATTAATTATTTTTTAAAAATTGATTTGATTTATTTAAAATTATGAAATAATAAATGCTATAATTTTTAATAATTAATGATTTTTATCATTGTATTAACTGTAATTGAAGAAATTTATACCCAACTTTGAGTTTAAAATATCTCAAATAAATTCTGAAAAATTAATAATAATCTTAGATTTTAAAAGGAATGGAATGGAATACCAAAAAGGTGAGAAAGCTACCAGCTATTTTTTTGTAATGAAAATGACATGTATTGTTAATGTTGTTTACATCATTTTTTTTAAATTGTCGGCAGTGACGGAATCAGAATATTTTTAGAAAGGGGTCAATTAAATACATCAATAAAAAAAATTATTTATTAATGCTTTTTTAGATGTACGACTGAGAGGATGCAACTGGATCCTACGACTCTGCATAGTTTGAAAATGTATCAAAATTTTGGTCAATATCAAAATTTATGTAATTTTTTTTTATTTCATGTAGAAATACATGAGAGGGATTCATGTAGAAATATTATTTTTTTATCTGAAAATATCAATTTTCTATATAGAACAAAGAAAATTAATCCAGAGAGAAATCAACAAAGAGGAGAGTCTCTGAAGTAAATTAATGATGTTTAAAAATATAAAATGATTGTAGAAAATAATTTGGTAAATAAAGAACTTGATTTTTGTGATCACTCTTCAACCTCAAGTAGCGACCTAGATTTGATTGTGTTTTAAGTTCTTTCATTTGAATTTCATTGTAAAATAAAAGTTATTCTATTTTTTAATTTATGGAACGCATGTAGAAAACTTTAGACTGCTATTATAAACTACTATTATATATATATATATATATATATATATATATATTGACTATTAATATATGTATTAATATATAGTCTGTGCAGAATTTTTGGTAGGGGGTTATATGACCCTCGACGCCTTGGGTTCCGATTAAGTAGATAATTATTAATAGTAAGTAACTTTTTGAAAAGATATGTAATAATTGACATCCTCTTATAATTTTATCTAATCTCATATATAACGTTTCACAATTTAATTCAACATAAATATATCGCAATCAAAAACTATATGTGGACATGAAAATTGGACATGAGTGTATTTGAATTTACTTATTTGTATTTTGACTCCTAAAGATTGATCAAAATACAAATAGATAAAATTCAAATACACTCGTATTCAATTTTATGTCCACCTAAAAAAGCTCTATCGCAATACATAAAGAGATTATTTTTATAAAGAAACTTTTGGTGTTTCTGCATTAAAGTGAAGTAAATAGAACCCAAAGCCAAAAAATTGGATTTATTATTACTGTAAAAAATAATGATGAAGATTTATTTTGCCTTTACTAAATACTTCCTCACGTGTAACTTATTGTTTAGTATATAATCGGTAGCCATTTTTACAAGTATTCTAAGATTTGATAAGTTTCCAAATTTAAATATAAACTTACGTTCAAAATAATTAAATATTACTCTTTTCTAAATAATTCCTATATTTTTAAGGAAAAATATATGTATACAATTGTGTAGTACACAGTCGGTTATAATAACGGTTTTTTGGATTATAGCGACGATTTTTTGGGCTATAGCGATAATTTCACCCGTCGCCATATCTATTCTAAGCTACTGTATTTTATTAGATAGATTACCATGAGCCCTGAGACTTACTTTTGGGACAAAAAGTTAGGAAAGCAAAACTTGTTTTATTTTTTTGGAATACAAGGAGCATTTTTTAAATATAAAATATTATTACCCGTCAAATTTCTTTGTCAAACGATCACATTATTTGTTTGTTCGTCTATTTAGTGTATTTATCAAATACTAGTTGATAACCCGTGCAATGCACGAGTTAGTTTAAAAAATTGAAAAATCTTTGATCTTTAAACAAAAAAATTATGTATTATCTGTAAGACCCCAACTTTTTATAAATGAAATTTAATTTCCTCTATTTATTATTTTGAAATAGTAAGTGTTGAATTGATTAATGTGGTTAGTTATGGGTAAAATCTTGTAAATATTTTAAATAAGCAGTGGTTATAAAATATTCATTTTATCGAGAATATTCGTTTGGTCGTGGAATATTCTTACCGTCGGGAATATTCGCGATTTCACAGCAATTGCGTTATGTGGGCCCCATAAAAGAAAGCGATTGGATGAAGAAAACGATAAGTATAAGTTGTTTATAAATAATCTGGCGTAGTTATTCTCAATTAATACTATTGGAATACCCGTTGGTTAAAACACGATGAATACGCGTTGTTGCACAAGAGAGACATTTCTGCAGTATTGCACTAATTATTGATTCTTACGTAAAGAAAGGCACTACTCAATAATTGTTACGATAGAATTAGTGTTCGAGATTTTATTTTATTGATTCAATAATTGCTACGTTGATATTTTATATTATCGTTGTTTCAATAATTGTCACTACACAAGATTTTCTATTATCTGAGCAATAATTCATATTATCTTAATAATATTATTAGATAACATTATTGATAATGTCTAGAAAGTTCATTCTGAGGAGAGGTTTGGTCACCTAATCACTGCCAAAAGCCGAAGAGAAATCCTTATTGGAAAGCCCCTCTTTCACAGGGCCGGCACTACTGGTTGCCAAGATTGTAATTCTCAGTAATATTATTTGTGAATAATTAATTATTAATTTATATGATGAGAAAAATATTCATTTTATGTAGATATAGATGGAGAAAATTTTTAAAGTGATGATTGTTGAAAATCGATATTTTATCTTTTCTTGATAAAATAATATTTTATTATATTATTATAATATAATAATGATGATATTTTTACAATGAATGTGGGATATATGAGTATATGAGGAGGAAAAGTATTTTTTGTTGCAAAAGTTATTTAAAACATATTAAAACATGTATCGTACCATTTCTTGATCCGAAATTTGATTATAAATTTGTAGAATCGTCCGTTTGTGAATTTCGGTCAATTTTTGTTTGGAATTTGAAAAAACATTCTTCTGCAAAGTTGTAGATAATGAAATTTCCTATGGAAAAGACATGTGGTTCAAATTTTTCTGACAAAAAAGCTATTTATTATGAATTATAGAAGTTCTGAAGTTCTGAAATAATTGATTTTTGGAAGTTTTAATTATTTTAATTAAGAAAAACGTTTTTTTTGAGTTTGGTGAGGTGGGCACTTGGTGGCTGATCAAATGTGGAGTGCGTAGGAAATTTTGATATATATATTAATATTATATAAAATTTTCTGCTTTGGTGTTCTAAATATTTTGCTATAATTAGGGTGCTTAGAATTAAAAATCACACCAGAAACTAAAAATTTCTCTCTTTCTCTCTCTATAATATCTAGCATATTTTTGTGAGTATTTTAGTACTTTGAGTATTGCTATACGGTGCAAGTTCTTTCAAAGACTATATCCAAAGATTCCAAATGTAAGTCTTATCCTTTTGAGGTAAGGAATGTTATTTTCTTCATAAGTGATATTATTTATTCAATATCATTATGCCGAAATATTGGTTGGAACTTTTTATCAAATTTGAAACTTTTTCATGTCGGGATTACTATTCATGAGTTACTATTCACTAGTTACTATTTATGAGTTACTATTCACGAGTTACTATTCACGAGTACTATTCACGAAGCATGATGATTTTTTTTTGTGAAATTTCTATCTTTTAGTGTCAAAGTTACTATTCACGATACTCAGACTATTCATGATACTCACCTTTATTCACGAATACGACACTATTCACAGAAAAATTAAATTTTTGTTTTTCGTCCAAAATATCTGTTATAGATACTAGCTTTGATTGTATCCATGTTTTGATAATTTTTGAATTTTACTCCACTATGATTATTTATGAGGTATTTTTGGACATGGAATAGCTGAAATACGAATCCTTAATATTTATTCTTTTGTTTCAATTGGATTCGCTTTTCTTTAAAATATTTTTCATCATCCTCGGTCTAAATGATGATATAATTGAATATCTTTGGCCAGTAGTGCAAAAAGATTAATGATTTTGATGAATATCTTTTGGCCCGTAGTGCAAAGATGAATGTGTTTAGATGAACATGACCAATGGTGAATATCTTTGGCACAGTGCAAAAAGATGAATATTTGATTCCAGATATATGTTGATTGATGTTATAGGGATAAAATATTAACGATGGACTTTTAAATTCATATATAGAAGATAGTAGACTTTATTCTCTACTTAACTCTTCTAATGAATTATTATTTCCGCTGCGAATATTGATTTCAAACTTATTGTTTATTGTATTCTATTAGATTTTTTCCCTGTTGAAGACTAACGATAATTTGTTTTATATTATCTTAATCATAATGTTCTTTACTGGGCTAGTTGAGCTCACTATTTTCCTTGTTGTTCCATTTTTCTTCTCAGGAGGCAAGAATGTAGCGAGTACTAGTCGGGGTGTGGAATGATGGTTCTAGAAGTGGTTCTAGTAGTCCTCACTATTCTGTAAAATAATGTATTAATAATTGTAATGAGGACTTATTTGAGTGTGGATATTATCTGCATGACAATATTTGTATTTAAACTCATAGCTTAAGTGTTGTGTGTATTTTGCACGACAATTGTATTAATAAAGTTGTAGTTGTTTCTGTACCATGTATTTGGCGACTCAGAATGGGTGTTGTATACCTATTTTGGGGGCGTCACATTATCCACGTGACTTGATAACACAATTTTAAAACTGTTCCCAAAGCAATTTAATAGCTAATTTTAGCATATAGTGTTATGGTCTAATGCAAAGGGAAGAAAGCTTCTTAATTCTAACCATATATAACAGCTCAGTCACAGGACTTAAAATTCATAAGTGAAACCACAATATATATAAACATTAACACAAAAATCGTTCAACAATTGAATACAACGGATATTGAATAGTAATGCAATTCCACACATATACACAACCTGCTAGCCATATATCTAAGATCATCAATGCTATATTAAGCAATAAGCAGAAAAAAAGTAAAAAATTGCATTCACATATTTGCCAGGGCTATCATTTGGAGGATATAAGGAGTCAATTCCATCGACTTCTCTATTCGATTGAAATCCTCAGTTTTAAAAGTAAGAATGCCCATAAATTAAATATCTAAAGCCTTTTATCCGACTCTAAATCAAAATTCAGGCTAAGTGAGGCTTCAACAAGTGCCTCCTGCCAATTGCACAACAAAGACGGCGGCGATGATTCTCGAACTGTCTTGGCAACAAAATGCCCTCATGGACCATGGCCATCAAATATTCCATAAAACGTCTTGTCATCCTGACATTCAAATTCCTATCAACCCAAAACAAAAAAGATTATGAGCTAAAGGGAAGATGAAGCAAACACCAAACATAACATTAAATCAAGAAACTAACTTTCACTGAAAAATATTCTTGCCCTGTTCCAAAAAAAATAGTAACAAAATTGTAACGATAAACTTTACGATATTGTGTTATAACATTTAAAAAATTAAACTCTTCTACGAAACAAAGGAGTAATAAACAGTTGATCCAAAATGGGTTTTGGATTATTTTTCTTGCTAAAATGGAGGGCATTTATGGTTTGAAATTAATGGTGGTGCAATTTTTTGGGATGCCAGTGGAGTGGATTTGGTGTCAGGATAATAATGTAAATGTTACTGATGTGTATATTGTGACTCTGAAGCAGACCCCTGCTGCTCATTATAATTAATGGTTAACTAAAAATGAAGAATAAATCTTTTAACATGATGGTTCTAAGAGAAAGAATAGACTGGACTGAGCTTTGCTTTAGATTCAATCCCCATGTTCTTATTTTCTTTCTCAGTTATATCTATAGAACACCATTTTCCATCATATAAATATATATAATGACATAAATAACAAAGACCATAAAGATAATACTGAATAGGTGACTATCATACTTGTCCACTGCAAGTCCCCAACAAAAAAACAAAAAGGCATTTCACATATAATGACCAAGTATCAATTCGATGTTTGAAAAAGCAATTGGTAAAAAATATAACAATTTCATAATAGATTTTTACATATTGAACTAAAAATAAAGAAAACACTACAAAATGCAAGATATTTTCAACGGAATTGAAAATATACTTTAGTCAAAGGCAAATAAAAGAGAAACTGAAGCCTGGCGGGTTTCTGTCAAATACTATATAATTCGGACAGGAGATAACATGGGAACAGATGGAACATATAGAGTTGATTCTATGTACTCAACCCTCTTCTGAGCCAACCAATGCAAAAAGCCTTGATTAACAAAAGAGCAGTGACCATAGCAAGAAATAATAATTCACACAAAAAACATTTATACCGAAATGAATAATAAATAAATTTAACTTTCTTTCAAGCTATCACTATGAAAATTGCATTACCTCTTGTAAAGAATAAAAAATAAAAATAAAAAATAATAATAATAATAATAATAATAATAATAATAATAATAATAATAAAATTCTTGAGAAACACATTACTTATAATTGCATATGTATGCTATATACTTGATTTGGTATGTTAATACAACAATAAATAAGATATTAGGAGGGCTAAAGGAAAGGGCTACCATAGATTACTGTGAGCTCTTGACTGTCGCCTCGACTCGACTTGTCGCCTTGACAACTATGATCGTTGAACAATGCCTCGATTCTCTCAGAATATGAAGAATCAACATATGATCACTTTCAAGAAAACTGTAAATAAATTGTTAAATTATAGTACAACCATTAGCCAACAAATTGTCACAATGTTTAAGGTAAAACAACTACTTTCAGAAAATTCTTATTGTGGTGACAAATAAAATTGAGGACATAAATGTCTCTACTTCATAAACGGCTGTGTGGGCGGAGAGAATAAAGTAGAGTTGTCTCTTAAAATTATTTCAGTAGTGAACTATTATTTCAGGTGTGATTTAAATTGAGGAACCAATCGAGATGTCGAGAGAGTTTTTGGAACTTTGCGATGGATCACCGTTGAGTGCAGATTTTCGTGAAGAAGGAAGGTATCGTCAGCGAAGGATTTGAGTCTCTCGCTGGATTGAGTTTTAAAATAAGAAGATGAATGAATGGAGGCAAGATAAATTCAAATAAAGGGAAAATAAATCGTAACAAGAAGATGAATGAGTGGGGGCAAGACAGATTCAAACAATAGTAAAAGAAATTGTTTCGATTTTTAACCCAATTATAAGACCAACCGAGATAAGTCACAATTCTTTAAAAGACCGAGAAAACTCACCCACTTTTGCAATTAAGCAGATCACCTTACTTACTTTCATATCTGCAAGTTATACCCATTTTAAGCTTAAAAGTAGGATATGAGTGCTTAGGCCTTAGTTATGAGAATGCTACTATGTCTCATATGGCATTGAATTTATTGATGACTTCATCAAAAGTTCCTTTCGTAATTAACTCCATGCATTACTGAGTACTTTATATAATCTAAGGCTTTCCATATCATTCATCTAACACTTGTTCAAATATGTAAAATAAAAAAAATAAAAAAATGAGTATTACCTATCTTAGAAGGGGTTTACATCCAAAGGTTCAACTTTTAAAGAAATTAGCTTTAACAAAATAAATTTTCAAGATCAAAACTTTATTGGATGTCATAAAGTTAATACCTTGGAAAAAAATTCATTTTTTTATTATTGATGGTTTTAGTATCAATTTCCAATAATCAATTGTAAGGTATACCAGATGGTAATGTAAATATCCAGAAAGGAGTAGTACTGGAAGGTAGTGACATCTTGTATTAGTAATGAAACGAAACAAAAGAGAAATGAGAGGAATCGATTTTGCAGGGAAGGGGAAAGGGAAGAAACTAAAGTGATTGAAGAGAAGGTAGATTTCTATGATTGAGGATGATTATGAGGAAGAGGAAGAGGAAGAGAATACACAGACTCGCAAAATAACTCGGTGAAATTGAAAAATTGACTCAAAATTGATTAAGAGTCTACTCTTAATTGGATCGCCCTTGCTGCCTTTATATATAAGTATTGAAGTATTGATATGTGATAATTTTATTCTTTTAATAATAATTTATTTCAAATTAGAAATAATAGTAAATAGACTAAAAATAATAATGACAAATTAGAAATTAAATATAATTTCATTTTATCAATCAAAAATAGACTAAAAACAAACATATACTCATCAAGCAACTTTTGACCCAAACAACTCAAATTTATTGCTACAACATTATGAAACCAAACTTTTTCTTGATGTGCGAGTTCATTATGTGGCCTTTAGGGGTGAGTATGGTGCGGTTTCAAATCGCACCCGAAACCGCTTAGGTGCGGTTTGAAAAATTCAAAATCGCACACGAAACCGCTTGTGATTGGTGCGGTGCGATTTTAAAGTGTGCAGTGCGATTTTGGTTCCAAAACCAATTGAAACAACAAAAAAGTCTAAGCTTTCAATAAAATTTAACATAAAACTTACATCTAACAATTAACTTAATGACAGAGTCGACAATGAGAATTATATCAAGCATGCTTTAGAATTAAAATATACGCTATATAAAACAACAGAGACCATATATTCGATAACAAACAAGAATGTTTATCTAGTTCTCCAAAAAATAAAAGTATATACTGAAGATAGAATGAAATTATATCTCATATATTGCAGGTAGGACTTATATAATATAATCCTAACTATACCTAATTTGAAAAATAATCTATTAGACTATTACTATTATAGCATTGACATTAACCAATGCATCAAGTGCTTGAGCCCTCGGTTATAAGCCCCTCCAATAATGCATCAAACAAATTCGAAATTCCAAAACCCAATTGCTTAATTTTTGACTCTATAACCTCTAACATCTTCTTTCAATTGGTGAAGAAATGACAATGCAAGACTGGGGTTTTCTCTGAGCGTGTTCAAGTGAAAAGTAACTTTAGAATTTACTAGAGATAATATATACATACACACACAGTGGGTGCGGTTTCGGTTTTATATGCGATTTTGGCTAAGTAACCAAACCTAATCAGACATTTGTTATTCAACCTACCTAAAATCATCACATACGTACGGAACAATTAATGCGGTTCGTATGCGATTTTTGTCTTGATTTTGCCCAATTGATTACTTGTCAAATTTCTACCCTAGTGGCCTTGTGGTGCTTTGGAAATTGTGATATTATAAATATGGGGAACTGAAAGGTAATTTTGGGCATATTTAATAGTAATAACAAAAAAAACTTTTTAAATTGAATTTTATTGACCTATGTGACAATTTGAAGAATATTATTTATTACTTTAATATTTTGTGCTTCATCCGTCTCTTCAATTCAATTAATGCAGTATTTGACTTCAAACAATAATAATTGATATTAAATTTTAAAATGAGTTGTACATCAAACCCATCAAGCAAAATAAATATTTTTAGCATTTTTCATATGATTTTGATTCTCCCGAAACAAAATAATGTTTTGAAGAGACAGGGTGAATGAGATTGCAGATTTGATGACTAAGGTTAGAGAGGCTATTGTAGATAATTTTTCTGATGTATCTCACCTATTTGAGTATCCCAAAGTGATTGAAAAGACTGTTGGAGATGTTCTAATGTTACGTTTGAATTGAAAGAATTGAATGAAAAGTGGAATGATTCATTCCATTCTAGTTGGAATGAGTTATTCCTTATGTTCTCTCTCCTCTAATGCATCAAATACAAATTTTTTTCATTCCAATCGCAACTAAAGATAATTTTCTTTATTTCATATGAATAAGTCATTATATTCTCACTTTTATTACTCCGATCTAAATGTACCACAAGGACACAGGAGGAGAGAATGTTGATTCTATGGAGGGTTTAGTGTTGGTTAAATAAACAAATGAACTCTCAAAGAAATTTTTTGTTGCTTCAGAAAAAAAGTAATTGCACTATCAAATCAAAGTGGGTAAAAATTTAAAAAGCACTGATTAATTTGGTGGATTTTATATGGGCTTTGAATACTTTCTATTTGTCCATTGCTTTAGACTATTTACCAACACCCGGAGACTTTGTAGCAAGTGTACAAAAAAAGATGAATCATAAACTGATATTTTCATAACACTTTTTAACAGTTACATAATAAAAGTATCGTTATAGATGTATAACAACAATATCTATTGTACCAATTTTGTTGTGAAAATATCATTTTTTGTTATGAATTTATCAGATTTTTTTTTTGTTTGAAAAAAATTATATAGTATCTAAAAATTACTACTTATTATAAAATTTATTTTTTCATAAATTAAATGAATCACAATAATTATAAATTTGAAAATATCTCAAATTTACTATATAATTAAAGAGCAAACTTCAATTTAGTTTAGTTCACAATTTTGTTCCGCATTTTTCTCATTAAATTAGCTTTCTAAAAAATTAAAATTCATTAACATATAAATTTGAACATATCTAACTAAATTAAAATTCATTAACACTTAAAATCTGAACATATCTCAAAGTGTGATTTAATTATTTTAATTTTAATCGTAATTTTTCTTAATAAATTATTATCCCAACTAAATTAAAATTCATTATAAATTGAAATATTATCAAATTACGTTGTATATTTCTATTACAATATAGTAATAACTATCTCTTCATGTTCCAATAACTCTATATTGCAATAAATTGATTATATAATCTTTGAGTGAACAAACTTAACAACTCAATAGTTATCTTCTTAAAATTTTAACCAAGTATATCTACTTTATTAAATTGAATATCTTAATAATTGAGCCAAAAAATGGTTATTCTTATTTTTATGTTTGGTTTTCTATTTATTTTTTAAGAATAAAATTATCATTCAATTTTAGGTGTTTAGTTTATATGAATTACATTATAAATAGGATGTAAAATGATATTTTTTTATTTTTATATACTACAAACTTATAAAATGAATGGAAATTAATCTTGTGAGGTCATTAAGTATAAATTTGAAATTCTTTTACTCTATTTTTTTTACTTTTATTTTTTAATTTGTGTGAAAATTATACTTTATTCATTTTTTAATTTTTAAGAACGGAGAGAGTATTATGTAAATAACTATAAATATATATAAGCAATCAAAGAAAACATACTGTAAAAATTAATTATATGAATACTAATATTCATATTCTATTTTTATAAGTAAAAATACATACCGTAATTTACAAAAATGTTAATTTTACTAAATAAAGTATGTATATTACAAAAATTACAAAAAACGTTAATATTCATATTCTATTTTTGATTTTTTAATATTCATATTCTATTTTTGTAAAAAAATTTACAGTATGTATATTTTTGTAAATACATAAAAAACGTTAATTGTTTAGTACGTATTTTGTAAAAATTAAATACTAAATCCAATATTTATAAAAATTACAAAAAATATTAATACAGTATGTAATATTTTTTACAAAAATATTACTAAATGTTAATATTTACAGTATGTATTTTAGTAAAATTAATTATATGAATAATAATATTCATATTCTATTTTATAAGAAAAATACATATTGTTAATAACATGTTTTTTTTAATTTTGTAAATACAAACATGTTTTTACTAATAAAATTAAAATTAGTATGTATTTTTTTTTATAAAAATAGAATATGAATATTTTTATAAAAATATTTTTTGACTCTAATATTAGTCAAAAAAAATAGTAGTATGAAAATAATACAAAAAAAGTAACATAAAGTTTTTGTAAGAAAAATGAAGTAGCATAAAAAAAGATAGGAAAAGAAAAGAAATGATGATAGATAGCGAAGAGAAGAGGGGAAGGAGGTTGGCCTATGAATGAAATAAACCCACCTATTTGAAAAAGAATGAAAAATAACTTTCAGATTTGAAAAGGAATAACTAAAGGAATGGAATTATCATTCCAATTAATTAACCAAATATGTTTTAAATCAATCGATAAAGAATGTTCATTCCATTCCATTCCATTCCCACCAACTAAACACAACATTTGTGTTCATCTCAGTGAGTATGTTGTGATGATAATACAAACAATGTGTTTTCTTTTAGATTTCATATAGATCATATGTCAAATATCATTTGTATTCAGTAAGCTCAGACATTGGTTGTACTGGTATATCCTTTATCCATTTCTTTTGAATATTGGGATAATTTTCAGAAATAAAATTTTAGCCTTTTGCAAAAATAAATAAATACATGTGATGATAGGACCATGCTCTATTCTACCTTCTAGTGACAAATTGCTACTCAACCTGGATTGATATGAATTATAGGGGACCCTACTTATTAGTTATTACACATTTATCTTAAAAGATTATTATTAATACTTATTTACGTAATTAATAATTAAAAAATCAACCTAAATATTTATAATATATATTATTTTCCTTTGAAAAAAAGAGAGAAAACTCCCCTGGAAATGTCAGCATACAATAGTTGTAGAAGAATTTCGGCCCCAACGTATCTATGATCTAATTATTAATGCATGCAGCATAATTTAAATATAAGCGTGTAAGTATATTCTTTTTAATTTCAAATACATTAGTGTTAACTAGTCAAATATAGGGTTGGAAAAAAAATAGCAGTTATAATTATGTATTTTATGAGAGTGGATAGCGGAATTGCAGCGTACACCTATGTAGATTGGCCCAATAAACATGTTGGATCACCTCTTTATCTAAAAAGTTAACCTATTAGATTGAGACTCCACCATACTTATTAACATATCCACATTCTTGAATTTATCCGATGTGGGGTTCATGTGAAATATCTTAACAATATCCACCTTTCACTTGAATACTCATCACAAGTATCATACTAGAGTAGTTGCCATTAAGGACACATTCTTTGAGTCCTTCAAGAGCTCTGTTTGACTCTAATACTACTCTGCCACGCCAGAGACAAACGTGAGAGTACAACCTTACTCCTTGTGAACCCTTCACCCTGAGCAACTTTTTCCAGAGCCATCCTGAGCCCGCTCCACCTTATTTAATGTTGGAAAATATATCAATTAACAAGACAAATAATACGGTAAATTGGAACAACTTAGTTTGAAAATCGAGGCGTAAGCGTAAGCTATCGTCCTAAAAAAGTAATTTCATTTCAATCGATAATAATCACGGCTCAAATGGGTGGGTCACGGCCATTATTCTCCGTGATTCAATCTAAAAAATCTCCGATCGTGTGTACTCACGGAAGGAGGCTTTGGACTTGTTTATGTGGATTGTCCAATTAACAGTTAACACAGAGTATATATGAACAGACTTTTGAGATAAGGAGATGAAGAAACTGTATATTCTGATGTGTGTATTATTGTTCGAAGAACGTTAGAAAAAAGACTCAAGAGAACGTTGGAGTTTTAAAGGAACGCTTGGGTGGGAGTTATAGAAACAAATACCAATTAAATTGGGAAAATAATGCTAATAAAAGCACATAACGGCTAGGGTATTAAAAGAAATAAAAGTTAAGGATTTTGATAAAACCATAATTTTGAAGAATAACCAACAATCCCCCACATGATTCAAAATTATAAAACAAAGAAAAATTAAAGGAAGTGAGAAGGACAATGGATTTTATATACATAACGTCGATACCTTGTGGGTTTGAATCGACACTTAGTGGAACAAGCTCATGATTGTAGATTATAGGTGAACTATATTCTTGAACCCATTATCTATGATACAATCAATTTGACTTGCACACATATCTAAAAATTCTGAATCCACACAAGTCCGCGGTTGGACGCGTTCTAGACCATGCGTTGTAGAAGAATTTCGGCCCCAACGTATCTACGATCTAATTATTAATGCATGCACCATAATTTAAATATAAGCGTGTAAGTATATTCTTTTTAATTTCAAATACATTAGTGCTAGCTAGTCAAATATAGGGTTGAAAAAAATTATTAATGCATGCACCATAATTTAAATATAATCATGTAAGTATATTCTTTTTAATTTCAAATACATTAGTGCTAGCTAGTCAAATATAGGATTGGAAAAAAAGTAGCAGTTATAACTATGTATTTTATGAGATTGGATAACGGAATTGCAACGTACACCTGTGTAGATTGGCCCAATAAACATGTTGGATCACCTCTTTATCTAAAAGGTTAACCTATTAGGTTGAGACTCCACTATACTTATTAACATATCTACACTTTTAAATTTATCCGATGTGGGGTTCATGTGAAATATCCTAACAATCTCCACCTTTCACTTGAATACTCATCATAAGTATCATACTAGAGTAGTTGCCATTAAGCACACATTCTTTGAGTCTTTTAAGAGCTCTGTTTGACTCTAATACTACTCCACCACGCTAGAGACAAACGTGAGAGTACAACCTTACTCCTTGTGAACCCTTCACCCTGAGCAACTTTTTCCAGAGCCATCCTGAGCCCGCTCCACCTTACTTAAATCATTGTGCTCCACTCAACTAAACTCTATTTGCTCCACCGCGCAGATTGAGTAACACGCGGCCTACGAATACTCTACCCTGGAGTGTCAACCTAATACTTGGACCCATCGAACCATGAGCTCTGATACCATTTATAATAGAATTGAACGATCCATCCCACATCAATTCATCACCAATATAACGCACACTTGTATAGACCGACCTAATAAGCATGTTGAATTACCTCTTTACCTAAAAGGTTAACCTATTAGGTTGAGACTATTTCATACATATTAACCTATTTACACTCTTAAATTTATCCGATGTAAAATATCCAACATATTCTATTTACATAATTACTACTAATATATTATTCCTCACATAATTGTAATCTTGTTTTTCTGTTGCTTTGAATTTAGTACACTCGTCTAAAGTTTTTTAGTATGCAATCATTGCATCTGCTTTCGGTTTGTCACAAGTCACAAATAATGACAATTAAATTATTATTATTATTATAAAAATAATAAATTAAAAATTATTTTTATAAAAAATTAAGTAAAATTATCAATAATCTTCTTATCGTATAAAAAAGAATTCGCATATCTTCAAGATACTTTACACACGCATACCGCGCTTTGTCCGCCGATAAATGGTACATGTGAGACCACATATATCGTATATGTGTATGTAAGCTTTATGTGTAATTTTTTTTATGTGATAGTAACATTATTTTTGAATTATTTTCATATTCCCTTGAATCCAAATATAAGTGATTTTGACAATATGAAATCACCGACCTTTTCTAAAACAAAATTGATATTATTTTGTTTGATTTTATTTAATTAAGTTATGAATATAATAAATATACTACTAATTTTAATAGTACGCGGCCTAGATTTAAGGCGTTGACAACAGGTTGCATATATTTTGTGGGGGTCATATTGCAATATTAGTACTACGTTTGAATTGGAAGAATGAGTGTGAGAAATGTAATGGACTCATTTCTATATAATGAAAAAATTGTATTTGCTTGTTTTATTAGAATGCAACTAATCATTTTCATTTTTCTCAAATTTATAAAATTTATTTTTTAAGAGAGGATATGAAATGACTTATTCCAATTAAAATAGAATAATTCATTCTATTTCTTTATTCATTTTATTATTTCACTCCAAACGTAGCATAGGTAGACAGTTTATCCGCTATTTAGTGGTCATAGATATAGCTACAAGAATTGAGAGAACTAAACAAAAAATATGTCAAAAGCAAGCAAGTTTTTTTATTTATTATTCCCTCACATTCATGTAGTAGATTGTCAAAAAAGGATTTGTGCAAGGCTTTCACTCTCTAGCTGCGTTGTTTTCTGCTAACATCTAAGGGTGTATATGAATCGAGTCGAGTATTGAGTTGTTCAGATTTAGTTCACAAAATTCATCAAGTATAAAATAAGGTTTGATTGAAGCTCGTTTAGCTACCGAGTCAAGCACGATCTCGAATCGAGCTCGAATAGTTTGAACTTTTCGAACGAATATGATTCGAGCATCAATAAAAAATTACAATTTGAGGAGGTTCGAGTAATTTATCAAACTTTAAAAATTGCTCATATTTGAATCATTTATATTTCGAGTCGAGTTCGAATTGAACTTTTAGTCGAGCGAGTAAGAATCAAGCCCGAACTGTTTGTTCATTTTACAGTCTTACTAGCATCCATCCTTGACTTGATTTTGATAACACAATTTTGGGACTGTTAACGCCAAGTTTCGCCAGCGCGTCTAATCACAAAATCCACGCACTTGAACCTGCATAATAACAGATCACACACGAAGCTTGACGGCTTATGCCGCCGGGGGATAGATCCGGTGTGAGAATGAGTACAGGTCGTTCACAAGGTTTAACAATGGAGGCTTTAGTGTTTAGTGCTCAAAGATGTACTACCTGTTAATTGTAGTCAAGCCATATATTTATAGCCCTTCTCACTTCCTTAGAATCCCTTTCCGAGTCAGATTAGGACTCCTAAATATGGCAGTTACCTATATTTGGATCCAACACAATCTCCTTAAAAGGTGTAAGTAGAATCCAATTCAAACACTATCTTTGGAGTTACCTTATTCGAATATGATTAGGACTAGAGTCCTTAACCACGTAAATCCCTTATAGCTCCAGACTCTGCAAATGGGCTGCCCGACTTCACATACCCAATCCCACCGAACTTATATATACCGGTCTGGGCTTCGGCCCAAGGGACTCGAAGGCCCGACCCCAAACATCATGACCAAAACAGGACTCCGTCCTAGAGGGCTCGGATATCCAAACCCGAACACCCTCAACAACCTGTATGGCTTCGGCCCAATGGGCCCAATTTACTTGGTCCCAGCCCAGGCCTTCAACCCACATGAGGATTGGTAAAATACTCCCAAACATTGCCCCCCAGTCTCTTGTTATAATATGTTTATAATCAGAGACTTGAAAAGAAACAAACTTGAAGAGTTACGCCAGGAAATGATGAGTTATCTTGGGAACCCCAACGGTTCCTTTTCGTCTTTTAAACTGGTACACGCTTTCATAGAGCTAGACCCCACTTGCCATAAATAGTCGCCCTTGGGATCCGTGCCATCTCACTATAAAACACCAAAACCGACTGTCATTGTCACTTTTTCCAGCTTTCCTCATTTCAAATTCTGATCTCAAAATTTTCGGCGAAGGCGATTTTCGGCGAGCCCCCAACTTCCCCAAATTCCTCTGATTCTAGTTTCTCAGCTTGATTTTTCCTTCTAAACCTCACATTCGGGCTTCCTTCTTTTCACTCTTGCTCCAAATGGCTGATTCTAGCGTTCCTCCTCCCACTGAACTAGCTCCATCTACAGTTACTACCGGCGACTTGATTCCGGTCGAACTTCCTGTAGCACCTTTGGATATCCCCACAAACAACGCCGAAGCCAAAATCCAAAGCGTTTACGCCTCTAAGACTGGCTTCTCGCACATCAATACCCAATTGATTGTCCTCCCTTCTCAAATCTCAGACATCTGTACCCTGATCAACATACCAAAGGAGTACAAGCTTCGGGTACCCAGACCGGAGGAGAGAATGTTCTGGAGACCCAAAGGTGAGTGGGTTGTTGTTCCCCTATACGTTCTGAAGTATGGGGTTCGGTTCCCACTTCCTGAGTTCATATCTTCTTTTCTCTGCTTTGTGGGCATCAGGTTCGCACAACTTATGCCAAACTCGTATATCCACTTGATCTCCTTCATTGCTTTGTGCCAAGAGCTAGGCATTACTCCTAGCCTCGATTTCTTCTTCGCCTTATTTACCATCGGCAGGTCGAAGGAATCTGGCCTTCAACAATTAAATAAACAACCCAACTGAGCTGTTCTTATCAAAACCCCTTCGAGTAACAAAGGGTGGAATCCATAATGGATCTTTGTGAAAGGGACCGACCTCAAACTCCTCCCGAACTGGGCCCATCCCAAAGATCCCATCGCCAAAGTGTCCAAATTCCCCAAGGATCGAGCCGGTGCGTTCAAAGAGTTTTACCAAAAGTTGGTCAAGACCGAATGGAGTCTAAAAGCTTTGTCTAATGAAGCCTGGCTGTACAAACACAGATGTAAGTATCTTATCCCGGACCTCTCCATACAACCATCATCCCTCGTCTTACTTCTATAACCATTTCTCTTACTTGTTTCCTTTTATCCAGTGACAATCTTCAAACCCAAAGGGGCCGCTGAGTCCTTAGACCCTTTTCCCATCACAATCGAGTCGATCCGTCTTCCTATAACTGATGAGACGATCGAGGAGGATGCCATCCTGACCGCAGATCTTTCGACGGGTTCTGCCTCGGGTCCAGCCCCCTCGAACGTTGCCGACCCCAAAGCGGGTGGTAGAAATGTTCAGAAGATGGACCAATCGGAGAAGATGGCTTTGTTAAAGTAAAGTAAGAGGAAGTCTTCTACCCAGGGTCCCTCCAAGCCATCTTCTTCGGTCATTCTGAAGCCAACCCCTCCTCCACCTCCGTCGGAAGTTATTGTCGAGGATTCAGAGAGAACTGAAGAGGCTCCTCTTGAACCTCGTTCGAAGAGGCCTCGTTTAACAGAGGTTCCGGATCTTTAGATTGTATAAAAGAAGTTTGTATTTGAATTATGTACCATGTATTTGGCGACTCAGAATGGGTGATGTATACTTATTTTGGGGGTGTCACAGTTGGTATCAAAGCTTAAGGATATGATCCTTGGCTGAGATTTGAGACTAGAACTAGGACGGGAGAGACGGGAAATTCCTTCGCTAGTATGACCTACCTAAGTTTATTTGGTATTTATTTGGTCAGTCAGAGTATAAGGATAATATGTTACATGTCAATTAACCCTTGTTTTGTGGAAGTATTTAAAAATGGCATCCGAAAATATTGAGATAAGCAATGAAGCACATGAGACCGTTGAGTCACCAACGATCAATACCCAGGATAATGTGCATCAGGATGGCAATAATCCTCAGGAAAACAACAACGCGGACCAAATGATGAACGATGAGATGTTCAGAGGCTTTATGCAATTCATGTAACATCAGGCGAGAACGATTCCTATTCAAAATACAGGTGAAAACACTGGCAACTCTCGGACGGTCACCACTAAATAGTTCAAGGAGCTGGGACCACCGGAGTTTTTCAGAGAGCCAAAACCACTTAAGGCAGAGACGTGGATAAAACAGATCACCAAAATATTTGATGTCTTGGGATGCTCCGAGGAGCAAAAGGTTCCCTTTGCCACCTTTATGTTGCGAGGAGAGGCAGATTACTGGTGGGAATCTGTAAAGTGTACTCAACCTACCGTACTGAAGATGTCTTAGGAGAATTTCTAAGAACTGTTCAACGATAAGTACTTTTCCTAAAGTATTCGTCACATGACGGAGGTAGAGTTTATCAAGCTGGAGCAAAACAATATGACCGTGTCACAGTATGAAGCTAAGTTTATCGAGTTGTCCCGGTTTGCGTCCCACTTGGTTTATAATGAGGAGAGAATGACGCGGGTGTTTCTAAGAGGTTTGAAACCTAAGATACATCAATACCTAATTTCTCACAAACTGTGTTTGTATTCAGATGTTGTAAATATGGCTCAGTTATTGGAGCGCGATAATGAGTCAACCCAACTAAGAGAGAGTAACCGGCAAATTGATAATACCAGTGATAGCAGTCATCGAAGCGGTGACAACAAACGTGGAGGGAATCAACATGCCAAAAATGGTAACCACTTCGGTGGTAATCATGGCCAAGTTAATAGAAGTGGAAATTTCAAGAAGAGAAAATTCAATAATGATGGAAAGACGTCAAAGACCAAAGACTGTTGTTAAGGAAGGAGAACGAATGGCCCAGTAGTATGTTACAAATGCGGAGGGAGGGACACATCATCAAGCAAATCAGATGCAGCAGCCCAAAGCATGTTATAATTATGGAAAAGAAGGTCACCTAGCCCAATTTTGTCGCATGCATTGAAGTCAAGTCCAAATTGGATGAAGGCATTAAAGGTCGTCCCAGACATAAGACAAAACCCTAGTAGTTCAAGGAGAGCATTTGTCGTAACCTCCCAAAAAGCGAGGAATCTGAGCGAGGTGATCACGAGTAAGCTAATCATAAACTCTAGCGAAGTCTATACCTTATTTGATACGGGTTCTACCCATTCTTTTATTTCTCCTACTTGCGCCAACGTTTAAATTTAACTTTGGAGAAATTAGACTTGATTTATCTATTGAAACTTCGATTGGGAGAAACCTTCATTACATCCACTGCTTATAAGTTTTATTTGATTCAAATCGGTAGAATCGTTACACCGTCGATCTTATCTCTTTGAAAATACTTGCATTTGATGTGATTTTAGGGATTGATTGGTTAACTACTCATCGTACTAAAATTGATTATTTTAAATGGGTTATTAGCTTTCATATTCTAACCAACCTATTATGCGAATTTAAGTAACCAAACCACTAAAGTTAATAACTGTCATATCAAGCCATAAAGCTATTCGTTTATTGAAAAATGGATGTCAAGATTTCTTAGCCCATATCACGATTTAAAAAAAATCGTCGATTTGAATGATATTTACATTGTTAATAAATTTCCTAACGTATTCACGAAGAACTTCTTGGCCTACCCCGCAGCATGAAATTGAATTTATATCGACCTTGAATCCAATACAAAACCCATTTCAAAGCCCATATCGAATGGCTCTATTAAACTTGAGTTAAAACCCAACTCTGAAATTGTTAGACATCGATTTCATTAGTCTAAGATCGTCTCCTTGGGGTGCTCTGTTACTATTCGTGAAGGAGCACCCCAAGGAGATGTACTAGGACAAATGAAACCGATGTCTAACAACTTTTGTAGTTGGACCTTTAACTCCTAAAGTTCAATAGGAGCCATTCAATATGGGGTTTTAGAAATGGGATTTGTACCAGGTTCAAGGTCAATAAAGAATTCAACTTCACGTTCTGGGGGTAGACTGAGAAGTTCTTCAAGGAATATGTCAGGAAATTTACTAACAACAGAAATATTATTCAAATCTGACGTGTTTTTGTTCAAGTCTGTGACATGGGCTAAGAAAGATTGACATCCGTTTTTCAATAAACGAATAAATTTTATGGCTCGATATGACATCGATTAACTTTAGTGGTTCGTCATTGAATTCACATAACAGTCAAGTTAGAATATGAAAACTAACAATCTTACGAAAATAATCAATTTTAGCATGATGGTTGGTTAACCAATTAATCCCTAAAATCACATCAAATGCAAGTATTTTCAAAGAAATAATATCAATAGGTAATGTGATGGTACTAACTTGGATCAAGCAATATTTATAAATAGTGGATGTAACGAAAGTTTCTCCTAACAGAGTTTCAATAGATAAGTCAAAGTCTATTTTCTCAGGAGTCAAGTTCAAACGTTGAGCACAGGTAGGAGAAATAAAAGAATGGGTAGCACCGATATCTAATAAAGTATAAACTTCGCAAGAGTTTATGATTAGCTTACCCGTGATCAACTCGTTCGGGTTCCTCGTGTTTTGGGCAGTCACGACAAACGTTCTTCCAAGAACCACCGACTTTGAATTGTCCGGGACAGCCTTTGGAGTCACCATCCCCGTTGGACTTGGTTTCGCAAAAAGACAATCTCTAGCTATATGACCTTCCTTTCCACAGTTATAACACACATTGGATTGTTGTGGGCAGTTTGGTCTGATGTGTCCCTTTTTCCCGTATTTATAACAAACGACCGGTGATCGTTCTCCTCCCCTAGAAACAGTTGATATTTGTGCTGACGTCTTTAGGTTATCATTGTTGTACCTTCTCTTTTTGAAATCCCCTCCTGACTCGCTTCTTCTATTATCATGGCCACGATTACCACCCGAGTGGTTATCGCTTTTGTCTGAATGTTGTCCTCCCCGCTAGTTGTCATTGCTCCGATGAATGCTACCACCGGTATGACCCTGGTTGTGGTCCCTCGATTGAATATACTCATTATCTCGCTCTAATAATTGAGTCATATTTACAACATCTGAATATAGAGAAAATTTATGAGAAATAGATATTGTCGAATCTCAAATTTTAGACCTTTCAGAAACATCCGCGTCATTCGTTCCTCATTCCCTACCAAATGAGGTGCAAACCTGGATAACTTTGCGAACTTAGCCTCGTATTGAGATAACGTCATGTTGTTTTGTTTCAATCTGATAAACTCTACCTCCTTCATATGACAAATACTTTCAGGAAAGTACTTGTCATTGAATAGTTTCTGAAACGTTTCTAAGACATGTTGAAAAGTTGAGAGTTAGGTACGCTTCACGATTCCCACCAAGAATCGCTTTTACCACTTTAACATAAAGGTGGCGAATGGAACCTTCTGTTCCTCCGTGCATCCCAAGACATCAAACATCTTGGTAATTTACTTAACCCACGTTTTCGCCTTGATCTGATCCGGCTTTCCCACAAATTCTGGTGGTCCCAACTCTTTGAACTGTTTGGTTGTGACAAGTCGCGCATTGCTATCATTTCCACCAGTATTTTGTACACGAGTCTCCCTCGTCTGATTTTGCATGAACTGTAAAAAGCTTCTAAACATCCCATTATTCATCATTTGTTCGGTAGTGTTGTTTACATGAAGAATATTACCTTCCTATTACGTTCCCCTGGGTGGTGATTAAAGGTGTCTCCATGGTCTCATTCACTCCATTATTAATATTTCCAGCTGCCATTCTCAAATACTGCCACAAAACATGGGTTAATTAACAAATTATCATATCACATATTAATCATATGCTCTGAATGACCAACCAAATAAGCTTAGGTATGAAACACTAGCGAAGGAGTACTCGTCTCTCCCCTCCTAGTTCTATTCCCTGATCTCTGCCAGAGACCATATCCCTAAGCTCTGATATCAACTGTGACGCCCCCAAAATAGGTATACATCACCCATTCTGAGTCGCCAAATACATGGTACAGAAATAACATTAATACAATTGTCGTGTAAAATACGACAACACATATACTGTGAGTTTAAATACAAATATTGTCTAATAGACAGTATTCAAACTCAAAAAGAGTCCTCATTACAATTATTGATACACTATTTTACAAAAATAGTGATAACTGCTAAAACAACTTTCTAGAACCATCACTCCATACCCGGCTAGTTCCTGCTATATTCTCACCTCTTGAGAAGAAAAATAGAACAAAAAAGAAAATGGTGAGCTCAACTAACCCAGTAGATAATATTATGACTAAGATAATGAACAACAAATTATCGTTAGCCTTCAACAAATCAGATAAAATATAATGGACAACCAATTTTAGATCAATATTCGCAGCGGAAATAACAATTCATTAAAAGAGTTAGTAGAGAATGAAATCTACTATCATCTATGAATTTAAAAGTCCATTATCAATATTTTATCTCTGTAACATCAATCAATATACATCTTGAATCAAATATTCATTTTTGCACTACAGGCCAAAGATATTCATTTGTATCACCAGTTGGTCATGTTCATCTCAACACTTGTTCATCTTTGCACTACGGGCCAAAGATATTCATCGATTAATCATTCATCTTTTTACTCTACAGGCCAAAGATATTCAGTTATATCGTCATTTAGGACTGATGATGATGAAAAATATTTTAAATAAACGAATCCAGTGAGATAAAAGGACAAAGATTAGGGATTCGTACTTTAGATAATCCAAGTTCAAAAATACTCCGTAATAAACCATAGTGGAGTAAAATTCAAGAATACAGATCAAAACATGGATACAATCAAAGATAGTAACCATAATAGACATCTTGGACAAAGAAGAGAAAACTTCATTTTTCTGTGAATAATGTCGTATACGTGAATAGTGCCGTATACGTGAATAGTAACCCCGACACGAAAAGGTAGAAATTTCACCAAAAAAATCATACTTCGTGAATAATGTCGTATACGTGAATAGTACTGTATATGTGAATAGTAACCTCGACATGAAAAGGTAAAAATTTCATAATAAAATTTATACCAATATTTCGGTATAATGATATTGAAAGAAATAACATCATTTACGTAGAAAATAACATCCCTTACCTCAAAAGAACAATACTTCTGACTGGAATATCGGATGTAATACTGAAGGAAACTTGCACTGAATAACAACTCTCAAAATATCTAAATACTCACAAAATACGCTCAATAATATATAGAGAGAGAAAAAACTTATTTCTTTTGTGATTTTCAATTCTAACTAAGCACCATATTTATAGAAAAATGCTAGAACGCCAAAGAAGACTAAATTAATAAAATATTAATATAATTTTTTCTACGCATGCCACTTTGAACAAAATTATCAGCCCACCACATTTGAAAAATTAATTCAGCACATTTTATCAACAAAGGACAAAAGTGGGTCCCACCCGTAATTTTAATAAAAATATTTATTTTCGAAACTTAAATAATTCATAATAAATAGCCCTTTTATGAAAAAAAAAATACGAATTTTATGTCTATTCAATAGAAAATTAAATTTTCTACAACTTTTGTAGATATAAGTTTTTCCAAATTTCAAACGAAAAATGACCGAAATCCACATACGAACGATTTTTAATACATCCATTCCGAAAAAATACTGAAAAAACACTTCAACATTAATTCCTTCATTTATATCCGCACAAAATAAATATTTTTCCTATCCATCCACATAGAATAAATATTTTCTTATCATATAAATTAATAATTAATTATTCATAAATAATATTATAGAATCACAATTATGACAACCAGGTCGTTTCTCGTGAAAGTGGGGCTTTCAGATAAGGATTTCTCCTTATTATGCGTAATTAGGTGACCAAACCCCTTTCCTGAGCATGTAACTTTCTTAGACATCGCTAATAATGTTATCTAATAATATTATTCAAATAATATGAATTATTGATCCGATAATGAGAAATATCATGCGTTGATAATTATGAAACAACAATAATATAAAATATCAACATAGCAATTATTGAATCAATAAAATAAAATATTGAGCAAAAGAATTATCGTAACAATTATTGAGTAGTGCATTCTTACGTAAGAATCAATAATTCAAAAATAATATGCAATACCTTGTACTTCTTGTAATAAACCACATGTATTCTCAGTATTTTAACCAATTTGGATATTCCAAAAGTGTTAATTGAGAATAACTACGCCATTATTTATAAAAACTCAAACTTGTCGTTTTCTTCATCCGACAACACGAATATTCCACGACCAAACGAATATTCTCAGACAATAATGAATATTTTATAACCACTTGCTTATTTTGCAAAATTTGCACATTTCACTCATAACCAAAGCATTATATCAAATTAACACCTTATTATTCACAATAATAATCAGAGGAAATTCTATTTTATTTATAAAAAGTTGGGGTCTTACATAAATAGCCGACCTTATCACAACCGAAGATGTAGAAAACCAACCTTATCACAACCAAAGATATAAATAATCAACCTTGTCACAACCGAATATGTAGATAACCAACCTTATCACAATCGAACATATCGATAACCGACCTTATCACAACCGAAGATGTAGATAACCAACCTTATCACAAACGAAGATATAAATAACCCACCTTATCACAATTGAAGATGTAAATAATTAATCTTATTACAACCGAAGATATAAATAACCAACCTTATCACAACCGAAGATGCAGATAACCAACATTATCACAATTGAAGATATAGATAATCGATCTTATCACAACCGAAGATATAGATAACCAACCTTATCACAACCGAAGATATAAATAGCCCGCCTTATCATAACCGACTATGTAAATAATTAACCTTATTACAACTGAAGATATAAATAACTAACCTTATCCCGCCATAATATCCTTCCCTACCCCTGTGGGAGGTATCAGATAGAGGTTCCCGAGAACTGAATTTTAACAAATGATGAAAATATTCATTCCGAAGAACTAAATGCTTTCGTTTCGAAGAACTGAACGTATTCGTTCCAAAGAACTGAATAATGAAAATATTCGCTCCGAAGAAGTGAATGTATTCGTTCCGAATAACTGTTGGACCTTGTAACACCATCCGACTTTATAATGCCAAAATTGCATTCACAACTCGTTGGGAGGCTTTTGTCCAACCTTATCACGCCAATATTGTCTTCCCAACCCGTTGGGAGGCTTTTATCGGACCTTATCACACCATCCGACCTTATAACGCCAAAATTTCTTTTCCGACCCGTTGGGTGGATTTTGTCCGACCTTAAAACACCATCCGGCTTTATCACGTCAAAATTGTCTTTCCAACCCGTTGGGAGGCTTTATATTTTTAAATGTAGATAGTCAAAGACATGATGAAACCATATAGTTCGAAACAAACTGTAATTATCCGAAAAAGTGAGTCGCCATTACCCAGAACGTCATCAGCTCTCATATTAAACTTATAAATTCTACCCAGAGATCTTCTTCCGTGATAATTTTGTTGTAGTGCCGAAGAGAGAGAGAGAATAGACAGTAATCGAAATCAGAAGTGAGCCGCAAATTGTAGCATTCTTTCTTATCAATTTCCACCTTCGTGACTCTTGACTTATTTGCCTGAATGGGTCACCACCATGCTACATCATGTTGAAAGTTAAATATTGAATTTGGGTGTTTCCAGTAACTCCTTAGGCATGATCCTTGGTTTCCTGACTCCATTCCCATGAGTATGCTCCCTCCGTCGTGGTAAAAGGTAATCATAGGCGTTCTGTGCAAGCTCCTTCAACACAGTCGTATTCTCTGGATAATTCAACAATACTCCTCGGATTCTCCATGCCAGATCAACTTTCTGTCCAAAATCTTCCAAAAATAACGATTTCGCCAGGTCTGGTAACAAAGAATCCATGTTTGTAAGTGGGGAAGTCGAGTCAGCAGGCATCTGAGTTGTTGTTGGCGTTGATCCCTTCAAAGGCTTTATTGTATTTCCCCTTCCATTAACCAATTCCATGTACAACGGACGAAGTTGCGCAACTAGAGAAGGGAATTGCTTCAGAGTCATCTCTGCCCCAAGATGGATTGTTGGTGACGAAGTAAAATCTCAGACAAAAAATGTCCACTATTTTGGGCCATAAGGACAAGAATAGGTGATAATGTCCACCCGAATCCAATTATGAGTAGGAGTCCTTTTAAAAATCACCTTATAACCGCAATTAATGATTGATCGGTTCCTTCCCAAATTAGATCTTCTTTTCTTCTCCAAATAAGGAAACAAAATTTTACTTTAATAAGGACTCTCCTACTATTTAAACAAGCTATCGAAATTATTATTTCGTTTTTGTGTAAATGTCGTGGCATGAATCATATTATTCCTTTAGATAGAGTCGGGGATAATTCGTGTCATCGCAACGATGTTGGAGAATGCTCTTCATAGTGATGCAATTCTCTAACCAATTAATTTAGATATGTCAAATTGGTGATCCGTAAAAATTGTTCAATTCTTCCATTCGTGAAAATAAGATTTGTTATATCTTATAGCCAAGAATTAGTCCTTTAACTAACTATATTTTGTTAAATCTTATAGCCAATTCTTGACATTTATTTTGTTTGTTTTAACTATATTTGCTTGAATTCATGATCCACCTATAAGATTGTTATTGACTCGGGGTATTTTTGATAAAAAGAAATCTGTCTTGGAAGTACTTTACATATTAGGAAATTCAGCAATTTTAAATTTCATTTTCATATTACCGAAAATTCATATTTTCCGAAATCGTAGTTGCTTTTACTGCACTCTAAAAATATATGGTTGTCCTAAGACATGTGCCTGCCTTACTGCCTAATTGTTTCAAGCATTGTCTTGCATGACTAGAAGCTAGACCTGGAAATATAGTTGGTTAATTGTCGGATCAAATCATATTAAGTGGAACTAAATGGGTTGGTTAACTATTTTTATTTATTTGGGTTGGTTAAAGTTTGGAACCATATTTTTAAAAATAAATATAGTTCCAACCCAACCCAGTTAACCATTTTTCGACCAATATTTTATTCCAAATTCAAATCAAAAGTTCTTTTCATCCATATTTACATATTCAAGAAGCTCAACCACCCACCCCACCCCATGCCACGCACCCCTCCACCCCCACCCCACCCACCCCACCCCCACCACTCCCTCCCAAAAAAATTATATTTAGCGATAATAATTTTTTTTCATACAAACATATCTCATAGCATTACTTAAGGAGCCTAAATTCCACCCCTTATTTCCGTCTCTCTATCTATAGTATATATATATATTTCATTTTTAAAAATTTTGTTTAAAAGTTAAAACATCTTAAAATGGTTATTATGGTTAATATGGTTTTTAACCATAACCATGTGGTTCCAACCCACATAACCCATATTTAAAATAGTTAATATGATTTTAGTTCTTAAATAGAACCATAACCATATTTTGAAAACCAAAACCAACCCATAACCATATTTTGCCACACTTACTAGAAGCAGATACTGTAAGACCCCAACTTTTATGAATAAAGATGAATTTTCTATAAATATCATTTTTAAATATTATGGAATGAATTTGATATAATGTTATAGTTGTGGGTAATATTTATAAATTTTGCAAAGTACGCAAGTTATTATTTAATATTCGATTGGTCAGGAAATATTCGTTTTAACAGGGAATATTCGTACAAACGGCACAATCATTGGTGGACCCCACAATGGAATTATTGTCGGATTGAGAAAATGAAAAAAATACTTTATGAAAATAACTACCAAGTTTTACTGTTAACTGTTGAAACACCCTGTTAAAAGTACGATGTACTGGCATGGTTGCATAGTAGCACACGATATTAATTATTGATGCTTACGTGAGAAATCACTCGCTTTTGTTCAATTATTACTACACGATAATTGCTGATAAGATCTCACGTTATTTGATTCAATTATTGTCAATATTTTTTATATTATTAAATCAATAATTGAGATGACAAAGTTATTAATATTATTATTTGTAATATTAACGATGTCTAGAAATTCTGTGTCACCTAATTGCGTGCCAATGGGAAGAAATCTTTATTGGAAAGCACCTCTTCCTTTAAAGCGACACAGTCGATTAATATTGTGAATTATAATAATGATGATAAATTTTGTTTTATTAGTATTATTAATGTAATAAAATAGAAAAGTTTTTTATAAAAAATGTAATACTTTTATAAAGTTATCTGCTTTTATTAGACTATAAATAGAATATATTATATTCTATTACGATAAGATTTTTTGCGTAGTAAAATCTATTTATATAAAATAGAATACTTTTATAAGGTTATCTGCTTTATTAGACTATAAAAAAATATATTATATTTTATTATACATAGTGTTGCATAGTGTTTTGCATAAGATTTTGCATAGTAAAATCTTTTTATATAAAAATGTAATACTTTTATAAAGTTATTTGTTTTATTAGATTTTAAATAATATATATATATATATATATATTTAGAATATATTATATTTTATTGCATAGTATCCTTTCAATTTTCCTATAAATAAGATGCTTAGTTAGAATTGAAATCACACCAGAAATTCAGAGAATTCTTCTTCTATAATCTTGAGTGTAAGACCCCGAATTTTATGAAATAAAAGTATTCAATTTTTTTATAATTACCATTCAGTAAATGGTTAAATTAATAAAAGTTTAAAGTTAAAAGTGATATATATAAATATTTTAAATAAGCAAGTGGTTATAAAATACTCATTGTTGTCGGAAAATATTTGTTTGGTCGTGGAATATTTTTTCTGTTGGGGAATATTCGTACGACGGCGCAGTCTTTTGTGGGCCTCATAACGGAAAGCGATTGGATGAAGGAAACGACAAGTATGAGTTTTTATAAATAATCTACAGTAGTTATTACAGATTAACAACGTTAGAATACTTCGGTGGTTAAAATACAATAATACGCTGCGTCAGTTTATGCAGAAGTATATGGTATTGACAAGATTTTGAATTATTGATTCTTACCTAAGAAGGCACTACTCAATAATTTTTACAAGAATTATTCGCTCAATATTTTATTTTATTGATTCAATAATTACTACGTTGATATTTTATATTACCGTTGTTTCAATAATTGTCACTACACACGGTATTTTCATTATGAGAGAAATAATTCATATTATCCTGAATAATATTATTAGATAACATTATTGGCAATGTCTAGAAAGTTCGCTCAAGGAGAGGTTTGGTCACCTAATTACGCCATGAGAAGGAGAAATCCTTATCGAAAAGCCCCTCTTTCCTTTAAATGGCCCGATTATCGAAGATTGTGATTACGTAATATTTTTTGTGAATAATTAATTATTGATTTATATGATGAGAAAAATATTCATTTTATGTGGATATAGATGGAGAAAATTTTTAAAGTGACAATTGTTGAAAATCGATATTTTATCTTTTTTGATAAAATAATTCATTTAAATATATTATTATATAATTATAATATAATAATGATGATATTTTTATAATGAATATGAAATATATGAGTATATGAGGAGAAAGAGTATTTTTGTTGCATTAAATGATTAACACATGTTTTGTGTGTCGGTGGACCCCATTTCTTGACTGAAATTTGATTATAGCCTGTTAAATCGCCCGTTTGTGGATTTCGGTCAATTTCTGTTTGGAATTTGGAAAAACTTTCTACTGCAAAGTTGTAGATAATGAAATTTCCTATGAAAAAGACACGTGGTTCGAATTTTTCTGATAAAAGGGCTATTTATTATGAATTACTGAAGTTTCGTAGTTCCGAAATAATTGGTTTTTGAAAGTTATAATTATTTTTAATTACAAAAATGTTTTTTTGGTTTTTGTCATTATTTGATGGCTGAATTCAGATGGTCAAGGTGGGCTAAGGAAAATAATATAAATATATTAATATTTTATTAAATTTTCTGCTTTGGTGTTCTAAGCAATTTCCTATAAATAGGTTGCTTAGGTTAGAATTGAAAGTCACATCAAAAATTGAAGTTTTCTCTCTCTATATTATCGAGTGTATTTTGTGAGTATTTAGATATCTTAAGTGTTGCTATACGGTGCAAGTTCGTTCAGCGTTATATCCGACATTCCAGTACTGCTCTTTTAAGGTAAGGGATGGTAAGGGGTTTTAAGGGATTGTAAGGGATGTTTTTTCGTAATGATGTTATTCTTTCAATATCATTATACCGAAATATTGGTATAGATTTTATTGTAGAAGTTCTACCTTTTTGTGTCGGGGTTACTATTCACGTATACGGCACTATTTATGTATATGACACTATTCACGTATACGACACTATTCATGTATATGACATTTTTTACGTATACGGTACTATGTATGAATACGGAGTACTATTCATGAATTACTATTCACGAGTTACTATTCACGAGTTACTATTCATGGGTACTATTCAGGACAAAATTGGTTTCTTTTTCTGACCAAATTATCGTTGATTTATGAATATTGCTCTTGAAATTAAATGTATTTGTTGATCCTATTATTTTTATTATCATATATAACATTTTTATAACCATGGTGATTGAATTTCTCTTTGACTTGAGTGTAAAGATGGGTAAAGTATTGGTATGATCGTGACTATGGGTTCTCTTTGGCCAGTAGTGCAAAGTTGAATTGTTGACTAGTATGATCATGACCATTGAATTTACAATGGAATATTTTTAGCTTAAGTGCAAGGTGAATTGATCAACATGGTTATAATTATGTTTTATATAAATTCTGAAATGATTATATATTTCTTTGAGATATGAATGTCTTTGGCCTGTAGTGAAAAGATGACCTGTTGTTGAATATCTTTGGCTTATAGTGCAAAGATGACCGGTTGTTGAATATCTTTGGCCTGTAGTGCAAAGATGAACTGTTGATGAATATCTTTGGCCCGTAGTGCAAAGATGAATTTATTAGTATGATTATGAACAAGAACTGTGATTTGGTATAACCATGATCTTTGATGTTTCAGGTAAAGACAGGTGATGAAAATTATCTTCGTCCTGAATGCAAATTTAGAACTGCAATTATGATTATGAGTTATTCACATGATTGTGGACAGGAAATGTTGATTGATGTTACAGGGTTAAAACATTGTTGGTGAATTTAAACATGGAGAAGATAATAGACTTTATGGTCTATTTGACTCTTTTAATGGATTGCTTTCGTTCGTTAACTAACTATGGTTGAAAAGTTTTATCATCTACCATATGTTCTAAATCTCTGATTTATTACTGATGAATGCTATTGATAATTTAATTATCTTTAGTCATGATATTCTTTACTGGGTTATTTGTGCTCACCCTTTTGTTTCACAATTCCTTTCAGATAATAAGAGTGTAGCTGGGTCGAGCGGGGGTAACAGGGGAATAGAACGGTGGTCTGTAGCTGTAGAGGTTTTCCCTAAACAGTATAGAAAAGTGTGTTGTATTTTATACATCATTTAGTAGTTATATTTGGTGAACCAAATAGGGTGGGGTCGAACGTTGGAAGTGTGTTTTTGCCACTATCATACAAGATGTCTAATGACATACAACCTTGTGTTATCATAAGACATGGTTGTGCACATCCACTTGCTGAGTATATCTACAAGCACTACCTATATGATCTTGGAGTATATTTGAAATATAATTTTCACTTTGAGACAACGGAGATAATTATATGTCAAGAGAAGACTCACCATTGGAAAGAAGATGATAGTAATCTTCTCGTTTTTCTTTGGGGTCTATTGGGTCGACCAAGGATAATTCTGTGAGCATATGATATCTACCATAACCTAGACGCATGGCCTCCCATGTACGAAGGTTTCCTTGAGCACTTCCCAAAGATTTTAATTTCTAAAACAGTTATTGACTGTACATTTATGTAAGGTTCCATGGTGACGTGCTATTCAAGGTTGGGACATGAGTCACAGTTCACAACATATGTGTTGTTATATTTTGCACGACAATTGTAGTAATAAAGTTGTAGTTGTTTTCTGTACCATGTTTTTGGCGACTCAGAATAGGTTGGTTGGATTGGACCTATTTTGGGGTCGTTACATTTGGTATCAGAGATATAAGTAAAGATCCCCGAGCCTCTTGCTGGTGACTTCTTGTTGATGGGGGATGCACCGAAGCCAGACTCTCCGTAGGGGACGCCGTTCTGCGGTGGCAAGCTGATAGGTACCAATGTAAGGTGCTGACACAAGTTGGTGTCTAAAGTTACATTTGGTATTAGAGCTTAGGGATATGATCTCTGGCGGAGATCAGGGAATCGAACTAGGAGGGGAGAGACGAGTAATATCCTTCGCTAGTGTGTCCTACCTAAGCTTATTTGTTGATCAGTCATAATATCGGGATATTATGTGATATGTTAATTTATTCAATTAACCCTTGTTTTGAAGCTGTATTCTAGAATGATATCTGAAATACAGGAGATTAGTAATGGAGAAATCATGATAACAGAGAAGATGAAATCTGAAATGAAAGCAAGGTATTCTCAACTCTTTGAAATACCAGGTACGTAAATTTCGGGGACGAAATTTCATAAGGAGGGGAGATTGTAAGACCCCGAATTTTATGAAATAAAAGTATTCAATTTTCTTATAATTACTATTCAGTAAATGGTTAAATTGATAAAAGTTTAAAGTTAAAGGTGATATATGTAAATATTTTAAATAAGCAAGTGGTTATAAAATACTCATTGTTGTCGGGGAATATTCGTTTGGTCGTGGAATATTCTTCCTGTAGCGGATTATTCGTACGACGGCGCAGTCTTTTGTGGACCCATAACGGAAAGCGATTGGATGAAGGAAACGACAAGTATGAGTTTTTATAAATAATGGCGTAGTTATTACCGTTAACACTGTTAGAATACCCGGTGGTTAAAATACAATAATACGCTGGCGTTGCAGCACAAGAAATATTACCTGTATTGCACATGATTTTTGAATTATTGATTCTTACGTAAGAATGCACTACTCAATAATTGTTACGATAATTATCGCTCAATATTTTATTTTATTGATTCAATAATTGCTACGTTGATATTTTAAATTATCATTGTTTCAATAATTGTCACCGCACAATATTTTCTATTATCTAGCAATAATTCATATTATCCTAATAATATTATTAGATAACATTATTGGCAATGTCTAGAAAGTTCTATCTAAGGAGAGGTTTGGTCACCTAATTGCGCCAAGAAGAGAGAAATCCTTATTGAAAGCCCTCTTTCCCGAGAGCGATCTGCCCTCATCGATGTTGTGATTCTGTAATATTATTTGTGAATAATTAATTATTGATTTATATGATGAGAAAAATATTCATTTTATGTGGATATAGATGGAAAAAAATTTTAAAGTGACAATTATTGAAAATCGATATTTTATCTTTTCTCGATAAATTAATTCATTTAAATATATTATTATATAATTATAATATAATAATGATGATATTTTACAATGAATATGGGATATATGAGTATATGAGAAGAACGAGTATTTTTGTTGCATTAAATGATTAACACATGTTTTGTGTGTCGGTGGACCCCATTTTTTGACTGAAATTTGATTATAGCTTGTTAAATCGTCCGTTTGTGGATTTCGGTCAATTTCTGTTTGGAATTTGGAAAAACGTTCTTCTGCAAAGTTGTAGATAATGAAATTTCCTATGAAAAAGATATGTGGTTTGAATTTTTCTGATAAAGGGCTATTTATTATGAATTATTGAAGTTTCGTAGTTTCGAAATAATTGGTTTTTGAAAGTTTTAATTGTTTTTAATTACAAACATATTTTTTTGGTTTTTGTCATTATTTGGTGGCTAAATTCAGATGGTCAAGGTGGGCTAAGGAAAATAATATAAATATATTAATATTTTATTAAATTTTTTTCTTTGGTGTTCTAAGCAATTTCCTATAAATAGGGTGCTTAGGTTAGAATTGAAAATCACATCAGAAACTGAAGTTTTCTCTCTATATTATTGAGCGTATTTTGTAAGTATTTAGATATCTTGAGTGTTTCTATACGGTACAAGTTCGTTCAGCGTTATATCCGACATTCCAGTACTGCTCTTTTGAGGTAAGGGATGGTAAGAGATTTTAAAGGATTGTAAGGGATGTTTTTTTGTAATGATGTTATTCTTTCAATATCATTATACCGAAATATTGTTATAGATTTTATTGTGGAAGTTCTACCTTTTTGTGTCGGGGTTACTATTCACGTATACGACACTATTCACGTATACGACACTATTCATGTATATGACATTTTTTACGTATACGGTACTATGGATGAATACGGAGTACTATTCATGAGTTACTATTCACGAGTTACTATTTACGGGTACTATTCACGACAAAATTGGTTTCTTTTTTCTGACCAAATTATCGTTGATTTATGAATATTGCTCTTGAAATTAAATGTAGTTGTTGATCCTATTATTTTTATTATCATATATAACATTTTTATAACCCTGGTGATGGAATTTCTCTTTGACTTGAGATTATCACATACATGGTGAATGATCCTTTATATTCATTCCTTATTAAATTGTGGAAATGATCTGTCTAAGTAGATTACCGCATGACAGACGAAAATCCATTTGCAGTTTTATATATTCTCTTATACTCAGTTGGTTAAAGTTTTGGCTTCTATACTCCATGAAATTAGTGGAATATCCTTGATATTTGCGCTTCATCCAAAGATATCTTTTCATGAAAATATTCTCCCGAGCATTCTTGAATTTTACTCCACAAAACAAATCATGTTGACAATTTGGGCGTTATTGAGTTCGTGATAAATTAACTTATAAATCTTTAAAATTTATTCTTGAACTTGTTTTATTGAATTGTCATCATCCTCATGTTTATAATATGTTGAAAGTCATCTGTGGCCTGTAGAGCATAGATGGACTAGGTATGATTATGACCAGGGATTAATCGGTATAATCATGACCATAATGTTACAAATGATGTAGTAAAAGTCCTCATTGGCCCGTAGTGCATTGATGGACAGTTGTTGGCATGATTATGACCATTGTTGAATACATGAATATCTTTGGCTCAGAGTCGTGGATAATTTGTGGTCGTGATACTAATGAATATCATCGTCGTAAGAGGGGATGATGTGGATTATTTATTGTCGAGTCTCAAATGATAAAAGTAATGAAAAACCTTTTAAATCATAGAAGATAGTAGATTTTATTCTCTACTTGACTCTTCTAATGGATTGCTTGTTCCGCTGCAGTTAAACTTGATGTTTATTATATTTTATCAGTTTAACACTGTTGAAGACTAATGAAAATTTATTCTGCATTATCTTAGTCATAATATTTCTTACTAGGCTAGTTGAACTCACCCTTTTACTTTCATTATTCTCTTCAGGAAATGAGAACGTAGCGGGGACTAGTCGGGGAACGGAGTGGGGACTAGTCGGGGAACGGAGTGACGGTTCAGATGATAGCATTAGTAGTCCTCACTATTCTATGAAATAGTGTGAAAATAAATATATTGAGGAATTATTTTGAGTTTGAATACTATTTAGAAGACAATGTTGTATTAAAACTCACAGCTTATGTTTTGTCGTATTTTACACGACAGTTGTATAATTAAGTTTTTATTTGTATTTTGTACCATGTATTTGACGACTCAAAATAGGTGATGTATAACTATTTTGGGGGCGTCACAGATACTATCTATTTGTTGCCAGAAAACGGATACATCCTCTTGGCAAATGTGATATTGTGTTGTGAACTTTGAAGATGATGGTTTATAAGATATTTTTGCTATCATGTATTTTGAAAAATTACATTATATATATATATATATATATATATATATTCTTGTCAATTATATTATTTTTGCGGAGTCTCATTATTATTTATACTTTATTTTGTAGGGTACATCTAGTCATGACAATACTGAAACTAGTCGCAATGGAGATGGAGCAAACAATAGTGGTGTTGGAGTTAATAGGAATGGAGATGGATCTAGTATTGGGGGTCTTGAAGATCTTTGATATAATAGTTATTTCTTTGATGTGTTTTTTTATACATTAGTACTATACTTGTTCGAAAACACTTAAACGAAGGTATGTGTAAATGTTGTTAAAGATTTATATAATATCTAATGAGATAATTGGAATGGGATAAGGTCCAAAAATGTCTTTGATATTTTTTTCAATGTCTACCGAGTATCCTATACTTTTTTTTGTCCAAAAATACCCTTAACGTTATGTTTTTTGGGTTAATTATACCCCTGCCGTTGACAGACATGTCAAATAGACAAACGAAATTGACAGTTGGACATATTTTGCTGACGTGTCAAATAATTAAAATAAAAAATATCACTGTTCCATCTGATGTATATAAAAATAATATTTTATATATATTTGATAATTTATTTATTATGTGTATTTTATTAATAAATTTTATTTATTAATAATATTAATAAATATTATTAATTATTTGACACAAGTCCACCACCAATCCACCACCACCACTAACATCAACACATCAGAACATAAAATCAATGAACAAAAAAGCATCATAACTTAATGAACCAACATAATTAATGAACCATCCACCAACAAAATTAAAGGAAAACACTTTTGTCCAAGAACCATCCGAACCAACATAAAATCAATGAACAAAAAAGCATCAGTTGATAGGAAATTAAAACATTAATCAACCGAAACAAATATAAAAATAAACCCAGATTCCGGCGAAATCAAGTCAAGATCTGATAAAAAAGAAGCTTAGCAAACATATAAACCCATCCTCCCAGACGCCTCCCCCAACGGCCTCCGAAGTCGCCACCGAGTCCAACCTCGCTTCGCACCGCCACCGCTGGGTCTGATCGATCGACGCCGACGGTACCGCTTTGAGACCGAACAACACCAAATCGATTTAGATAGAAAAACCTTAGAGAGAGAAAAAATAGATATGATATGATCGGTGGCCATGGCTGCTGCTACTATGTTCATCTTCTTCATCTTAGAGAGAGAAAAAATAGATCTGATACTGCTACTATGCCTTAGAGAGAGGAAAGAGGAATGAGGAACGATTGAGATTGAGATCGGTGGCCTTCAGTTGATAGGAACGATTTAGCTGATACTGCTACTTCGTGGAGTTCTTTTAGTATTTTAGTATTTTTGTAATTTGATTTTTTTAGTATTCTAGTATTTTTTTAATTAGTATTTTAATATTTTTTTAATTAGTATTTAGTATTTAGTATTTTGTTAATTAGTATTTTAATATTTTTTTAATTAGTATTTAGTATTTTTTAATTAGTATTTTAATATTTTTTAATTAGTTTTAGTATATTTTAATTAGTATTTTAATATTTTTTAATTAGTATTTAGTATTTTTTTAATTAGTATTTTAATATTTTTTAATTAGTATTTAGTATTTTTAATTAGTATTTTAATATTTTTTTAATTAGTATTTAGTATTTTTTAATTAGTATTTAGTATTTTTTAATTAGTAATTTAATTATTTCCATGTATGCGACCACGTAAGCAATTTGACTATGTTAGTCTATATGGCATGTCTGTCAACGGCAGGGGCACGAATGACCCAAAAAACATAACGTTAAGGGTATTTTTGGACCAAAAAAAAGTATAGGGTGCTCGATAGACATTGGAAAAAATGTCAGGGGTGTTTTTGGACCTTATCCCTAATTGGAATTAATGGGAGATGTTTCTAATTAAATATATGGTTTTTATCATTAGATGAATGTAAAAATAGGCTAATATATATTACACCGTTAATTCAGACATCCAATTGGCCAAAGAGGAAATAGAATTTTTTTTTGTTAGTCACAGGTAGGAGTTGTGGTTAAGAGAAATGTCTAAAATACTCCCACCTTAGTTAAATTTAAATAGTGTAAATGTATAAAATATTTGTATAAATACTTTTTAAGTAATAAAAATTAACTTTGTCAACTATATATAATGTATTTATTTTATAAATAATTTTGTAAGAAATAGAATTTAAAATTGTTAATCATATTCAATATATTTATTTGTATGAATAATTTCTTAAGTAATAAAATTAAACATTGTCAACTATATTTAATGTATATTATTTATATAAATAACTTCTTATGTAATATAATTTAACATTGTCAATTATTGTCATGTACTTTTGTTGTCTACTAACTATTATTACGATTGACCATCTTTTTGATTTGTTAGGTGTTATTTATTTAGAAGAATTGTCATTTGTAGTCTTTTCTTTTTATCAGTTTTTTATCTATTAGTCATTTGCCCTTAATTTTTCTAAAAAATAAAATAACAGACCTTCAAGGCACCTCTAACTTTTTAAATAACCCCTCATACTCAGCTCTAATCCCCCAACAAATACAACACATGTCTCATACAATCCTAAGGATCCAGTTATCATTACACGCGGAGGAAAAGATCACCTTTTGTCTGCATATCAATATTAAATTGATTAGTTGACCAAAATTAATTTCATGTTAACCACTCTACAATCCCAAACTCTCATATAATCGTTAGGCCACCAAAAACCTCTTTTTTGGAGAATTACAGTATATATATATAGCCATGCAAATAAACTAAAGTTCTTGATAAAAGTAAGTAACTTATATATATAATGACATACTTCCTCCGTCCTGAATTATCATGTTCTAGAGTTCCACACAAATATCAATATGTGTGATAAAAATACTAAAATACCATTATGTGCAGACTTTTTTGTTTTCCGCACGTGAATCCTTTTTGGTGGAAATATGAAAAGGATGCTTTAAAAAGAGGAGATGCGTGAATGAGAGTAATGACTATCAACAATTAAGGTAAATGGGCAAACTTGGAAAACAAAGAGAAAAAATGCATTGAAATCTTGAAAAAGCAGATATTGTGGGATAATTTTTTTTTGCTAAAAAATCAGATAATTCGGGACAAAGAGAGTACTTAATAATATAATTTTAATTTTATGTAAACAAAAAGACAATAACTCAAATGCATGCCCCTCACTCACGCAGTCGTGATTAATGTAAACAAAACATTAATTGTATTTTTTCTTAAAACGTGAATTGTAAAAAATAAGGGAGTGAGTATAATGTAATATAAAGAATAATTAAGAACAAATGTATGCACGCTAATTCATATATTATCTTGCATGCATATTTTTCATGATTTAATCAGTAATGTCTTTATATGCATGAATGTGATACTTTATCTTCCTAAAAGCAAATATAAAGAACATATGCCAAATGTTAAATTCTTGTGTAGTCGTGCATGTCATATTTGGTATACATGCATGCATTACTAATAAGAGAAGGTTTGATGACTTTAATCGACCTTGCTCTATTTAGGCAATAAATATTTATTAAAAAAAAACATGTTAATTAGTAAAAATATATATTAAAACAAACATTTCATATAAAACAAATATATATATATATATATATATATATATATATATATATATATATATATATATATATATATAAGAACTAGCATATGTCTTGCACGACTATAATTTAGTAATAATAGTAGTAATAATGATGGTAATATATAGATGAGATTAGGAAAAATATCATAATAAGAAAATTGTATTGTTGTATATTATATTTTCTAATGAATAATGAATTCTACTTGAACTCAAAAATTATAATTATAATTTAATTATATAATGGTAATAGAAACACTTTCAAATTAAAAGGATGACTTGAGATTGTTGAATGAGACCGATAGCCTAATCTTAAGATACCAAGACAAATATAGTATATTATATTGTTTTAAATTTCTTATATAGTGGTTAGTTTTACGTCTCATTTATCAATAGGAAAATGATTTATATTTTGACAAATTTATGAGCGATTTGTATAGAATTCTAAGTAACGATATATAATAAATTAGGATAAGATCATTTTAAATTGTTATCCCAATATATGTCGATATTTATAATCTACATAAATTTATTGTCATATATATAGTATGACTCCTACAAATAAGAAATATAGACTATCGAAATCCAGTATTTATTACTATTAATTACCTTTATTGCAAGTTAGGGAGAATGCAATTTGGGTGTATTTATATATTTATAACAATAACAATAATATAATATTGCTACGTACTTAAATTGGAAAATAATAATAACAATAATAATAATACCTTATATTTAATTATATTCACACATAATTAAAAAATTCAGTGAGTTGACTCTGTTAGTTATCACACATGCGATTCCTTTTTACTTGTCTTTTTAGAAAATAAAATTTATTTCTTTTTATTTAACGTTTGTAGATTTCAAAAAGCATTAATGACTTAATTTACCATATTATCCATACATTCAATATTAATTTGTTTATCTTTCATCTTTTTAATGAATTTTAAAAGATAGTATTAAAATTTTATACTTATTTTAATTAATCAAATAAAGTATTAATTGTATTTCTTAATTTCGTGTTTTCTCTTAAAACGTAAGTAAAAAAGCATACCGTAAGATAAAGAATAATGAAGAATAAATGTATACATGCTAATTCATTTATTATCTTGCATGCATATTTATCATGATTTAATTAGTAATGTATTTATATGTATGAATGTGATGCTTTAAATTATCTTCCTAAAAACAAATAGAAAGACACATTTTTTTGTGTATATATATATATATATGCCAAATGTTAAATTCTTGTGTAGTCATGTCTTATTTGGTATACATGCTTTACTAATAAGAGAAAGTTTGATGACTTTGATTCACCTTGTTGTATTTAGGCAAAAATATTTATTAAAAATATGTTAATTAGTAAAAATATTTATTGAAACGAACATTTCATATAAAAGCAAATATATAGGATTAAGAATATTCTCTCTAAATAATATTCCTTCTTAAATAGCGTTCTTTTATTAAAACTAAATGGTTTTGGAGGGCGCGGTGGCATTTTGTAAATACAATGCCACCGCTGCGTATTTACAAAAATGTCACCGCGTCCCTCCAAAAGCGGCGTAGTTTTAATAAAAAAATGCTATTTAAGAAGGAATGCTATTTAAGAAGAATGCTTTCTTGATCCTTACCATATATATATAAAGAACTAGCATGTATCTTGCACGACTATTAATCTAGTAATAATGATGTTAATATAGATGAGATTAAGAAACAAAATATCATAATAAGAAAAGTGTGTCATTGTATATTATATTTTCTAATGAATAATGAATCCTACTTAAACTCAAAAAATTATAATTATAATTTAATTATATTTCGAAAATAGTAACACTCAAATTAAAAGGATGATTTGAGATTGTTGAATGAGACCGATAGCCTAATCTTGAGATACCAAGACAAATATAGTATATTATTTGTTAAAATTTGACTAACAATACAATCCTATATTTAATCTCAAAACATATATATATATATATATATATATATATATATATATATATATATATATATATAAAACAAGGATTAGGTCCGGGAGTCCGGATCTGATAAAATGTGGGCTAATTTTTATTTTTATTTTTGCTTTTATTTTAAAAAACAACTAAAAAAAAGTTTAATATTTTATAGAATTGAAATTTTTCCATAATACAGGTAGTGATGGAGTTTGGCGGCTGCAATGTCATCCACTATCGGGCCTCCTTCATCAAGGTAGTGATTTACATCTAGCACTTTGTAACGTCAGAATAGTCATAAAACTTCATGAGTTGGTCATACGTCTGGGTGTGGTCATAGGGATCACTTGTCATTGTAACTCTCCAAGTATGGGACCTTCTTGTTAAGATCGACCTGAAACCGATCTCTCTATGGAGAAAAATATGATTTTTAGTCCATCAATGCCTCCTTTTCATGGTTGACCTCTATCAACTTCTTTTCCAACTATGATACTCTTCGTGCGAGAAAGTCGGACTCATCCTTTCAGGGGGATGACTTGTGTCTATTGTAAGACCCAATTTTTATGAATAAAGATTTAATTTTCTCTAAATATCTTTTTGAATAATAAGGTGTGGATTTGATATAATGTTATAGTTGTGGGTAATATTTATAAATTTTTTAAAGTAAGAAAGTTGTCATAAAATATTCGTTTGGTCGGGGAATATTCATTTTATCAGGGAATATTCGTACGATGACACAATAATTGGTGGACCCCGCAACGGAATTACTATCGAATTTAGAAAGCGAAAGAAATAACCTTTTCATAAAATAACGGCAAGGCTTTTACCGTTAACTGTTGAAATACCCGGTGATAAAAGTACAGTAATACGCGTGGTTGCATAGTAGCACACGGTATTGTACAATATCATTGATTATTGATGCTTACGTGAGAATTCACTCAGTTTTATTCAAATATTGCAATAGTAGTTCATGCATATTATCTCATATTATTGATTCAATTATTGTCATAGTATCATCTGCACAATATTTTATATTATTAAATCAATAAATAAGACGATACAGTTATTCATATTATTATTTACATTATTGACAATTTCTAGAAAGTTTTGTCGACGAAAGGGGTTTGGTCATCTAATTGCGCACCAATAAGGAGAAGTCCTTATCGGAAAGCCCCCTCTTTCCTGAGAATGATCTGGTTGTTAATATTGTGAGTTATAATATTAATGATGAATAATTGTTGAAAGATTAAAAATGTATTTAGTGAAGCTAAGTGATTTGATATACATAAAGGGGTTTGTCATGAAGTATTTGTTGTAAATTTGGTTTATAATATGGACCCTCACTTACTCATTTTTTAAAATCGTCGGTAGAAAGTTATCTCAGTTTTTGTTTTATAGTAATAAAATAGAAAACTTTTTATATAAAACAGAATACTTTTTATAAATAGAATATATTATATTTCATTATATTGTATAGTACTACATAGTGTTTGCATAGTACTTGTGACGCCCCCAAAATAGGTATACATCACCCATTCTGAGTTGCCAAATACATAGTACAGAAACAAATACAACCTCAGTAATACAATTATCGTGCAAAATACGACAACACATATACTGTGAGTTTGAATACAAATATTGTCTAATAGACAGTATACAAACTCAAAAGGAGTCCTCATTACAATTATTGATACACTATTTTATAAAATAGTGAGGACTACTAAAACAACTATCTTGAACCATCACTCCATACCCCGGCTAGTTCCTGCTACGTTCTCACCTCTTAAGAAGAAAAATGGAACAAAAAGGAAAAGGGTGAGCTCAACTAGCTCAGTAAAGAATATTATGACTAAGATAATATACAACAATTTATCATTAGTCTTCAACAGGGAAAAATCTGATAGAACATAATAGACAACAAGTTTTAGATCAATAACTGCAGCGGAAATAACAATCCATTAGAAGAGTCAAGTAGAGAATGAATTCTACTATCTTCTAAGATTTAAAAGTTCATCATCAATATTTAATCCTTGTAACATCAATCAATATACATCTTGAATCAAATATTCATCTTTACACTACAGGCCAAAGATATTCATTTGTATCACCAGTTGGTCATGCTCATCTCAACACCTGTTCATCTTTGCACTACGGGCCAAAGATATTCATCAGTTAATCATTCATCTTTGCACTACAGGCCAAAGATATTCAGTTCCTACTCGATCGAGGATTTCAAATGGACTAATAAATTGAAGGTTTGAGCTTTCTTCTTTTCATCGACTCTTACTTCTAGAATAACGCCTTCTTACACCTTCTTCTTAATATTCATCAGCTCCAGGTTTTTAGCTTGAGCATCTTTAAATTTATCAATTAAAGTAAGTTTTACTCGTATATTTGACATCATCATGTGGGTCCCTAGAGTCTTTAACTCTATCTTTATCATTTGTAAATTATACAAAATAGGTCTTTGTGTTCAACAATATCACACGCTTACTCGCATACAATCTTCTACTCAACGCGTCAGCTACCACGTTCGCTTTTCTAGGATGGTATGGTCAGAACAGATGCCGAAATGAGTCGCCTCTTGAGCTCTTGGAAAATCTTCTCGCATTCCTCGTTCCATACGAATTTTGTATCTTTCCGAGTCAGCTGAGTTAACGGAGTAGCGATTCTAGAAAATCCTTCCACGAATCTTCGATAATAACCAGCTAAGCGTAGAAAGCTACATACTTCGGTTGCTCCCAAATTTTTATTGCTTCAATCTTCGTTGGGTCGACAGATACTCCATGTTTTGACACCACATGCCCAATGAATGCTACTTCCTCAAGCCAGAACTCGCATTTCTTCAGCTTGGCATATAGCTTGTTATCGCGAAGCCTTTGAAGTACTAGCTTCAAATGATGCTCATGATCTTCACGACTTTTGGAATAGATGAGGATGTCATCAATAAAGACAACAACAAATTGATCCAAATATTCCTTGAATACTCGGTTCATCATATTCATGAAAGCAGTAGGAGCATTAGTTAATCCAAAAGACATGACTAAGAATTCATAATGCTCGTACCGAGTTCTGAAGGCAGTCTTCAAAATATCCTCAGTTTTAATCTTCAGCTGATGATATTTAGAACGAAGATCGATCTTTGAAATAAATTATGCTCCTTGCAACTGGTCGAACAAGTCATCTATGCGAGGTAGCAGATACCTATTCTTGATGGTGACATGGTTCAACTCTCGGTAGTCAATACAAAGTCGCATACTCCCGTCTTTCTTCTTTACGAATAACATAGGAGCACCCCAAGGAGATGTACTAGGACGAATGAAACCGATATCCAACAACTCCTATAGTTGGACCTTTAACTCCTGAAGTTCAATAGGAGCCATTCGATATGGGGTTTTAGAAATGGGATTTGTACCAGATTCAAGGTCAATAAAGAATTCAACTTCTCGTTCTGGGGATAGACCGGGAAGTTCTTCAGAAAATACGTCAGGAAATTCACTAACAACATAAATATTATTCAAATATGACGTATTTTTGTTCAAGTCTGTGACATGGGATAAGAAATCTTAACATCCATTTTTTTAATAAACGAATAGCTTTATGGCTTGATATGACAGTGATTGACTTTAGTGGTTTGGTTATTTGAATTCGCATAACAGGTTGGTTAGGAATATGAAAACTAACAACCTTACGAAAACAATCAATTTTAGCATGATGAGTGGTTAACCAATCAATCCCTAAAATCACATCAAATGCAAGTATTTTCAATGAAATAAGATCATCAGGTAATGTTATGGTTCCAACTTGAATCAAGCAAGATTTATAAACAGTAGATGTAACGAAAGTTTCTCCTAACGGAGTCTCAACAGATAAGTCAAGGTCTAATTTCTCCGGAGTCAAGTTCAAACGTTAAGCACAAGCAGGAAAAATAAAAGAATGGGTAGAACTGGTATCTAATAAGGTATAAACTTCGCAAGAGTTTTATGATTATCTTACCCGTGATAACTTCGTTCGGTTCTTCGTTTTTTGGAAAGTTATGAAATGCGCTCTCACTTGAACCACCGATTTTGACTTGTCTGGGACAGCCTTTGGTGTCATCATTATCGCTAGAATTGACTTTCGCTATAGGGCATATTCCACCCTCAACTGTTTCATCGTACTCCTGTTTCATGATCTAAATCATTAATCTTTGATCCATATCGATCCATATCTCAGCCAGGAATCATATCCCTAAGCTTTGATACCAACTGTGACGGCCCCAAAATAGGTATACATCACCTATTATGAGTCGCCAAATACATGGTACAGAAATAAATACAACTTCAGTAATACAATTATCGTGCAAAATACGACAACACATACATTGTGAGTTTGAATACAAATATTATCTAATAGACAGTATACAAACTCAAAAGGAGTCCTCATTACAATTATTGATACACTATTTTATAAAATAGTGAGGACTACTAAAACAACTATCCTGAACCATTACTCCATACCCCGGCTAGTTCTTTCTATGTTCTCACCTCCTAAGAAGAAAAATGGAACAAAAAGGAAAAGGGTGAGCTCAACTAGCCCAGTAAAGAATATTATGACTAAGATAATATACAACAATTTATCATTAGTCTTCAATAGGAAAAAATCTGATAAAACATAATAGACAACAAGTTTTAGATCAACAACTACAGTGGAAACAACAATCCAATAGAAGAGTCAAGTAGAGAATGCATTCTACTATCTTCTAAGATTTAAAAGTTCATCATCAATATTTCATCCCTGTAACATCAATCAATTTGCATCTTGAATCAAATATTCATCTTTGCACTACATGCCAAAGATATTCATTTGTATCACCAGTTGCTCATGTTCATCTCAACACCTGTTCATGTGACGAACGAGATTTTTGTAATTTAATTTTAATATTTATTGAATTAAATAAATATTTTTGATGATTTAATTATTAGATTAAATAATTAATTGATGCAATTATGATGGATTAATTTAATTATATGTGTTATATTTATTAAATTAATGTGGAGAATTTATTATTCAAAATATGTAATTATGTGAGTTTATCAATTAAAAGAAATATTTAATAAGCTTAATATTATTTTATAATTAATGAAAAAATTAATTATATGACTATGTGAGTTAATGAGAAATTATTATATTTTATTCAAATTAAATTAAATAATATATTTGAGTTATCAGATAAATGAGTGTGACATTATTAAACTATGGTATAAAAGATTTATTGAATTAAATGGTTTTCGAGCCATTTTAGGCTTGCCAAACGAGGCCTTAGTGGAGGTTGAGAGCGCTAACCATTACCGGGTAATCACCATCCACTCAAGGCCGAGCTTTTTTTATAAAAAATCGATACGCTCCTTTATTTTCTAAGTCCGGAACAAAGCTATCACAGAGAGAAATTTTGAAGTTGAGAGAATTTGTGAGTGTGTGATTGATCTAGTAACTGAGAAAGGATTATCAAGGCTTTGCTAATCTACACTTTATACTCTGGGTAATTCCTTTAACCCAATTTCTATTTTTACGTTGTTTAAGTTTTTTTAAGAAAAATGGCTTTTATGTTCTGTAAAAGCTCTGTAGTGGAAAAAGGAGTAAAGATTATATGTTAATTACGTGATAAATGTTATCATATCGTGTTTTATTATATATATTGTATAAACTATATCATCAGTTTCATAAAAATACGTCGTATATACTTTCTACAAAATTACAGAGATAGAAAAATATGGCCATATGGCCTTACATACCAAATTTAACACGATAATCATAAGTTGTATTATAAATTTACACATATATGTGTTAATATATTAACATAGTATGTTTTTACTATGTTGTATGAACTATAACATCAGTTTCATAAAATATATGTCGTATATTGTTGTTACAAAATTACAGAGTATAGAAATATGGCCATATGGCCCTTACTCGCAATTTTAATACGTCAAACATATATTGTGTCATAAATTTTATATTTGTATATAATTATGCATATTAAAACGAAGAGACCAAACTTCAAATGAACGGATTCGGTGTTATAACGAATTTGTAGTGTTGATTTTCATGTTCTGTATTTAAAACTTTCAAAAACACCAAGAACAGTAAATTACATGTGTTGATTCTACAAATTATGTGTTTTAACATGTTAAAATCATGCTAGAAGGGTTGAGTAGTAGTTATATGTGTATTACAGTGTTTGAGTATGTCTAAATTCGTGTAAAAATAAACTAATTGGAAGTTATGGCTATATTCTGTGTTCTTCACAGAACATATAATTTTACTTGTGAGAGATTTTTGGCCTAATTGGGCCTCATTATGTTCATGAACTCGCCAGTAAACCGAGTCTGGTAACCCGCGCCCCCATGCGTTACCAAACTAAATTACCCCGCCCCGGTGGGCAAAAATAAAAAAAAATTAAAATATTCGATGAAAATTATTATTAAAATATTTATAAAATAAATTAAATATTTTAATTGAGATATTTATGGAATAAAATAAATATTCGATGGAAATTATTATGAAATAATTTATTTGAGTGTAATAATAGTAAGAGAATGAAAATATTCTAATTTAGTTAAGTAATTAAATTAGAAGGGTAATGATTTGTTAAATAAAGTGGAGTTTATATTAAATAATTAAGTAAAAATGTAACTAATGAATGTCGTGAATACATCTGGTATGTGTAGTAGGATTTGTGGTGAACGGAAGTAGTAATCGCTTAGCCTACGCATCGAGGCAAGTTTCCTAACCCTACTTGTTATCATTATTCAAGTTTATAAATTACAATCGAGTAAATTCTCGTTATTATTAAATCAAGTTCAAATTGTTATATTGAAGATTATTTATCTTTTCAAAGTATGATTCTCGTTATACAATACTTGTTCTATTGTGTACCTCTTGAGATTGTTATTCAATTTAAATATCATTTATTATTGAACTATATTAGACTAGTGAACCTTATTTGATTCGACTAGTCCATAGTTGATGAAACGCTCTAAATTTCGAACTCTTATTGATTTATCCAAACCAAACTTCCTTTGAAAAGTGCGGACTCTAATGTCAAATCGAGATGAACAACCTCAGATAGGGATTACTTATGCGTTAAGCGTTAAGATATTGTGCACAAGATGGTACTAAGGGTCGATCCCCAAGTACGCAGTAGTAGAAGAGTCCATAGTCTTATGACTGTTAAAGGTTTCAAGTATAACCCTTGAAAACCTAGGACATAGTTCAAGGTCTTATGACCCTCAGAAATCTTTTGAATTCTTGTTATTCATTCTTGATTCAAAAGTTGAGTTTTTATTTCAGAAGTCTTTGATTCACTCGCATGTTATTATATATTGTTATTTCACTTTTATACTTGTGGTCAATCATGCTCACTCTTGCGTAATAATAATATTGCAGTTAAAAACGAAAGGTTCGATGAGCCTTCTACTAGCAAAGGCAATGTCAAAGCTAATAAGTGATGAAGACTTGTTATTTAATTTTAAGAATGTTATTGTCAAGACTTGATGTTGTTTAAGACTTATTATTTGTTTATGTTTCCGCACAAAAGTTTAAGGTTAGTTTGACCTGGGATTGTATTTATTATTCAGATGTTGTAACCCCATAAGGGGAGGATTTATTTCTATCTATTGCATGGTTTGCATTTATTATGGGTAGATAGATAGATGATATTTGTACAGTGAACACCAAATCATGTGGAAATTTAAGTACCCGGATTTGGGGGTGTAACAGGTTGGTATCAAAGCTGTAGGTTATGAACCTTAGGTGGGGGAACAACCTTAGGTAGTAGCCTTATAGGAAGAACATAGTGATGGAAAACTCTTATCGAGTTGTAAGAAATGAATTTTTTTAATTAATTGAAGATAATAAAAGACTTTATGTGCTTATGTGTCAAATTATGTGCTCACTAGTACAACTTAGTAACTAAAACTTGAAACTATGTTGTCAGGATATCGGATGTTAGAGGAGCTAGTCGAGCTGGGGAGGAGGAACCCCGAGTACCTATTGAGGAGGAGCCCTGAGACATTCATGTTTTCAGGGAGCAGTTGATACAGAGAGAGCCATCTCCATTGATCACTGTTGTTGGTCAGGAGCATGAGCCCGAGACTGATCCAGAGGAGGATCCTGAAGAGGAAGAGAAAGAGGAAGAAGAGGAGTTCCCACCAAACTCCATCGATGCTGAGATGTACGACGAGTTATATGACCTTAACGTAGAGTTACGTGACACTTTGCCCGTGATCCGACCGAGCGAAGCGATTATTCAAAGAGATTACTTATCGAGCGTAAGGATAGGGAGGTTGTGACTCTTCACACACGTCTGGAAATGTAGAATGGGATTTGGTCCATGAGAAGGGTTAAACTGAGGAGAAGACTGAGGAGATAGAGAAGTTGAAGAAGGAACTGAAGGAAAGCTCAGAAAGGCTGATCATAGCAGAGGAGGGCTGGGTAAGAGAATCACGTCGTGCTGATCTTGCAGAAGAGGATGGTCGTGCAAAGAAGGCTAAGCTTGGGAAGACGTACTCTACACTTAATAATGCAATGGATGAGGCTCAAGATCGAGTTTTGAGGTACCCAATCCAGTTTGAAGGACTACCATCGTACATACTGGATCACAGGACGATGTCTCGCATCATGGAAGAGGAACGTAGCAAGGCTGTTCAGCGCCTTAACAGGCAGTGATAAAATTTGTTTAATTTTGTGAAAAACTTATTTGCTATTTAGATGTAAATTCCGATGTGGTTATGAACAAAGGAATATTTTAATATTTTAAATCCTGAGGATTCTTTATCTCGGGATAGTTAATGTAAATAGCAGTGATGCTATCGTTTGATGTTAAAACTTTTGATTTGATTAAATATATCAAGTTATTTGAGATAATGTGTTAAGTGATTATGTTAAATTGTTGAGTAATGCCTCAACTATTGAGAGAAATAAATAAAGATCTAATAAGCATATATTTTAACAGAAATATGCCGCCAAGAAGAAGACAACATCGTCAACCAGCTCAGGAAGAGTCAACGAATAACAATAACTCCAATGCTAACCCTGTTCAACAATTAGTGAACTTACTAGCTGGAGCGATGAATAATCAACCTCAAGCTCCACCAAATACAACGTTCAAAGATTTTAAGGCGGTGGGACTACCAGAGTTTAAAGGCTCCATGAACCCGATCGAAGCTCAGACTTAGGTTATGGAGATGGAGAAGGTTTTTGATATCTCAAGAGACAGAGAGGACCAGAAGACCGCTTTTGCAACATTTATGCTAAAATCTGAAGCTAGTTATTGGTGGCAAGCAAACAAGGTCCATGGAGGAGAAGGTATGATTACTTGGGAGAGATTCAAGGAGATATTCTTTGAGATGTATTTCCCGACCAGCTCGCAGAACCAAATGGAGGTTCAGTTTCTAGAGTTGAAACAGGGGAATATGTCCATACCGGATTATGCGGCTAGATTCAACGAGTTGGCAAGGTTCGCCACATATCAAGTGCACACGTATGAGCGAAAAACAAGAAGGTTTGAATAAGGATTAAAGCCATGGTTGTATAGTAAGGTGTCAATGTTTTAATTGTAGACGTTCGCCGGGGTACTAGAGAAAGCCATACTCGCTAAAGGTGGAAGCGATGCGGTAACCAAATATAATCAGGATCAGAAGAAGAAGAAGAAGAATGAAAATGAAGGAATTAACAAGGCTGGTGGAAGCAACACAGGTGGTGGTAATAATAATCAGAAGAGAAGGTGGTCTGACAACACATCAACTGGAAATCAGCAAGGAGGTTAGAAGAAGAGGATCGAAGCATGCCCGACCTGCGGGAAAGCTCATATGGGAGTTTGCATTAAGGGAAAACGAGTGTGCTACAATTGTGGTCAAGAAGACCACATAGCACCTAACTATCCTAACCCAAAGAAGGGTGCATGCTTCACTTATGGTTCAAAGGATCATCTGGCAAGACACTGTCCTAAGAAGGGATCTGGAGGGGTAGGATCAGGAGGAAACTGGGGAAACAGCAGTAGAAGCGCCTTGACTATCACAGGACCAACCGCAACCAACTGACCGACCGCCAGGACTTTCAACATGACGGTGCAGGATGCAGTTCAGTCTCGTGATGTGGTGTTAGGTATCATTCCGATCAATAAAGTTAATGCTTATGTATTATTTGATTCGGGTGCTACTTGTTCATTTATATCCGATGACTTTGCTAAGAGCTTAGAATTGCCTAAGGATGAGTTAGAATACCCCATGAACATAGAAATTGCGAATAGAGAAATAATCCCTATTAATTACGTACATAAGAACTGTAGAGTGGATATTAAGGGTAATATAATGAACATAGATCTTATCCCTATTCGACTTGGGGAATTCAACGTTATCTTGGGAATGGACTGGTTATTCAATTATGGGGCTGTAATTGATTGTCAAAAGAAGCGTATTAACCTTATGACTCCGTCAAAGGTTGTGTTTTATGGTAGCAAGTCGCCTAGACAAGCGAGTTGTCTGACGATGATGCACGCTAGGAAGTTGTTAAGACAAGGCTGTGTAAGATATTTAGCTTACATAGTCGACAGTCGTAAAGAAAATCCAAAAGTAGAGGAGATACCAGTAGTGAGGGACTTCGTCGACGTATTTCCAGACGATTTGCCAGGACATCCACCAGATAGAGAGGTTGATTTCGTGATCGATTTAACGCCAGGAACTGCTCCAATATCGAAGGCACCATACCGAATAGCACTAGTAGAGATGAAAGAATTAATGGTACAACTACAAGAATTACTGGACAAGAAGTACATTCAACCGAGCGTATCGTCGTGGGGAGCGTCGGTGTTATTTGTGAAAAAGAAGGACGGAACGATGTGACTCTGCATTGATTACAAGGAACTGAATAAGGTCACGATTAAGAATAGATATCCATTACCGAGGATCGACGACCTGTTTGATCAATTGAAGGGAGCGAGATACTTTTCCAAGATAGACTTGAGGAGTGGTTATCATCAATCAAGGGTGAGGCCGAGGATGTGTACAAAGACAACGTTCGTAACACGATATGATCACTACGAATTTTTTGGTAATGTCGTTTGGTCTAACAAATGCTCCTCGCAAAGATTTATGGGACTAATGAATGGTGTTTTCAAGCCGCTTTTGGACAAGTTTGTAGTGGTATTTATAGATCGATATTTTGGTATATTCAAAACCAAGGAGGAACATGAAGAGCATTTGATATTAACGCTGGAAGTGTTAAGAAGGGAGAAGTTGTATGCCAAGTTTTCGAAATGCGAATTTTGGATCGAGCGGGTACAATTTCTTGGGCACGTGATCGATAAAAATGGAATTTTGGTAGATCCATCCAAAGTCGAAGTCGTGTTTAACTGGGATCAGTCGAGGACGCCGTCGGAAGTACGAAGTTTTCTTGGATTAGCAAGATATTACAGAAGATTCATTCAAGACTTTTCCAAGATCGCAACTCCGTTAACGAATTTGACTAGAAAAGCTGTGAAATTTGTTTGGACAGAGAAGTATGAAGAAAGCTTCCAAGAATTGAAGAAGAGTTTGAGTATAGCACCGATGTTGTCTCTTCCGGGCGATACAGGAAATTTTGTTATTTTTAGTGATGCGTCGCATAAAGGACTTGGCTATGTGCTTATGCAAAACTGCAGAGTCATTGCGTATGCGTCACGACAATTGAAGGATTACGAGAAGGGGTATCCGACCCATGACTTGGAGTTAGCTACAGTGGTTTTTGCTTTAAAAATATGGAGGCACTATCTCTATGGGGAGAAGTGTGAAATATATACAGACCATAAGAGTTTAAAATATATTTTTACACAGAAGGACTTGAATGTGCGCCAAAGAAGGTGGTTGGAGTTAATTAAAGACTATGATTGTGAAATTTTATACCATCCGGGTAAGGCAAATGTGGTTGCCGACGCCTTAAGTATAAAGGGTCATGAGAAATTGATGATGTTGACTACTCAGGAGGAGCTAATTTCAGAAATGGAGAAACTGGAGTTGGAAGTGAAGTATCCTATGGAAATTGATGAGAAGCTATTCCAGATGCAATTTGGTACAACTCCACTAGATAAAGTTAAGGAGGCTCAACTTCAGGATGAAAAATGTAAAAAAGGTGAAAAAGAAGATATCCGAAGGAACCGAACCGAGATTTAAGATGGACAAGGAAGGAATACTGAGATTTGAGAACCGAATTTGGGTACCACCAGTACCAGAGATTAAGGAAAACATTTTGAACGAGGCTCATAGCTCATGATATTCGATTCACCCTGGTAGTACCAATATGTTGAAAGTAGTATGCACACAAGCCAATCATGTTTGATGATAAAGCATATACTTTGTAACAATCTTATTCATTTATTAATAAAAAGTATTAATTTATTAAAGGCTTTTAATTATCTACATGATGCTGTTTTATAATATGTGATAAACCCATAGTTTTAAGCAATGCTTTTAGAATAATGATGATGATCATTCTAATGAGATCTAAATTCTTAGAAAGCTTAAAACTAAAATAGTTCCCAATCGTTGGATTACTAAATTGGGATTAGTGAATCCGGATAGATTGGTACATACGTTGCTTGCTCATTGGATGAGGATGATTGATCTCATGATCATTTGTGTGGAGACACTAAAACAAGTATGTAGGTGCTTATTAGAGAATAAGTTCACTGAACGTGGCTCGCTAAGGAATACCTAATGGAGTTTTACTTGCTCACAATAGAATTCTGTAGTGATAGTAGTCTAAGTGATCCTTGGACTTGAGATCATCATAGTATCTTGTGTATGATGAGTTATACTTTGACTTATTCCTTAAGACCCTTAGGGTATATCAAAGGGTATGCTTGGGTATAACAAGTTGTATACGGAGATAATATATGATCAATAAAGAATCTACCACTTCTAATAAAAAGAAGAGAATGTCCTATGTGATTCGATAAATGACAACCCAAAGAGTCCTTGGCAAAAGCGTAATGAAATTAGAAAGGAATTTCTAATTTGCATTATTTGGAGTTGTGCATTTAAGAGTCGAAATACATATAATTAAATAAAATAAGACTTGACAAAGAATTCTATGTTTTATATTTAATTGGGACATCAGTATGGTGGAAGGATTGAATTGTACGGTAACTATTTACTCAAAGGTTCTTTAATGATTAATGTTGAAATCTATATTATCCGAAAAGTCGTTGATCGCTAGGAGAGCTTATCCCTATTGTAGAATAAATATTTTTATTTAAATAAATTAATTGTTTAATTTATTTATTTAAATAAGATTAGAATTATTCTAATTGATTTATTCACAACCTAGGTTTAATATGGAGAACCTAAAGGGTCACACCATAAAAGGGAGAATAATTATTTAAGAAGTTAATGGCATAATCGTAATAATATAGTTAAGTATATTTAATTTAATCTATGGTGATAGAATAAATTAAATAGCTTAATATTTATTATTTAATATTTTAGAAATATTAAATATAAATTAATAAGAGGAGTCTTATTAATATTATTACAATTATTATTATTTTAATTTCTAAAAGAGTTTAGGAATTAATTTAATATAAGTACTTTCATTTATTCCTAATTGGATTAGGAAGGAAAATTAGTTAAAGGAGTTTAATTAATTATCCCTAATAAGATTAGGGAGCTTAATTAATTAAAAGAATTTAATTAATTAAATAAATCCCAATTCCTTAATTGTTAAGGTGGGTTGCCCACATCTATAAATAAGAGGAGTCTTATTATGGGTGAGGTGGTTGTTGACTTTTACAACATACGTAATAATTCCAATGGTTGGAGAGTACGCTCCTTTTCTATAGAGATAGAAAAAATAGGGCTTAGCCAACCACCCATCTTCTTGAATCCTTCTTCTTCTTTGGTGGATCACCTCTAGAGGCCAAACACTTGGGTAGCTAACGTTGATCAAAGGAAGGAACCAAACCGGGTGAATTCAAGTAGAACGCGAAAAGGATTGGAGGTGAACTTGTACCTGAGAAAGCTCGGATCTTCAAGGGTATGTTTCTTATTCATCCTTTTCGTTTAATTAATAATTGTGCATAAAGGGTGATCCGGGTATATGGTTTGTAAAATTTTAAACTCTGATTTTTACACGTTTCCGCTAATTTATGCAATTTGATTGCGTTCTTGAATATTACAAACCTAAAAGTGGCATCAGAGCCAAACCTTTATGCGAATTATTAATTATTTTAATTTGATATGTATATTGATATGTGTTTAGAACAATTTAATTGGGCATAATTTGTTACATAAAATTTATTTTAATAAAAAAAAATACACGGAATCATGCAATCTAACAGAATTCACGAATCTTGCTTCGGTAATATGTTTTTTTTACCATTCCGTCCGTGGCTACTTTTTCAACAAAAAAAAAAAAAAGCTGTCATTATGCGTGATTCTCATCAAAAGGAAGGATTAGCTTCTATTATATATATATATATATATATATATATATATAGTTAAATAGTTAAAAAGTTAACTATTACTCATGATTCCTTGGTATCACGGATCACGTGAAGTTTGATAATATATATTACATTTTGGAGGGGATTTATCCCACACGGATTTTGTAATATTATTAACTATTTTAATATTAAAATAAATGGTTTATTTTAATTTTAAAATTAAATTTCATGCTAACTAATTAGAGTTGGAATTGGATTCCATGATAACTAATTGGAGTTGAAATTGGATTCTATGTTTCCTTAAATAAAGGAGTTTATTTAGATATGAAATAAGATTTCATATTATTCAAAATAAAGGAGTTTATTTGTGAATAGAAAAAGTGAATCCATGTTTTCTTAAATAAAGGAGTTTATTTATATATGAAATAAGATTTCATATTATTCAAAAATAAAGGAGTTTATTTGTGAATAGGAAAAATCAAGCTTTCCTTTAAATAAAGGAGTTTATTTAAATATGAAATAAGATTTTATATATTATTCAAAATAAAAGAGTTTATTTGTGAATATGAAAAAGAATCAGTCTTTCCTTAAATAAAGGAGTTTATTTAGATATGAAATAAGATTTCATATTATTCAAAATAAAGGAGTTTATTTGTGAATAGAAAGAAGAATCCGTTTCCTTTAATAAAGGAGTTTTTTTTTTTACATGGAATTGGATTCCATAATTAATTAAAATAAATGAGTTTATTTTGATTAAAGATTTTGATTAAAATAAAATAGTTTATTTTATTCAAAATTAGATAAATTAAAATAAAATAGTTTTATTTTGATTTAAATTTGGATTAAAATAAAGGAGTTTATTTTGATTCAAAATTAGATTTTATACTAACTAAATTTGCCCATTAAATGATATCAATATATATATTGAATGTTTGTTATTCATAAGATGAATGTTATTTATTGATGCATATGGTGATGTGTATGATAATAAATGGGATTGATTATGGACTATTGACCAATGTGATTGGATTTTATTTTAGTTGGATGCATGAATGTATGGGTTTTATTAAATGGGGTCTGCAGTACCTTCGCCTTCTCTAATTTTTCTCGAATGTAAATTCTATCTCCTCCTATGTACTTCCCTCGATCGTTGATCAAGGTTTCTATTTATTTTAAAATAGTTTTGTAATAGGAATAGTTAGAATTAATTTTAAAGAATTGGAGATCAAGGAACAAGGAGCGCTTGAAGACCCGTTTGTAATGGAGCCCGGGTTTAAATGTAATAGTTATATTTAAATATTATTTCTTGCACCCTAGGGTTTGACCTTTTGGTTCACTTGGTGGCTCTAGTGAACCAAACTAGAATAAAAGTCCATAATCAATCCGGGTAGAATATAGTATTCTATATGTGCATGCTTATACTATATATATTATATATTATGCAAACATGCTTCACATGTTAATTAATATGACGTATTTTATATATATATATATATATATATATAATGCAAGATGAAACAAGATGAGACAAATTAATAACAAACCCTTCAATTTTTTATATTAAGTCCTAAGCGTTCAAAGATATTTGGAATATCGAACGTCGCCTTCTAGCATGATAAAATTAATAGAGTATTATATATTTAATATGAGTTTGTTGTGTCACCACAAGGCAAGTATTAAGTATTTAAGATGTTAATTTATCACATTTGATGCTTATAAAGAAAATTGAACAACATTATTTTGTTGTGTCACCACAAGGATGATATTTTTCTTTTTTTGAATATATGGAGTGCTAGGTCGGACTTAACTTGGATAATTTTGATTCTGATGTGCCACCACTCGATCAAAATAATCTAAGAGGCAAAAAGAAAAGGAGTTGCATAGTTGATGTAATTGACAAAAGTTGTCTACCTATTTATTTATATATAGTTTGTTGTGTCACCACAAGGCTATATACATTTGAAATGGGATCCTTATTCTCACTAGCAAATCTTTAATTAGATTTTTCCAACTATATAAGTGAGGTAATATAGTTTGAAGAAAATAGTGGGAGATACCAATTTAAAACAAGACCTAATTTATTTTGGTAATTAATAATAGAATGTATGTTAAAATGTTGTTAATTACAAATTCATTTACAGAATTTTACAATGTCTAAAATTACTATCACTGCGAAGCATATTAGATGCTAAATTAACTGGACCAAATTAAACGGATTGGTTAAGGAATTTGAGAATAGTTCTCATGGCTGAAAAGCTATCTTATGTCCTTAATACGCCTATCCCCCGCAATGGTTGCGCATAATGCCTCTGAGAAAGAGATTGCTACTTTTAGAAAGTGGCAAGATGATGCACAGATTGGCTCAATGCATCATGCTCGCATCCATGAAAGTAACGAGCTTCAAACACAAGATGAAATTATGGATGCTCCTACTATATTCCCCGCACATCAAGTAGTTGATGGTGAAGAAAGTAGGGCCGATAGATATCGAGATATCTAAGGAGCTCTTCCGATCTAGAATGACGAGATGACACTACAAAGATGCAGATAAAAGTCCTTAACATTATCAATTTGATTGATCAATTAGACACAACGAAGTTTTGTCATGGATGGAGAGTTGAGCCAAGATTTGATCTTGCACTCACTCCCCTTAACTCTTTTCACAATTGTTGTGAATTTTCATATGAACAAGCTAGATATCGCCCTCATTTGATTTGCTTAACATATTGAAAAATGTTGAGAGTCACTTTCCAACCAAGAAAGATCAAGTCTTACTGGTAGGGGCCAAAGGATCTTCTGAAAACAAGAACGATTCAAAGAAGGTAAATGAAAAGGCAAAAACAAAGGATAATAAGAACAAAATTGATACGGATAGCAAAGGAGTTTGCTTCCACTACAATAAGCCTGGACACTAGAAAGAAACTGCAAGAAGCATCTTGCAGAGGCTAACCAAAGAAGCTTAGTGAAGTTTCGGTTACAAATACAAATTTGTTCATGATTTAAAATAAATTTTTCTTTAAGTCAAGGTTCTACTTGGGTATTGGATACCGACTTTGGTTATCATAAATATAGATTTATGAAGGGACCAAGCAGAAGTAGAAAGTTAAACAAGGTAAGTAATCCTATGTGTGGGAAATGAAGCAAAGGTTGCTGCATTAGCCATAGAAACTTATATTTTAGCAATCCCTACGTGCAAATCTATTAAGTCAATAAGTTGTCATTGTATTCCAGTACTTGTTAGAAACATTATTTCCATTTTATTGTTGGACAATGAAATCTTTGGTATTATATTTAAGAACAATTGTTGTTCTATTTATAATAATAATATTTTGTATAGAACTGGAATATTACTTAATGGATTTTGTATACTTAACTTACATGAAAATAATTTTGCATATTGAACAAACTAGTATAAGAAAAGGAGATGATCATTCAAAAAGTTGAATGTGTGTATTTACTGAAATACAAGTGTGAATTATTTGAAAGGTTCAAAGAATTCAGAAGTGAAACAAATTGGCAAAATATTAAGATTCTTTGATTAGATCAAGGAATAAATACTTGTGCAATAAGTTTCTAGATCATCTCAAATGGTTTTTCTCATAATGGACACCTCATGATACGTAATAATTGATTGATGTATCTAAAAGGAAAAATCATACCTTGTTGAACATGGTATGCGGTCCAAAATGATTTTACCGACATTCCAAAGATCCTTCAGGATCATGTCCTAGAAATGGTCGCATATTCTACGAAAAAGGTAACCTCAAAATCCAAATTTCCCAAGACTCCATAAAAGTTATGGATGGGGAGGATTCCTAATCTTAAGTATGTTAAGATAAGGGGTGGTCCAACTTATGTGAAAAGGTTTCGAAGGATAAGTTTGGGACAAGATTTGACATGTACAGATTTGTGGGACATCCTAAAGTAAGTTTAGGGTATATGTTCTATAATTCTACTTAGCAAAAGGTGTTTGTTACGAAACACACTGCCTTCTAAGATAAAGATGTTTATCATTAAAAGGGGCTAGTGGGAGGATAATGGATCTTGAAGAGTTCAAGAACCACAAAACACTATAAGTCAAATAAGAGGAACCTATAGATAGACCTACAACCGAATCATAAATCTGGAATAGTACCGAAGATACCTAGGAGGTATGGATTCATCATGGATGATGATGATGATGAGCACGATCATGAAAGATGATGATCCGTAGTTACATACGATGAGGTAAGAGTTCTAGTGTGTACAAAAAGGGTCGATTGGGGCGTCATTGAAATTTCTAGTATTATATGTTGATATACTACGGATGAGGAATTACATACCAATGCTACAATCAAGAAGATAAAGTTGTCTAAACATTCCTCCACGAATGATTTGGGAAGAGCATTGTTATTGGGGATACAAATCTATATAGATAGATGCTCGACTTAACCCAAGGAACGTATATTCATTTGATGCTAAAGTCGCTTTAGCATGGCAAACTCCAAGAGATGTCTCATGTAGATGAGCTATGGAGTGTATCTCTTAATAGTCCCCACGACTCCTGAAAAGAGAGGTCGCATGAGTGACTATCATGTATGCAATGAAATATAAGAGACCTGATGTTGATTAGTCATATTATGGAGAAGTTAACTATGAGTCAGTGAAAAACATCTTAAAGTGCTTAACCGACACTAAGGATGTGATCATATTCATGGTGGGTCTAAATTAAAACTAGAGGGCTTAATGCACTCAAGTTTTTCGATGCATCCAAGATGACGTAAAAATCCACTTTAAGGTAAAGCGTTATCTTGAACAAAGGTGCAGTTGAATTGAAAGGTTCCAAACAAAGAAAAAGTTCTTTGGTTTAGTGATAAAGACAAAGTATATAGCTATAAATGAAGTCGCAAGTTGATTGTTTGGATTAAAAGTTCATTACGTAACTAGGAATAGTTCCTAAGTCTCATCTTGAATCTAAACATGTGTTGTGGCACTTTCATTTGATTATAAGAATCATTGAAAGATGGGAAATCACTATAGAGATAGTGGACTCTCATGAACAACATTACATATCCATTAACTAAAGCTTATCCAATGCCAGGGATAATCGTCACTTAGAGAAGAAAGAGTATGAGATACCATGACGATTGGCTTTAGTGCAAGTGGGAGATTGAAAGTAGTATGCACACAAGCCAATCATGTTTGATGATAAAGCATATACTTTGTAACAATCTTATTCATTTATTAATAAAAAGTATTAATTTATTAAAGGCTTTTAATTATCTACATGATGTTTGTTTTATAATATGTGATAAACCCATAGTTTTAAGCAATGCTTTTAGAATAATGATGATGATCATTCTAATGAGATCTAAATTCTTAGAAAGCTTAAAACTAAAATAGTTCCCAATCGTTGGATTACTAAATTGGGATTAGTGAATCCTGATAGATTGGTACATACGTTGCTTGCTTTCATTGGATGAGGATGATTGATCTCATGATCATTTGTGTGGAGACACTAAAACAAGTATGTAGTGCTTATTAGAGAATAAGTTCATTTAACGTGGCTCGCTAAGGAATACCTAATGGAGTTTTACTTGCCGTCAATAGAATTCTCAGTAGTGATAGTAGTCTGAAGTGATCCTTGGACTTGAGATCATCATAGTATCTTGTGTATGATGAGTTATACTTTGACTTATTCCTTAAGACCCTTAGGGTATATCAAAGGGGTATGCTTGGGTATAACAAGTTGTACATGGAGATAATATATGATCAATAAAGAATCTACCACTTCTAATAAAAGAAGAGAAATGTCCTATGTGATTCGATAAATGACAACCCAAGAGTCCTTGGCAAGGCGAATGAAATTAGAAAGGAATTTCTAATTTGCATTATTTGAGTTGTGCATTTAAGAGTCGAAATATATATAATTAAATAAAATAAGACTTGACAAAGAATTCCATGTTTTATATTTAATTGGGACATCAGTATGGTGGAAGGATTGAATTATACGGTAACTATTTACTCAAAGGTTCTTTAATGATTAATGTTGAAATCTATATTATCTCGAAAAGTCGCTGATCATTGGGAGGAGGCTTATCCCTATTGTAGAATAAATATTTTTTTTATTTAAATAAATTAATTGTTTAATTTATTTATTTAAATAAGATTAGAATTGTTCTAATTGATTTATTCACAACCGGTTTAATATGGAGAACCTAAAGGGTCACACCATAAAAGGAGAATAATTATTTAAGAAGTTAATGGCATAATCGTAATAATATATTAAGTATATTTAATTTAATCTATGGTGATAGAATAAATTAAATAGCTTAATATTTATTATTTAATATTTTAGAAATATTAAATATAAATTAATAAGAGGAGTCTTATTAATATTATTACAATTATTATTATTTTTAAATTTCTAAAAGAGTTTAGGAATTAATTTAATATAAGTACTCTCATTTATTCCTAATTGGATTAGGAAGGAAAATTAGTTAAAGGAGTTTAATTAATTATCCCTAATAAGATTAGGGAGCTTAATTAATTAAAAGAATTTAATTAATTAAATAAATCCCAATTCCTTAATTGTTAAGGTGGGTTGTCCACATCTATAAATAAGAGGAGTCTTATTATGGGTGAGGTGGTTGTTGACTTTTACAACATACGTAATAATTCCAATGGTTGGAGAGTACGCTCCTTTTCTATAGAGATAGAAAAAATAGGGCTTAGCCAACCACCCATCTTCTTGAATCCTTCTTCTTCTTTGGTGGATCACCTTTAGAGGCCAAACACTTGGGTGGCTAACGTTGATCAAAGGAAGGAACCAAACCGGGTGAATTCAAGTAGAACGCGAAAAGGATTGGAGGTGAACTTGTACCTGAGAAAGCTCGGATCTTCAAGGGTATGTTTCTTATTCATCCTTTTCGTTTAATTAATAATTGTGCATAAAGGGTGATCCGGGTATATGGTTTGTAAAATTTTAAACTCTGATTTTTACACGTTTCCGCTAATTTATGCAATTTGATTGCGTTTTTGAATATTACAAACCTAACAGATGTACCAAGATCTTCGACAACATTTCTGGTGGCCAAATCTGAAACGAGATATTGCAGAGTGTGTTGCCAAATGTCTAATTTGTCAGAAAGTGAAAGCAGAACATCAGAGACTGAGTGGGTTGCTACAACCGTTGGAGATCCTAGAATGGAAATGGGAACATATTACGATGGACTTCATGGTTGGCCTTCTGATAACTCAGAAAGGCTATGACGCAGTATGGGTTATCGTTGACCAATTGACGAAATCCGTACATTTCCTTCCAATCAAAATCAGATTCAACTTAGACCAGTTGACAAGGTTATATGTGAAAGAGATTGTTTCGAGGCACGGAGTGCCGGTGTCAATTTTTTGCCGATAGGGATCCGCGCTTTACATCGAACTTCTGGAAACATCTACAGGAATGCATGGGTACCCAATTGCGAATGAGTACATCATATCACCCTTAGACAGATAGACAGAGCGAAAGAACGATTCAGACATTAGAAGATATGCTAAGAGCATGTGTAATGGACTTTAAAGGAAATTGGGATGATCACCTACCACTCGTAGAGTACGGCTACAACAACAGTTACCACGCTTAGTATTGGCATGTCACCTTTATGAAGCGTTATACTGTAGAAAGTGCGTAACTCGCTATACCGGGATGAAGTTGGCGAGAGACAATTATTAGGTCCCGAACTAGTACAAAGAAACAACATGAGATAGTTAAAGTGATCCAAATAAGACTAGTAGCAGTTTCAAGATAGGCGTAAGAAATACGCCGATCCACAATCAGAAAAATGTTGAGTTTGAACCGGGTAGTTATGTGTTTTTGAAAGTCTCTCCCTGGAAGGGAAAGATCAGGTTCAGAAAGAAAGGGAAATTAAGCCCAAGATTCATTGGACCCTTTGAAGTACTGTGAAGAACCGGAGAAGTTGCGTATGAGGTAGCCTTACCTCCAGCACTCGAGAATGTCCACAATGTCTTCCATGTCTCTGTATTACGACCCTACAAACCCGATTACAAGCATGTAATTGAATACGAACCCCTACATTTTGAAAAAGACTTATCTTACGAAGAAATTCCTATTCAAATTGTCGACAGAAAAGAACAAATTCTCATAAATAAAGTAATACTTTTTGTTAAGGTAATTTGGAGGAACCACAACGCTGAAGAAGCAACGTGGGAACTCGAAGAGAATATGATGAAGAATTACCCTCATTTATTTACTTAAATTATGTAAGCGATTCTCGGGGATGTAATCTTTGTAAGGGGGGAGAATGTAATCGGCCTAATTTATTGAGTCGTGATTCTGGGGACAGAATTCTTTTAAGGGGGGAAAGATGTGACGAACGAGATTTTTGTAATTTAATTTTAATATTTATTGAATTAAATAAATAATTTTGATGATTTAATTATTAGATTAAATAATTAATTGATGCAATTGTGATAGATTAATTTAATTATATATGTTATATTTATTAAATTATTGTGGAGAATTTATTATTCAAAATATGTAATTATGTGTGTTTATTGAATTAAAAAAAATATTTAATAAGCCTTAATATTATTTTATAATTAATGAGAAAATTAATTATATGACTATGTGAATTAATGAAAAATTATTATATTTTATTCAAATTAAATTAAATAATATATTTGAGTTATTGTATAAATGAGTGTGACATTATTAAACTATGGTATAAAGGATTTATTAAATTAAATAGTTTTGAGCCATTTTAGGCTTGCCAAACGAGGCCTTAGTGGAGGTTGAGAGCAGTTAACCATTACTGGGTAACAGACCATCCACTCTGCGCTCAGTTTTTTTTTATAAAAAAATCGTATACGTCTCCTTTATTTTCTAAGTCTGGAACAAAGCTATCACAGAGAGAAATTTTGAAGTTGAGAGAATTTGTGAGTGTGTGATTGATCTAGTAACTGAGAAAGGATTATCAAGGCTCTCATAATCTACACTTTATACTCTGGGTAATTCCTTTAGCCCAATTTCTATATTTACATTGTTTAAGTTTTTTAAGAAAAATAGCTTTTATGTTCTCTAAAAGCTTCTGTAGTGGAAAAAGGAGTAAAGATTATATGTTAATTACGTGATAAATGTTATCATATCGTGTTTTATTATATATGTTGTATAAACCATATCATCAGTTTCATAAAAACATGTCATATATACTTTCTACAAAATTACAGAGTATTAAAATATGGCCATATAGCCTTACATACCAAATTTAACACGATAATCATAAGTTGTATTATAAATTTACACATATATGTGTTAATATGTTAACGTAGTATGTTTTTACTATGTTTTATGAACTATAACATCAGTTTCATAAAATATATGTCGTATATTGTTGTTGCAAAATTACAGAGTATAGAAATATGGCCATATGGCCCTTACTCGCAATTTTAATACGTCAAACATATATTGTGTCATAAATTTTATACCTGTATATAATTATGCATATTAAAACGAAGAGACCAAACTTCAAATGAACGGATTTGGTGTTATAACGAATCCGTAGTGTTGATTTTCATGTTCTGTATTCAAAACTTTCAAAAACACCAAGAACAGTAAATTACATGTGTTGATTCTACAAATTATGTGTTTTAACATGTTAAAATAATGCTAGAAGGGTTGAGTAGTAGTTATATGTGTATTACAGTGTTTGGGTATGTCTAAATTCGTGTAAAAATAAACTAATTAGAAGTTATGACCATATTCTGTGTTCTTCACAGAACATATAAATTTACTTGTTAGAGATTTTTGGCCTAATTGGGCTTTATTATGTTCGCGAACTACAAAACTGCAGAAACTGTGTCTGGGTAACCCCGCCCCCCGGTGGGCGTTACTAAACTAAATTACCCCGCCCCGGCGGGCCAAAAAAAATAAAAAATAAAAAAAATAAAAATAAATATTCGATAAAAATTATTATTAAAATATTTATAAAATAAAAATAAATATTTTAATTGAGATATTTATGAAATAAAATAAATATTCGATGGAAATTATTATGAAATAATTTATTCGAGTGTAATAATAGTAATAGAATGAAAATATTCTAATTTAATTAAGTAATTAAATTAGAAGGGTAATGATTTGTTAAATAAAGTGGAGTTTATATTAAATAATTAAGTGAAAATGTAACTAATGAATGTCGTGAATACATATGGTGTGTGTAGGATTTGTGGTGAATGGAAGTAGTAATCGTTTAGCCTACGCACGAGGCAAGTTTCCTAACCCTACTTGTTATCATTATTCAAGTTTATAAATTACACCGAGTAAATTCTCGATATTATTAAATCAAGTTCAAATTGTTATATTGAAGATTATTTATCTTTTTAAAGTATGATTCTGTTATACAATACTTGTTCTATTGTATACCTTTTGAGATTGTTATTCAATTTAAATATCATTTATTGTTGAACCATATTAGACTAATGAACCTTATTTGATTCGACTAGTCCATAGTTGATGAACGTTCTAAATTTCAGAACTCTTATTGATTTATCCAAACCAAACATCCTTTGGTGCGGACTCTAATGTCAAATTGAGATGAACAACCCTGTATAGGGATTACTTATGCGTTAACATTAAGATATTGTGCATGATGGTACTAAGTACGATCCCCTAAGCAAATGCAGTAGACGAGTCCATAGTCTTATATGCATTAAAAAGGTTTCAAGTATAACCCTTGATAACCTAGGACATAGTTCAAGGTCTTATGACCTCGTAAATCTTTTGAATTCTTGTTATTCATTCTTGATTCAAAAGTTGAGCTTTTATTTCAGAAGTCTTTGATTCACTCGCATGTTATTATATATTGTTATTTCACTTTTATACTTGTGGGAAATCATGCTCACTCTTGCGTAATAATAACATTGTAGTTAAGAACGAAAGGTACGATGAGCCTTCTACTAGCAAAGGAAAGGGCAAAGCTAATAAGTGATGAATACTTGTTATTTAATTTTAAGAATGTTATTGTCAAGACTTGATGTTGTTTAAGACTTATTATTTGTTTATGTTTCCGCACAGATGTTTAAGGTTAGTTTGACCTGGGATTGTATTTATTATTCAGATGTTGTAACCCCATAAGGGGAGGATTTATTTCTATCTATTGCATGGTTTTCATTTTTATGGGTAGATAGATAGATGATATTTGTATAGTGAACACCAAATCATGTGGAAATTTAAGTACCGGATTTGGGGTGTCACAATTCGTCTTTGCACTACAGGCCAAAGATATTAAGTATTATCATCATTTAGGACTGAGGATGATGAAAAATATCTTAAAGAAAACGAATTCAGTGAGACAAAAAGACAAATATTAGGGATTCGTATTACAGTTTATCCAAGTTCAATAATACTCTATAATAACCAATTGTGAATCAGAATTCAAAAATAAAGATCAAAACATGGATACAATCAAAGATAGTAACCATAATAGACATCTTGGACAAAAATGAGAAATTTTATTTTTTGGTGAATAGTGCCGTATTCGTGAATAGTGCAATATACGTGAATAGTAACCCCAACACAAAAAAAGTAGAAATTCCACAATAAAATCCATACCAATATTTCGGTATAATGATATTGAAAGAATAACATCATTAGGAAGAAAATAACATTCCTTACCTCAAAATAATAGTACTTCTGATCGGAATATCGGTATAAAGTTGAAGAAAACTTGCACTGAATAGAAACTCACAAAGTATCTAAATACTCACAAAATACACTCGATAATATAGAGAGAGAAAGAGATAAAACTTGTTTCTGGTGTGATTTTCAATTCTAACTAAGCACCCTATTTATAGGAAAATGCTTAGAACGCCATAACAGACTAACATGCTACCTGATGGCTTTACCTGCTACTATTCACGCCCACCACTTTTAAAAATAAATTCCAACACATTTTATTTCTCACCAACCAAAAGTGGGACCCACCATGTTTTTAATAAAAATATTTATTTCCGAAACTTCAATAATTCATAATAAATAGCCCTTTTATCAGAAAAATTCGAATCTCATGTTTATTCCATAGGAAATTAAATTCTCTACAACTTTGAAAGTTAAAGTTTTTCCAAATTCCAAACGAAAAATGACCGAAATTCACATATGGACGATTTTCAATACCTTCATTCCGACAAAATACTGATAAAATATCTCAACATTAATTCCATCATTTATAACCACAATAAATATATCTATCATTTATATCCACATAAAATAAATATTTCCTTATCATATAAATCAATAATTAATTATTCACAAATAATATTACAGAATCATAATTATGACAACCAGGTCGTTCCCAAGAAAGAGGGGGCTTTCCGACAAGGATTTCTCCTTATTGGCGCGCAATTAGGTGACCAAACCCCTTTCCTAGACAGAACTTCCTTAGACATTGCCAATAATGTTATCTAATAATATTATTCAAATAATATAAATTATTGATCTAATAATGGAGATACTGTGCAGTGACAATTATTAAAACAATAATAATATAAAATATGAATGTAGCAATTATTGAATTAATAAAATATTGAACAGTAATTATTGTAACAATTATTGAGTAGTGTCTTATTAAGTAAGAATCAATAATTCAACAATACTGTGCAATACCATGTTCTCACTTGTCAACCACGCCAGACATCAGTATTTTAACCAATGGGTATTCTAATAGTGTTAATCAGAATAATTACGCTGTTTATTTATAAAAACTCAAACTTTTTCATTTTCTTCATCCGACCGTTTTCCGTTATGGGGAAAATTTGGGAGCTGTCGTTTACACTCCTAAATTAACCCCACTTTCACTTTACAAATTTAAACAATTAGCACAGTAGTAAGCAAGGATCGATCCCATAGAGAGTGATTTGTTTTATATTTATCCTATGATTTCTAATGAAAATGGGATTTTGAATTAATTAATTAAATTAACAAGAATAAACTAATAAGAATAAATAATAAATAAAAAGCTTCAGTTCTTCAGTTCAGTATCACCTTTTTATAACAATAGATTAATAAAGTGTAACATTATTTACCTTTCAATGAAACTAATATCCCTAGGTAACAACAAGCTCTGCTACCCGAAACTCCCCTTAGATTGTCACTCAATGAAACAATCTCTTCACAAGATTCTAACAATTATATAACCTAGAATAAGCTCTCTAGATTTAATATAATAGCAGCATTAAGAACTAGGAAATTAGACTATTCCAAGCAACAAACACATAAGCTCAGATTATTTAACTTGTCTTCTGATAATCATAGCAATACTCAAAAGCTTGTCCACAATCAGATATTACTAATTACTACTTGTGATTAGAAACAATATCAATTACACGTAATATTATTCCTTGATCTAGCATATGATATTTGTTAACCAACTCAATCCTGCAAAATCAAATCGCTTAAGCCAAATAGCATTCAAATTAAATCGATTATCAAGAATGAATTTCATGTGAGAAGGAATAAATAATAAATACTCAATTAACCATTAATTATAAATAAGGTTCAACATCCCTTAGAACTGAATAAAAAGAACTTAGCTCATGTCTTCAATCCTCCAATGTTGTAGACGAGGGAATGTAGTAGATGATTGAATCAATAAAACCCTGACTAACATCCTCTATTTATAGTGCTAGACAAAGTCCTAAATCCTATAGTAAGTAGAAATCCAAATCCTAAAAGGAATTACAAATCATAACTAGTTTCCATAAAGAAATAGAATCTAATTTGGAAATAAATCTTAGTCTAAAGGAAATCCTAAAGCTAATAGAAATATCAATCCAATTTCATGTAGAAGTCTGCCAAAATTTGCATTTAGAAACTTTCCAAAAATCCAAGATTTCCCAATTTTCCCGCTCAAATTCGCTGGGGCGAATTTATATTTCCTGCTGCGACATCCTTTGGTAAAACAATCATAACTTTTGATCCTGAAAGAGTTACGGGGCCTGCAACCTATCAAAACGAAGATATCGACGAGATCTACAACTTTTATTCTTTCATATTAGACAGATTCGGGCTGTATAAAAGTTTAAATCTTGATCCAAGTGACTGCTATGCAAATTGCAACTTCCAAACTTTTAGGTTCAACTTCCGTCTGGTAAAAAGATCATAACTTCTTCATACGAACTCCGATTGGGACGATTCAAGATGTTCCAGAAAGCTAAGGAGGAGCTCTACAATAAAATTCAAGTCCCAATCCAAGACCATGCATCCAACTTAATGCTAAAAACCCTGCAATTTTCTTTTTTTTTCTCATTTCAGCTCCAATTCCTCCTGAAATCATTAAACACATTAATAAGCTCATATACACATGAAACATGTAATAAAACTAAACATACAGGAATCAAAATAAATGAATAATATACACTCATCAGGCCCACAAATGGCTGCGCCATCGTACGAATATTCTCCGACAGCAAGAATATTCCACGACCAAACGAATATTCCCCGACAACAATGAATATTTTATAACCACTTGCTTATTTTACAAAATTTGCACATTTCACCTATAACCAAAGCATTATATCAAATTAACACATTATTATTCAAAATAATAAATATAGGAAATTTGATTTTATTTATAAAAAGTTGGGGTCTTACAGTACTGCATAGTGTTTGCATAGTAAAAATTAAATTATTCGGCTGAATTCGCCGAACGCCCGTGAATCCTACTGTGCACCTGTGATTTTTCCTAAATAGTACCCTGCCATTTTCTTAGAAATATGATGCTTAGTTTAGAAATGAAAATCACACCAGAATCAAAGAATTCTTCTTCTATAATATTGAGCGTATTTCTTTTGAGTTTAAGGAAGCTTTGAGTGTAGAAAACAGTGCAAGTTTTCTTCAAGAATATACCCGCTATACCAGTCAGAAATATTCTCCTTTTAAGGTAAGGGATGTGACACCCCCAAATTCGGGTACTTCAATTCCCACATGATTTGGTGTTCATTATTCAAACAACATATATCTATCTACCCATAATAAATAAAAACATAAATAGATAGAAATAAATTCTCTCCTTAAGGAGTTACATCATCTGAAATAAATACATAAATCCCAGGTCATACTAACCTTAAATCTTAACTGCAAAAACATAAACAATTAATCGTCTTACACAACATTAACATAAGTCTAAAACATAAATACATCATCACATAAAATAACAAGTCTTCATCAATTGTTAATCTTGCCCTTGTCTTTGCTAGTAGAAGGCTCGTCGGACCTTTCATTCTTAACTACAATGTTATTATTACGCAAGAGTGAGCACGATTGCCCATAAGTATAATAATGAAACAAAAATATAATAACATGCGAGTGAATCAAAGACTTCTAGAATAAGAAATCAACTTTTGAATCAAGAATGAATAACAAGAATCAAAAGAACTTCTGAGGGTCATAAGACCTTGATCTATGTCCTAGGTTATCAAGGGTTATACTTGAAACCTTTAACAGTCATAAGACTATGGACTCTTCTACTCGTACTTAGGGGGATCAGCCCTTAGTACCATACTATGCACAATAACTTAACGCTAACACATAAGTAATCCCTATACAGGGTTGTTCATCTTAGTTTGACATTAGAGTCCGTACCAAAGGAAGTTTGGTTTAGATAAATCAATAAGTATTCTGAAATTTAGAACGTTCATCAACTATGGACTAGTCGAATCAATAAGGGTTCGCTAGTCTTACAAGGTTTAACAATAACTGATATTTAAATCGAATAACAAACTTAAGAGGTATACAATAGAATAAATATTGTATAACAGAATCATACTTTGAAAAGATTAATAAATAATAAGAACTTGCTCGATATAGAATATAAGTCTGGAATTTGTTCAATATAAGGAGATAAGTTTATAAAATTGCATAACGATAACAAGTAGGGTTAGGAAACTTGCCTCGTGCGTAGATTACACGTTAATTATACATGTTCCCCGATTTAATCCTACATACCATTCATATTTATAATACCAGTCAATTATAACGTAACTAGTCATCACAAGTTCATTCTTTTTGTCTAACTCGAATTATGACTATACTTAGTCAAAATACCACACTTATTGTCACATACTTTACACTTCACGAACAATAAGTTAACTATGCGTTCAATAATTCAATCCACACGTAAATGCGTTATTGACATGTTAATAATCTATTTTAATGTCTCATTATATGTCTAACATATTTTTATGTTCATTAGATTAGATTACTATCACATTCTTAGACTTGAACAATTAAAAAAATTTCATTTCTAAACCATCTGTAGAGTGGCACTGTGGTGCCACTGTTAGTTTTTGTTCTCGTAACTACCAGTGCAACATTGAACATTGGCAATCAAGGTAAAACCCCAACTTTTTGAATAAAGATGAATTTTCTATAAATATTATTTTTGAATATTATGGAGTGAAATTGATATAATAGTTGTGGGTAATATTTATAAATTTTGCAAAGTACGCAAGTTGTTATATAATATTCGATTGGTAGGGAATATTCGCTTTTAACAGGAATATTAGTACAACGGCACAATCATTGGTGGACCGCACAATGGAATTATTATCGATTGATTGAAAACGACAAAAAATACTTTATGAAAAAATAACGGCGGAAGTTTTACTGTTAATCTGTTGAAACACCCGGTGTTAAAAGTATGCGATGTCTGGCGTGGTTGCATAGTAGCGCACGGTATTGATTATTGATTCTTACGTGATAAGATACTCAGTTTTGTTGGTATTATTAATGTAATAATAAAGAAAATCTTTTTATATAAAACAAAATACTTTTATAAAGTTATTCTATAAATAGAATATATTATATTCTATTATGCATAGTGTTAAGCATAAGTGTCTCGTATAGTGTTTTGCATAGTAAAATCTTTTTATATAAAATAGAATACTTTTATAAAGCTATCTGCTTTTATTAAACAATAATTAGAATATATTATATTTTATTATGAATAGTGTTTGCATAGTGCTGCAGATAAGTGTTTGCATAGTAAAATCTTTTATAAAGTTATTCGTTTTATTAGATTATAAATAGAATATATTATTTAAAAGATTTTGCTTTAAATATTGACTGTTAGATTAAAGTAAATCAATCTGGACCGTTCATGAGTTAGTTACTATGCAGTCCATTTTTCTATAAATAGAAGCTCATTCCTTCATTATTTTCTTACGAATTCACTGAAACTAGAGAGAGAAAATTATAGAGAGAAAGAAGAAAAGATTTCTGCTACTTAACTACTCTTATATTCTGTTGTTCTTTTACGGTAAGGGGTGTTATTCTTTCTTATTCATGAAGAGAACTGCATTATTCCATTGCTTATTATTCTTTTGGAATAACTTTATACTGCTGGTACCCTATACTTGGTGACATTCTTCTATTATTTCGTCTTTACTATTCTCGCTGGAATATCTTGTCTATCGTTTCTGTAGAACCCGATTCCGTCTTTTTTATTATTACATTGGAATATCATATATGCATGCGTTTCTGTTGGGACTGATTCCGCCTTTATTATTATTCATTGGAATATCACATGCATGCATTTCTGCGGGACTGATTCCGTCCTTATTAATATTACATTGGAATAACTTTATCATCATGAAATCGCATGCATGGTGATTTCATTGTTATTCCATTCTTTATTATTCATTGGAACATCCCATCTTGCGCAAATTTACTTTGACCGGTTCCGTTATTTAGTATTCTGTTGGAATAATCATCACATCTATCTGCAAGTACCGCATGCATGGTGATTTCTTTTGCTATTCCATTCTTTATTATACTCAAATTGGTTAAAGTTTTGACTTCTATACTCCATGAAATTAGTAGAATATCCTTGATATTTGCGTTTCATCCAATATCTTTTCATGGAAATATTCTTCTGATCATTCTTGAATTTTACTCTACAAAGCAGTATCATGTTGACAATTTGGACATTAGTAGTTCTTGGACAAATTAATTCTTGAACTTGTTTTATTGAATTCTTATATCATTGTCATCATCCTCATGTTTATATTATGTTGAAAGTCATCTGTGGCCTGTAGTGCATAGATGGACTTGGTATGATTATGACCAGGGATTATTTGGTGTAATCATGACCGTAATGTTACAAATGATGTGATAAAAGTCCTCATTGGCCCGTAGTGCATTGATGGATAGATGTTGGCATGATCATAACCATTAATGAATACACAAATATTCTTGGCCCGTAGTGCATGGATAATTGTGGTCGTGATACTAAAGAATATCCTTGGTCAGTAGTGCGAGGGTGATTCGATAATGTGATATTTATTAAGTTTGAGTCTCAAATGATAACGATGATGAAAAACCTTTTAATCATAAAAGATAGTAGATTTTATTTTCTACTTGACTCTTTTAATGGATTGCTTGTTCCTCTGCAGTTAAACTTGATGTCTGTTATATTTTATCAGTTTAACATTATTGGAGACTAATGATAATTTATTCTGCATTATCTTAGTCATAATATTTCTTACTGGGCTAGTTGAGCTCACCCTTTCTTTCACTGTTCTCTTCAGGAAATGAGAATATTGCTGGGACGAGTCGGGGAATGGAGTGATGGTCCATAGGATAACATTAGTAGTCCTTACTATTCTGTAAAATAGTGTGATAATAATTGTAATGAGGACTCCTTTTGAGTTTGTATAATCTCTAGTAGATAATATTTGTATTCAAACTCATAGTTTATGTTTTGTCGTATTGTACATGATAGTTGTATTAGTAAGTTGTATTTGAATTACATACCATGTATCCGGGCGACCCAAGATGGGTGATGTATACCTAATTTTGGGGGTGTCATAGTTGGTATCAAAGCTTAGGGATATGATCCCTGGCTAAGATGTGAGACTAGAACTAGGAGGGGAGAGACGGGGAATTCCTTTGCTAGTATGACCTACTTAAATTTATTTTGTATTTAAATTGGTTGGTCAGAGTTTAGAGATATTATGTTACATGTCAATTAACCTTTGTTTTGTGGCGATGTCTGAAAATGACATCCAAAAATGTTGAGAATAGCAATGGAGCACAAGAGACCGCTGAGTCTCCACATATCAATAATCGTGAGAATGTGCATCGAGGAAGGCGGCAATCCTCATGCAAACAATAACACTGATCAAATGATGAATGATGGATTGTTCAGAGGCTTTATGCAATTCAAGCAACAAAGAAAGTAGAGCGGCTCTGTCCAAAATGTAGGTGGAAACATCGAAACTCTCGGCCACACCGCTAAATGATTCAAGGAGCCGGGACCACCGGAGTTTAAGGGAGAGCCAAAACCACTTATGGCGGAAGCATGGATAAAGCAGATCACCAAGATATTTGATATCTTGGGATGCTCCGAGGAGCAAAAGGTTCCCTTTGTCTCCTTTATGTTGCGCGGAGAGGCAGATTACTGGTGAGAATCGATAAAACGTACTCAACCTGCCGTACTGAAGATGTCTTGGGAGAAGTTCCAAGAGCTGTTCAACGACAAATACTTTCCCGAAAGTATTCGTCACGTGAAGGAGGTGGAATTTATCAACTTGGAGCAAAACAATATGACCGTGTCGCAATACGAGGCAAAATTTGCGGAGTTATCCCGGTTTGCGTCCCACTTGGTGGATAATGAAGAGAGAATGGCGCGAATGTTTTTAAGATGTTTGAAGCCGGAGATACGTCAACATCTTATTTCTCATAAACTGTGTTTGTATTCAGATGTTATAAATAGGGCTCAGTTGGTGGAGCGTGATAACGAGTCAACGCAACCAAAAGAAAGCAGCCGACAAAATGATAATACCAGTGAGAGCAATCATCGAAGCGGTGACAACAAGCGTGGAGGGAATCAACAAAGCGAAATGGTAACCACTTCTATGGGTAATCAGGGCCAAAACAATAAGAATGGACATTTCAAGAAGAGGAGATTCAACAATGATGGAAAGACGTCAGCACCAACAACCGTTGTTAAGGAAGGAGAAAGACCACCTATCATATGCTTCAAATGCGGAGGGGAGGGACACATCAGTCCAAATTGCGCGATGTCGTCCAAAGCATGTTATAATTGTGGAAGAGAAGGTCACTTATCCCGATTTTGTCGTTCACCGAAGATAAATTCAGCTAGGATGGAGGCACCAAAGGCTGTCCAAGAAAAGTCAAAGCCGGTAGTGCAAGGGAGAGCGTTTGTTGTGACCTCCCAGAAAGCAAGGAACCCGAATGAGGTCATCACGGGTAAGCTTATCATAAACTCTAGCGAAGTATACACTTTATTTGATACCGGTTCTACCCATTCTTTTATTTCTCCTACTTGTGCTCAACGATTAAATTTGACTTCGGAGAAATTAGACTTTGACTTATCTGTGGAAACTCCGTTGGGAGAAACCTTCATTACATCCACGGTTTATAAGTCTTGTTTGGTTCAAGTTGGTACCCACACATTACTTGTCGATCTTATTGCATTAAAAATACTTGCATTTGATGTAATTCTAGGAATTGATTGGTTAACTACTCATCATGCAAAAATTGATTATTTTCGTAAGGTTGTTAGCTTTCATATTCCTAATCGACCTATTATGCGAATTCAAGCAACCAAACCATTAAAATCAATCACTGTCATCTCAAGCCATAAAGCTATTCGTTTATTGAAAAACGGATGTCAAGCTTTCTTAGCTCATGTCACAGATCTAAACAAAAATATGTCAGTTTTGAATAATATTTCTATTGTTAATGAATTTCCGACGTATTCCTCGAAGAACTTCCCCTTTACCCCGGCGCGTGAAATTGAATTTTATATCGACCTTGAACCCGGTACAAAACCCATTTCTAAATCCCCATATCGAATGGCTTCTATTGAACTTCAGGAGTTAAAAACTCAACTGTAGGAATTGTTAGACATTGGCTTTATTCGTCCTAGTACTTCTCCTTGGGGTGCTCCTGTTCTATTCGTGAAGAAGAAAGATGGGAGTATGCGACTTTGTATTGATTATCGGGAGTTGAATCGTGTCACCATCAAAAATAGGTACCCATTGTCACGTATTGATGACCTGTTTGACTAGTTGCAAGGAGCCAAATTCTTTTCAAAGATTGATCTTCGTTCCGGATATCACCAATTGAAGATTAGAACCGATGACATTCCAATGACGACTTTCAGAACTCGGTACGGACATTATGAATTCCTAGTCATGTCCTTTGGATTGACTAATGCTCCTACTGCCTTCATGGATACGATGAACCGAGTATTCAAGGAATATTTGGATCACTTTGTGGTCGTCTTTATTGATGACATCCTCATATATTCCAAAACACGTGAAGATCATGAGCAACACTTGAGGCTGATACTCTAAAAGCTTCGTGAATATAAGCTTTATGCCAAGTTGAAGAAATGCGAGTTTTATCTTGAGGAAGTAGCATTCCTTAGGCACATGGTATCAAGTCATGGAATATCTAATGACCCAGCAAAGATTGAAGCTATTCAAAGCTGGGAGCAACCTAAATCAGTGACCGAAGTACGTAGCTTTCTCGGCTTAGCTGGTTATTATTGGAGATTCGTAGAAGGGTTTTCTCGAATCGCTACTCCACTAACTCAGCTGACTCGGAAAGATACAAAGTTCGGTTGGAGCGAGGAATGTGAGAAGAGTTTTCAAGAACTCAAGAGGAGACTCATTTCAACACCTGTTCTGATAATACCATCTGGTTCGGAGGGATTTGTCATCTACAGTGATGCTTCCGGCAAAGGGTTAGGATGTGTTCTCATGCAACATGGGAAAGTCATAGCCTATGCCTCAAGACAACTCAAAGAATATGAGAGGAATTATCCTACTCATGATCTAGAGTTGGCAGCTGTTGTCTTCGCAATAAAGATTTGGAGGCATTACTTGTATGGGGAGAAAGTGGAGATCTTTACGGATCATAAAAGCCTCAAATATTTCTTCACTCAAAAGGAACTCAACATGCGACAACAACGTTGGCTTGAATCGCTGAAAGATTATGATCATACTATCCAATACCATCCCGGAAAAGCGAAACATGGTAGGCGACGCATTGAGTAGAAGATCATATCGCGGTATGCGAGTACAATATTTTCAATCTGAAGGCCCATTTTATATGACTTGCAAAGGATGGAGATAGAGATAAAGACTCCGAGGACCCACGTGATGATGGAAAATATACGAGTAGAACCGACTTTAATTGATAAAATTAAAGTCGCTCAAGTTCTGAGATCCCGGAGATGATGTATGAGGAAGAAAGTGCAAGAAGGTGCGATCTTAAGCAAGAATCGATGAAGAAGGAATACTTTGAGTCAACTCCGGACTTTGTGTTCTGACGAACCCGATTTAAAGTATAAAATCATGATGGAGGTGGACAACACACCGCTTTGTAATCCATCTCGGGAGTACCAAAATGTATCATGATCTTCACATACATTTTGGTGGGGCAATATGAAGAGAGAGATATAGCGCTTTTATCTCAAGGTGTCTAACGTGTCAACGAGTCAAGGCGGAGCATCAAGTACCAAAAGGTCCATTGCAACCACTTGAAATTCTAGAATGGAAGTGGGAGCACATTACCATGGATTTCGTTTCTAGTCTTCCCAAAGTTTCTCAAGGTATAGATGCGATTTGGGTCATTGTTGATAGGTTGACCAAGTCTGCTCATTTCTTACCGATACGAGAAACTTATACACTTGAACGTCTTTCTCGTATGTACATAAACGAGGTTGTAAGATTGCATGGTATGCCAGTATCAATAGTTTCTGATCGAGACTCAAGATTCACTTCGCTATTTTGGGTTAGTTTGCAAAATGCTATGGGCACAGATTTACGATTAAGCTAGGCATATCATCCTCAGACGGACGGACAGTCGGAGAGGACTATTCAAACTCTTGAAGATCTATTAAGACTCTTTGTCCTTGATTTCAAGGGAAGTTGGGACAAGTTCTTACCATTGGTGGAGTTTTCCTACAACAATAGTTATCAAGCAAGTATTGGCATGGCTCCATTCGAAGCGTTGTATGGAAGAAAGTGTCGTTCTCCAGTATGTTGGGATGAGGTGGGTGAAGCAATGTTGTTGGGACCAGAGTTGGTATGTATGACTACGGAAAAGATTCAAACGATCCGAAGAACGTATAAAAACCTCGGAAGATCGACAAAAGAGTTATCTTGATCTTCATCGAAAGGACGTGGAATTCGATATAGGAGATCATGTGTTTATTACGTGTTGCTCCATGGAAAGGAGTTACGAGATTTAGAAAGAGAGGAAAGCTCAATCCTCGATTCATCTACCCATTTTAATCCTTGATCGAGTAGGAACGTGGCTATAGACTCGCTTTTACCGCTAAGTATGTCTCGTGTTCATAATGTTTTTCACATATCCATGTTACGTAAATATGTGGAAGACCCGAACCACATTATTGAGTTGGAACCGGACGAAATAGCGGAAGATTTGACGTATGAAGAGGTTCTTGTTCAAATCTTGGATAAGAAGGAACATATTCTACGCACCAAGGTTATACCTCAAGTCAAAGTTTTGTGGAGAAACCACAATGTTGAGGAAATGACTTAGGAGTTAGAATCTGAAATAAAATCAAGGTATCTTTACCTCTTCGACATACTAGGTACGTACCCTAATTTTGAGGGCGAAATTTCATAAGAAGGGGAGATTATAAAACCCCAACTTTTTGAATAAAGATGAATTTTCTATAAATATTATTTTTGAATATTATGGAGTGAAATTGATATAATAGTTGTGGGTAATATTTATAAATTTTGCAAAGTACGCAAGTTGTTATATAATATTCGATTGGTCGGGGAATATTCGTTTTAACAGGGCATATTAGTACAACGACACAATCATTGGTGGACCCCACAACGGAATTATTGTCGGATTGAGAAAACAACAAAAATACTTTATGAAAATAACGAAGGAAGTTTTACCGTTAACTATTGAAACACCCGGTGTTAAAAGTACAGTAATATGCGTGGTTGCATAGTAGCACACAGTATTGATTATTGATGCTTAAGTGATAATTCACTCAGTTTTGTTGGTATTATTAATGTAATAATACAGAAAATCTTTTTATATAAAACAAAATACTTTTATAAAGTTATTCTATAAATAGAATATATTATATTCTATTATGCGTAGTGTTGCATAAAGTATGCATAGTATTTTTGCATAGTAAAATCTTTTTATATAAAACAGAATACTTTTATAAAGCTATCTGTTTTATTAGACAATAATTAGAATATATTATATTTTATTATGCATAGTGTTTGCATAGTGCCTGCATAGTGTTTGCATAGTAAAATCTTTTATAAAGTTATTCGTTTTATTAGATTATAAATAGAATATATTATTTAAAAGATTTTGCTTTAAATATGGACCGTTAGATTAAAGTAAATCAATCTGGACCGTTCATGAGTTAGTTACTATGCAGTTCATTTTTCTATAAATAGAAGCTCATTCCTTCATTATTTTCTTATGAATTCACTGAAACTCTAGAGAGAGAAAATTATAGAGAGAAAGAAGAAAAGATTTCTGCTACTTAACTACTCTTATATTCAGTTCTTTTACGGTAAGGGGTGTTATTCTTTCTTATTCATGAAGAGAAGCATTGTTATTCCATTGCTTATTATTCTTTTGGAATAACTCAGTATCTGTGATACACCCTATACTTGGTGATATTCTTCTATTATTCGTCTTTACTATTACATTGGAATATCTCGTCACATGCATTTTACGCCGGACCGATTCCGTCTTTATTATTCATTTGGAATATCCTCACTCATGCGTTTTTACGCGGGACTTCGTTCCGCTCTTTATTATTATTACATTGGAATATCCTGTCGGTCGCTTTTTACACGGACTGATTACATCCTTATTAGTATTCATTGAATAACTCGCTTTACATGCAATACCGCATGTATGGTGATTTATGTTGTTATTCCATTCTTTATTATTACTGTTGTAACATCCCGCTTGGTGCAAATTTTGCACGACCTAGTTCCGTTATTTAGTATTCTTGTTGAATAATGCATACATGCCAATCTGCATGCATGGTGATTTCTTTTGTTATTCCATTCTTTATTATACTCGGTTGGTTAAAGTTTTGACTTATACTCCATGAAATTAGTAGAATATCCTTGATATTTGCGGTTCATCCAAAGATATCTTTTCATGGAAATATTCTTCTGATCATTCTTGAATTTTACTCTACAAAGCAGTATCATGTTGACAATTTGGAAATTAGTAGTTCTTGGACAAATTAATTCTTGAACTTGTTTTATTGAATTCTTATATCATTGTCATCATCCTCATGTTTATATTATGTTGAAAGTCATCTGTGGCACATAGTGCATAGATGGACTTGGTATGATTATGACTGAGGATTATTCTTGTAATCATGACCGTAATGTTACAAATGATGTGGTAAAAGTCCTCATTGGCCCGTAGTGCATTGATGGACAGATGTTGACATGATCATGACCATTAATGAATACACAAATATTCTTGGCCCGTAGTGCATGGATAAACTGACGCAGTTGTGGTCAGTTAACCAATCATGGGTTAACTGCCCTCAACCTCAACTAAGGCCTTGCTTGGTTCACTTATTAGAAGGTTTTCCCATTAATTTGATAAACCTCTTATACTATAGTTTAATAATGTCACACCCATTTACACAATAAATCAAATATCTTATTTAATTTAAATAAAATATGATAATTTCTCATTAATTCACATAATTACATAATTAATTTTTTCATTTATTAATTATGTCAAATTATTAATTTTCTCATTAATTATTAAATTAATTAAAATAATATTAGGCTTATTAACTATTTCTTTGAATTCCATAAGCTCACATAATTAAATAAAATTTCTCCACATTAATTTAATAAATATAACACATATAATTAAATTAATCTACCACAACTTCATCAATTAATTATTTAATCTAATAATTAAATCATCAAAATATTTATTTAATTCAATAAATATACAATTAAATTACAAAGATCTCGTTAAATCACAAGGGATATTATTTTGTTCAATATTCGAAAGAAATAATATTTCCTTCCATACTCTGTAGTATGTAAGTAATATTATTTCGTTTTATATTCCTAATTCTACACTTATTTTGATAAGTATTGCTTCTATACTCCTTAAAATTAGTAGAATATCCTTGAAATTTGTGCTTCATCTAGTATCGTTCCAATGAAATATTTTTCTGAACATTCTTGTTAAATTTTAAGCTTTTCATGTCGAGTACTATTCATGGTTAATATTCATACATACGACGCTATTCATATTTACTGTAAGACCCCAACTTTTTAATGAATAAAATCAAATTTCCTTTATTTATTATTGTGAATAATAAGGTATTAATTTGATATAATAACTTTGGTTATGGGTGAAATGTGAAAATTTTGCAAAATAAGCAAGTGGTTATAAAATATTTATTTTGTCGGTGGAATATTCTTTCTCATCGGAGAATATTCGCATGCGACGGCAAGATCAATCAATTGTGGGCCCCATAACGGATAACGGTCGAATGAAGAAAACGACAAAATTGAATAACGGCGTAGTTGTTACCGTTAACACTGTTGGAATACCCGGTGGTTAAAGTAAAGTAATACGCGTTGTTGCACAGTAGCATATGGTATTGCACAGTATTGTTGAATTATTGATCCTTACGTAAGAAGGCACTACTCAATAATTGTCATAGTAGTTACTGTTCAATATTTTATTTTATTGATTCAATAATTGCTGCATTGATATTTTATATTATTGTTGTTTCAATTATCGTCACTGCACAATATCTCCTTTATCAGATCAGTAATTTAGATTATTTGGAATAATATTATTAGATAACATTATTGGCAATGTCTAGAAAGTTATGTCAAGGAGAGGTTTGGTCACCTAATTGCGCCGCCAATGAGGAGAAATCCTTATTGAAAGCCCCTTTCTGAGGAACGACTGGTTGTCATAAATGTGATTACGTAATATTATTTGTGAATAATTAATCATTGATTCATATGATAAGTAAATATTTATTTTATGTGGATATAAATGATGAATTTATTTATGTGGTTATAAATGAAGGAATTAATGTTGAGGTGTTTTATTAGTATTTTGTCGGATTGGAGGTATTAAAAATCAAACCAGTTTTTTTGAGATATATTACGGGAGTTATAATTTTTAATCCGACCGTTGGATCGTTGTAAATTTTGGATATGTTATACATATATAAGTTGAGTATATGTCCACAAATTTTGAACCGTTAAAAATGAGCGTATGATTTGTTATGAATTTTAAGAGGTGGCTGATTCGGAAATCAGGTTATAAATCATTTTGGTGGAAAATTCTAGAATTGGTGGGCCCCACTCTTGGTTGGTGAAGAAATGTGCTGAGATTTTTATTCAAATGTGGTGGGTGGGAATAGTAGCAGGTAAAGCCATCAGGTTGCAGGTTAAGTCTGCTTCGGCGTGCTAACATTTTCCTATAAATAGAGGGCTAAGTTAGAATTGAAAATCACACCAGAAACAAGTTTTCTCTCTTTCTCTCTCTAGATTATTGAGTGTATTTTGTGAGTATTTAGATACTTTGTGAGTTTCTGTTAATCAGTGCAAGTTTCCTTCAGCCTTATACCGATATTCCGATCAGAAGTACTGATATTTTGAGGTAAGGGATATTATCTTCTACTTAAATGATATTTTTTTCAATATCATTATGCCGAAATATTGGTATGAACTTTTTATCAAATTTGGAAATTTTTGTGTTGGGGTTACTATTCACGTATACGACACTATTCACGTATACGACACTATTCACGAATACGGCACTATTCACCGAAAAATGAAATTTTCTTCTTTTTGTCCAAGTTGTCTATTATGGTTACTATCTTTGATTGTATCCATGTTTTGATCATTATTTTTGAATTCTGCTTCAAAATTGGTTATTTCGGAATATTATTGAACTTGGATAAACCGTGTACTGAATCCTTAATATTTGATCCATTTATCTCATTGGATTCGCTTTTCTTTAAAATATTTTTCATCATCCTCACCCTAAATGATGATACAAATGAATATCTTTGGCCCCGTAGTGCAAAGATGACGATTACCTAATGAATATCTTTGGCCGTAGTGCAAAAGATGAACAGTGTTGAGATGAACATGACCAACTGGTGATACAAATAAATATCTTTGGCCTGTAGTGCAAAGATGAATATTTGATTCAAGATGTATATTGATTGATGTTACATGGATAAAATATTGATGATGGACTTTTAAATCTTAGAAGATAGTAGAATTCTTTCTCTACTTGACTCTTCTAATGGATTGCTGTTTTTCGTTGTAGTTATTGATCTAAAACTTGTTGTCTATTATATTTTATCAGATTATTCCCTATTGAAGACTAATGATAATTTGTTGTATATTATCTTAGTCATAATATTCTTTACTGGGCTAGTTGAGCTCACCCTTTTGTTCCATTTTTCTTCTCAGGAGGTGAGAACATAGCAGGAACTAGTCGGGGTACGGAGTGATGATTTTAGAAAGTTGTTTTAGCAGTCCTCACTATTTTTAAAATAGTGTATCAATAATTGTAATGAGGACTCCTTTTGAGTTTTTATACTCTATATTTGTATTTAAACTCACAGTTTAACGAAGTTGTATTTGTTTCTGTACCATGTATTTGGCGACTCAAAATGGATGATGTATACCTATTTTGGGGGCGTCACAGTTGGTATAAGAGCTTAGGGATATGATCCCTGGCTGAGATGTGAGACAAGAACTAGGAGGGGAGAGACGGGGAATTCCTCTACTAGTATGACCTGGCTAAGTTTATTTGTTATTTATTTGGTCGGTCTGAGTATAGGGATAATATGTTGCATGATTATTAACCCTTGTTTTATGGCATTATTTAAGAATGGCAGCTGAGAACGTTAATAATGGAGTGAATCAGACCGTGGAGACACCTTTGATCACTACCCAGGGGAACGTGCAACAGGAAGACAATAATCCTCCTATAAATAACGTTACCGAACAAATGATGAATGATGGGATGTTTAGAAGCTTTTTGTAGTTCTTGCAAAACCAGACGAGGGAGACTCGTGCACAAAATACGGGTGAAAATGCTAGCAATGTGCGGCTTATCACAGCCAAGCAGTTCAAAGAGTTGGGACCACCAGAATTTAAGGGAAAGCCGAATCCGATCATGGCGGAAACGTGGGTCAAACAAATTACCAAGATATTCGATGTCTTGGGATGCACGGAGGAACAGAAGGTTCCATTCGCCACCTTTATGTTCCGCGGTGAGGCAGACTACTAGTAGGAGTTCATGAAGCGTACCAACCAAATACTTTTCGGCATGTCTTGGGAAACGTTTCAAAAACTATTCAATGACAAGTACTTTCCTAAAAGTATTCATCATATGAAGGAGGTGGAGTTTATCAGACTGGAACAAAACAACATGACGGTGTCCCAGTACGAGGTGAAGTTTGCAGAGTTATCCAGGTTTGCACCTCATTTGGTCGAAAATGAGGAACGAATGACGAAGATGTTTCTGAGAGGTCTAAAGCCCGAGATTCGACAATATCTTATCTCTCATAAATTTTCTTTATATTCAGATGTTGTAAACAGGGCTCAATTATTAGAGCGAGATAATGAGTATGTTCAACCGAGGGAACACAACTAGGGTCATACCGGTGGTAGCGGTCATCGGAGCAATGACAACCAGAGGGAAGGAAAGCATTCGGACAAAAGCGTTAACCACTCTGGTGGTAATTATGGCTGTGATAATAGAAGGAGCGAGTCGGGAGGAGATTTCAAAAGGAGAAGGTACATCAATGATAGCGTAAAGACGTCAGCACCATCATCAACTGTTTCTAAGGGAGGAGAACGACCACCGATCGTATGTTACTAATGCAGGAAAGAGGGACACATCAGCCTAAACTGCCCACAACAATCCAAGGTGTGTTATAACTATGGAAAGGAAGGTCATATAGCTAGAGATTGTCTAGTTACGAAACCAAGTTCAACAGGGATGGTGACTCGAAAGGCTGTCCCGGACAAGTTAAAGTCGGTGGATCTTGGAAGGGCGTTTGTCGTGACTGCCCAAAACGTGAGGAACCCAAACGAGGTGATCACGTGTAAGCTAATCATAAACTCTTGCGAAGTTTATACCTTATTAGATACCGGTTCTACCGATTCTTTTATCTCTCCTGCTTGTGCTCAACGTTTAAACTTGACTCCGGAGAAATTAGACTTTGACTTATCTGTTGAGACTCCGTTAGGAGAAACTTTCGTTACATCTACTATTTTTAAATCTTGCATGATTCAAGTCGGTACCATCACATTACCTGCCGACCTTATTTCGTTGAAAATTCTTGCATTTGATGTGATTTTGGGGATTGATTGGTTAACCACGCATCATGCTAAAATTGATTGTTTTCATAAGGTTGTTAGTTTTCATATTCCTAACCAACCTATTATGTGAATTCAAACAACCAAACCACTAAAATCAGTCACTGTCATATCAGGCCATAAAGCTATTCGTTTATTGAAAAACGGATGTCAAGCTTTCTTAGCCCATGTCACGGACTTGAACAAAAACACGTTAGATTTGAATACTATTTCTATTGTTAGTGAATTTCCTGATGTATTTCCTGAAGAACTTCCTGGTCTACCCCCAGAACGTGAAGTTGAATTCTTTATTGACCTTGAACCTGGTACAAAGCCCATTTCTAAAACCCCATATCGAATGACTCCTATTGAACTTCAGGAGTTAAAGGTCCAACTACAGGAGTTGTTGGACATCGGTTTTATTTGTCCTAGTACATCTCCTTGGGGTGCTCCTGTGTTATTCGTAAAGAAGAAAGACGAGAGTATGCGACTTTGTATTGACTACCGAGAGTTGAACCATGTCACTATCAAGAATAGGTATCCGCTACCTCGCATTGATGACCTGTTTGACCAGTTGCAAGAAGCACAATTCTTTTCAAAGATCGATCTTCATTCTGGATATCATCAGCTGAAGATTAAAACTGAGGATATTCCAAAGATTGCCTTCAGAACTCGGTACGGGCATTATGAATTCTTAGTCATGTCTTTTGGATTGACAAATGCTCCTGATTCTTTCATGGATATGATGAACCGTGTGTTTAAAGAATACTTGGATCAGTTCGTTGTTGTCTTTATTGATGACATCCTCATCTATTCCAAAAGTCGTTTAGATCATGAGCACCATTTGAAGCTGGTACTGCAAAGGCTTTGTGATAACAAGTTGTATGCCAAGTTGAAAAAATGCGAGTTCTGGCTTGAGGAAGTAGCATTCCTTGGACACGTGGTGTCAAAACATGGAGTATCTGTCGACCTTAGCGAAGATTGAAGCCATACAAAGTTGGGAGCAACCAAAGCGGTGGTGGAAAAGCACGTAACTTTACGGGCTTAGCTGGTTATTATTGGAGATTCGTGGAAGGATTTTCTCGAATTTCTACTCCGTTAACTTAGCTAACTCGTAAAGATATAAAATTCGGTTGGAACGAGGATTGCGAGAAGAGTTTTCAAGAACTCAAGAGAAGACTCATTTCGGCACCTGTTCTGACAATACCATCTGGTTCGGATGGATTTGTTATCTACAGCGATGCTTCAGGAAAAGGGTTAGGATGTGTTCTCATGCAACATGGGAAAGTCATAGCCTATGCCTCACGACAACTCAAAGAATATGAGAGGAATTATCCTATTCATGATTTGGAGTTAGCAGCAGTCGTTTTCGCTTTGAAGATTTCGAGACACTACCTGTATTGGGAGAAAGTGGAGATCTATACAGATCATAAAAGCCTCAAATATTTCTTCACCCAAAAGGAACTCAACATACGGCAACGACGTTGGCTCGAGCTGTTGAAAGATTACGATCACACCATCCAATATCATCTTGGAAAAGCAAACGTGGTAGCTGACGCATTAAGTAGAAGATCATATGCGGGTACGAGTGCAATGTTGTTAACACAAAGGTCCATTTTGTATGACTTGCAAAGGATGGAGATAGAGATGAAGGCTCCAAGTACCCACATGATGATATCAAACATGCGAGTAGAACCGACTTTAATCGATAAAGTTAAAGCTGCTCAAGCTACAGACATGGAGCTGATGCGTATGAAGAAGAAAGTGCAAGAAGGTGCTATTCCAGAAGCAAGAATCGATAAAGAAAGAAAACTTTGAGTCAACTCCAGACTTTGTGTTCCTAACGATTCTGACTTGAAGCATAGAATCATGATGGAGGCACACAACACACGTTTGTAATCCATCCTGGGAGTACCAAAATGTATCATGATCTTCGACATACATTTTGGTGGAGCAATATAAAAAGAGAGATCGCGGAGTTTATCTCGAGGTGTTTAACTTGTCAACGTGTAAAGGTGGAGCATCAAATGCCAAAGGGTCCATTACAACCACTTGAGATTCCGAAATGGAAGTGGGAACACATTACTATGGATTTCGTTACGGGTCTTCCCAAGGTTTCTCAAGGCATAGATGCGATTTGGGTTATTGTTGATAGATTAACCAAGTCTGCCCATTTCTTGCCCATACGTGAGACTTATTCCCTTGAACGTCTTGCTAGTATGTACGTGAAGGAGATTGTGATATTGCACGGCATGCCAGTATCCATAGTTTCGGATCGTGACCCAAGATTCACTTCATGATTTTGGGTTAGCTTACGTGAAGCTATGAGCGCGGATTTGATTGATTCGGCATACCATCCTCAAACGGATGGACAATCAGAGAGGACTATTCAAACTCTTGAAGATCTTATAAGACTCTGTGTCCTAGATCTCAAAGGGAGTTAGGATAAGTACCTACCATTGGTGGAATTCTCCTACAACAACAGTTATCAGGCGAGCATAGGTGTGGCTCCATTCGAGGCGTTGTATGGAAGAAAATGTCATTCTCCAGTATGCTGGGACGAGGTGGGTGAAGCAACATTGTTGGGACCAGAGTTGGTACGCATGACTATAGAGAAGATCCAAACGATTCGACAACGTATACAAACGGCACAGGATCGACAAAAGAGTTATGCGGATCTTCATCGGAAGGACGTGGAATTTAATATTGGGGATCATGTATTGTTACGTGTTGTACCATGGAAGGGAGTTACAAGATTTGGGAAGAGAGGAAAGCTCAATCCAAGATTTGTTGGTCCATTTGAGATTCTTGACCGAATAAGAAATGTGGCCTACAGACTCGCATTACCTCCAAGTATGTCTCGTGTTCATAATATTTTTCACATATCTATGCTTCGTAAATATGTTAAAGACCTGAACCACATTATTGAGTTAGAACCAGACGAGATAACTGAAGATTTAACGTACGAGGAGGTACCTGTTAAGATCTTGGATAGGAAAAAGCATGTCCTACGCATGAAGGTTATACTACAAGTTAAAGTTTTGTGGAGAAACCATGCTATTGAAGAGATGACCTGGGAGTTGGAATCAGAAATGAAAGCGAGGTATCCTCACCTTTTCAAACACTGTGTACGTCACGTCGAATTTCGAGGACAAAATTTCATAAGAAGGGAGGTTGTAAGACCCCAACTTTTAATGAATAAAATCAAATTTCCTTTATTTATTATTGTGAATAATAAGGTATTAATTTGATATAATAACTTTGGTTATGGGTGAAATGTGAAAATTTTGCAAAATAAGCAAGTGGTTATAAAATATTCATTTTATTTGCGGAATATACTTTCTGTAGGGGAATATTCGTGCACGCCGTAGCGATCAATCAGGGGCCCCATAACGGATAATCTACGAATGAAGAAAATGACAAAATTGAATAATGGCGTAGAAGTTATTACCGCATTAACACTGTTGGAATACCAGTGGTTATAGTAAAGTAATACGCGTTGTTAAGAAAGATAAGCATACGGTATTGCACAGTATTGTTGAATTATTGATCCTTACGTAAGAAGGCACTACTCAATAATTGTCATAGTAGTTACTGTTCAATATTTTATTTTATTGATTCAATAATTGCTGCATTGATATTTTATATTATTGTTGTTTCAATTATCGCCATCAAGACAAGATATCTCCTTTATCGATCGAATAATTCAGATTATTTAGAATAATATTATTAGATAACATTATTGGCAATGTCTAGAAAGTTATGTCAAGGAGAGGTTTGGTCACCTAATTGCGCGCTAGTAAGGAAAAATCCTTATTGGAAAGCCCCCTCTTTCCTGGGAACAGCCTGGTTGTCATAAATGTGATTCTGTAATATTATTTGTGAATAATTAATCATTGATTCATATGATAAGTAAATATTTATTTTATGTGGATATAAATGATGGATTTATTTATGTGGTTATAAATGAAGGAATTAATGTTGAGGTGTTTTATTAGTATTTTGTCGGATTGAAGGTATTAAAAATCAAACTAGTGTTTTTTGAGATATATTGCGGGAGTTATAATTTTTAATCCGTCCGTTGGATCGTTGTAATTTTTGGATATGTTATACATATATAAGTTGAGTATATGTCCACAAATTTTGAACCGTTAAAAATGAGCGTATGATTTTTTATGAATTTTAAGAGGTGGCTGATTCGAAAATCAGGTTATAAATCATTTTGGTGGAAAATTATAGAATTGGTGGGCCCCACTCTTGGTTGGTGAAGAAATGTGCTGAGATTTTTATTCAGATGTGGTGGGTGGGAATAGTAGCAGGTAAAGCCATCGGGTTGCAAGTTAAGTCTGCCTTGCCGTATAACATTTTCCTATAAATAGAGGCTAAGTTAGAATTGAAAATCACACCGTAAACAAGTTCTCTCTTTCTCTCTAGATTATTGAGTGTATTTTATGAGTATTTAGATACTTTGTGAGTTTCATTAATCGATTGCAAGTTTCCTTCAAATTTATACCGATATTCCGATTAAATAATCGATATTTTGAGGTAAGGATATTATCTTCTTCTTAAATGATATTTTCTTCAATATCATTATGCCGAAATATTGGTATGAACTTTTTATCAAATTTGGAACTTTTTGTGTCGGAGTTACTATTCACGTATATGGCATTATTCACGTATACGGCACTATTCACAAATACGGCACTATTCACCAAAAAATGAAATTTTCTTCTTTTTGTCCAAGTTGTCTATTATGGTTACTATCTTTGATTGTATCCATGTTTTGATCATTATTTTTGAATTCTGCTTCAAAATTGGTTATTTCAAAATATTATTACACTTGGATAAACTGTAATACGAATCCTTAATATTTGATCTGTTATCTCACTGGATTCATTTTCTTTAAAATATTTTTCATCATCCTCAGTCCTAAATGATGATACAAATGAATATCTTTGGCCTGTAGTGCAAAGATGAATGATTACCTAATTAATATCTTTGGCCCGTAGTGCAAAGATGAACAGGTGTTGAGATGAACATGACCAACTGGTGATACAAATGAATATCTTTGGCACATAGTGTGCAAAGATGAATATTTGATTCAAGATGTATATTGATTGATGTTACGAGGATAAAATATTGATGATGGACTTTTAAATCTTAGAAGATAGTAGAATTCTTTCTCTACTTGACTCTTCTAACTGATTGATTCTTTTTTTCACCATTGCGATTTGTTGATCTAAAACTTGTTGTCTATTATATTTTATCGATTATTCCTATTGAAGACTAATGATAATTTGTTGTATATTATCTTAGTCATAATATTCTTTTCTTTGGGCTAGTTGAGCTCACCCTTTTGTTCCATTTTTCTTCTCGGGAGGTGAGAACATAAAGCGAGAACTAATCGAGTGCGGAGTGATGGTTCTAGAAAGTTGTTTTAGCAGTCCTCACTATTTTTAAAATAGTGTATCAATAATTGTAATGAGGACTCCTTTTGAGTTTTTATACTCTCTATTTGTATTTAAACTCATAGTTTAATGAAGTTGTATTTATTTATGTACCATATATTTGGCGACTCAGAATGGGTGATGTATACCTATTTTGGGGGCGTCACATTTACGGTACTATACATATGGCACTATTCACGGGATACTATTCACGAAGTACTATTCACCTGGGGTACTATTTACGACAAAAATTGATTTCTTTTATATCCAAATTATTTTTGATACATGAATATTATTCTTGAATTTTACTCCACAAAGCAATATCATGTTGACAATTTGGACATTCTTAAACTCTGGATAAATTGAATTATAAATCTTTAAAATTTATCCTTGATCTCACTTAATTGAATTCTTATATCATTGTCATCATCCTCATGCTTATATTGTGATGAAAGTCATCTTTGGCCCGTAGTGCATAGATGGACTGTTGATTGGTATGATTATGACCAAGATTTATGTATCGGTATAATCATGACCTATAATCTTACAAATGATGTGGTTAAATACCTCATTGGCCCGTAGTGCATTGATGGACAGTTAATGGCATGATCATGACCACTGGTGATAATAACAAATATCATTGGCCCGTACTGCATTGATAATTCGTGGATGTGATACTAACGAATATCTTTGGCCACAGTGCATGGATAATTCAGTGATGTGGATTAATTATTGAGATATGTTACAGTGATAAAATATTGATGATGAACTTTTAAATCATAGAAGATGGTAGACATCATGCTCTACTTGATTCTTCTAATGGATTGCTTGTTCCGCTGCGGTTAAACTTGTTGGTTATTGTATTCTATCAGTTTTTATATTGTTGAAGGATAAGGATAATTTATTCTACATTATCTTAGTCATAATATTCTTTACTGGGCTAGTTGAGTTCACCCTTTTCTTTCATTGTTCTCTTCAGGAAATGAGAATATAGCTAGGACTAGTCGGGGAATGGAGTGATGAACCAAGATGGGGGCTTCATTTGAGTTTTGATATTGTCTATGAGATAATATCCGTGTTAAAACTCTCAGCTTACGTTTGTCGTATTGTATAAATTAAGTTTGTATTTAAATTATGTACCATGTATTTGGTGACTCAGAATGGGTTGTATGGACCTATTTTGGGGGCGTCATAGTTGATATCAAAGCTTAGGGATATGATCCCTGGCTGAGATTTGAGGCTAGAACTAGGAAGTGAGAGACGGGTGTAAATCCTTTGCTAGTATGACCTACCTAAGCTTAATTGTTATTTAATTGGTTGGTCAGAATATAGGGATAATATGTGGCATGTCAATTAACCCTAGTTTTGTGGCATTGTTTGATAATGGAATCTAATTTTTTTTGAGATAAGAAATGGAGCTCATGAGACCGTTGAGTCACCGCCAATCAATAACCATGATAATGTGCATTAGGAATGCAATAATCCTCATATAAACAACAACACCGACCAAATATTGAACGATGAGATGTTTAGGAGCTTTCTACAATTCATGCAACACCAAACGAGAGAGACTCTTGTTCAAAATGTAGGTGGAGTCAATGGCAACTCTCGGCTGGTCACCTCTAAGCAATTTAAGGAGCTGAGACCACCGGAGTTTTTAGGAAAGCCAGAACCACTTAAGGCAGAGACGTGGATTAAGCAGATCACCAAGATATTTGATGTCTTGGGATTCTCCGAGGAGCAAAAGGTTCCCTTTGCCACCTTCATATTGCGAGGAGAGGCAGATTATTTGTGGAAATCTATAAAATGTACTCAACCTTCCGCACTAAAGATGTCTTGGGAGAAATTCCAAGAATTGTTCAACGACAAGTACTTTCCTGAAAGTATTCGTCACATGAATGAGGTAGAATTCATCAAGTTGGAGCAAAACAATTTGACCGTATCAAAGTTTGACCGTATCGCAATACGACGCTAAGTTTGCCGAGTTATCCTGGTTTGCATCCCATTTGGTTGATAATGAGGAGTGAATGACGCGAATGTTTCTGCGAGGTTTGAAATCTGAAATACGTCAATATCTCATTTCTCAAAAACTTTGCTTGTATTCAGATGTTGTGAATATTGCTCAATTATTAGAGCGTGATAATGAGTTAGTCCAACCAAAAGATAGCACCTGACAGAACGATAATACCAGTGGTAGCAGTCAACGAAGCAGTGACAACAAACGTGGAGGAAATTATCATGCCAGAAATGGTAACCACTTCGGTGGTAATCCTAGCCAAGATAATAAAAGAAATGAGTCTAGCGGGAATTTCAAAAAGAGAAGGTTCAACAATGATGGAAAGACAACAGCACCAGCACCCATTTTCAAGGAAGGAGAAAGACCACCGGTCGTATGCTACAAATGTGGAGATGAGGGACACATCTGTCCAAACTGTACGCAGCAACCCAAAGCGTGTTTTAATTGCAGAAAAAAAGGTCACCTAGCTCGATTTTGTCTTGTAGTGAAGTCAAGTCCAACAGGGATGGAGACACCAAAGGCTGTTCTAGACAAGTCAAAGCCGGTAGTTCAAGGGAGAGCATTTTTTGTGACCTCCCAAAATGTGAGGAACCCAAACGAGGTTATCACGGGTAAACTAATCATAAAATCTTTCGAAGTCTATACCTTATTTGATACCAGTTCTACCCATTCTTTTATTTCACCTACTTGCGCTCAACGTTTAAATTTTACTCCAATGAAATTAGACTTTGACTTATCTATTAAAACTCCATTGGGAGAAACCTTCATCATATCCACTGTTTATAAATCTTGTTTGATTCAAATCAGCACCCTCACATTACTTGTCGATCTTATCTCTTTGAAAATACTTGCATTTGATGTGATTTTAGGGATTGATTGGTTAACTACTCATCATGCTAAAATTTATTGTTTTCGTAAGGTTGTTTACTTTTATATTCCTAACCAACCTATTATGCGAATTCAAGCAACCAAACCACTAAAGTCAATCACTGTCATATCAAGCCATAAAGCCCTTCATTTATTGAAAAATGGATGTCAAGCTTTCTTAGCCATTAATTTCCTGACGTATTCCCAGAAGAACTTTTTGGTCTACCCCCCAGAGCGTGAAATCAAATTTTGTATTGACCTTGAACCCGGTACAAAACCCATTTCCAAAACCCTATATCGAATGACTCATGCTGAACTTCAGGAGTTAAAAACCCAACTGCAGGAACTGTTAGACATTGGTTTCATTCGTCCTAGTATGTCTCCTTGGGGTGCTCCTGTTCTATTTGTAAAGAAGAAAGATGAGAGTATGCGACTTTGCATTGGTTATCAGGAGATTGTCACCGTCAAAAATAGGTACCCGTTGCCTCGCATTGATGACATGTTTGACCAGTTGCAAGGTGCCAAATTCTTTTCAAAGATCGATCTAAGTTCCGGATATCACCAGTTAAAAGTTAAAACTGATGAAATTCCAAAGACTGCTTTTAGAACTCGGTAAGGGCATTATGAATTCATAATCATGTCTTTTGGATTGACTAATGCTCCTATTGCCTTCATGGATATGATGAACCAAGTATTCAAGGAGTATTTAGATCATTTTGTGGTTATCTTTATTGATGACATCCTCATTTACTCCAAAAGCCGTGAAGAACATGAACAACACTTGAGGTTGATACTTCAAAAGCTTTGTGAAAATAAGCTATATGCCAAGTTGAAGAAATGTGAGTTCTGGCTTGAGGAAGTAGCATATGATATCGAATCACGGAATATCTGTTGACCCGACGAAGATTGAAGCAATACAAAGTTGGGAGAAACCTAAGTCCACAATCGAAGTATGTAGCTTTCTGGGCTTAACTGGTTATTATCGAAGATTTGTGGAATGATTTTCTCGAATCGCCACTCCGTTAACTCAACTGACTCGAAAAGATACAAAATTCGATTGGAGCGAGGAATGTGAGAAGAGTTTTCAAGAACTCAAGAGGAGACTCATTTCAGCACCTGTTCTGATAATACCATCAGGATTGGAGAGATTTATCATATACATCGATTCTTCAGGCAAAGGTTTAGGATGTGTTCTCATGCAACATGGGAAAGTCATAGCCTATGCCTCACGACAACTCAAAGAATATGAGAGGAATTATCCTACTCATAATCTAGAGTTGGCAACAGTCGTTTTTGCGCTAAAGATCTAGAGACATTACCTGTATGGGGAGAAGGTGGAGATATATACAGATTATAAAAGCCTCAAATATTTCTTCACCCAAAAGGAACTCAATATGCGGCAACGATGTTAGCTCGAGTTATTGAAAGATTACGATCATACCGTCGACGTCGGGATTTTTAGTGGTCCCTTTCCGTTACTTGTTCTTTGGTGTTCTCATTTTAGGTGAGATTTGTTTGAAAAAACAAGTGAAAAAGGTTCGACATGTATAATATCGACGATGGACTGTTAAGAGTCGCCAGTTAGTTTTTTAAATGGTTGTACCTAACACAACCGATAAAAAGGTTTGCACATTGACCTAGTGATGTGACATTAACTTAAACGAATTGATTGAAACCGAGATTCATTAGGGTCCTGGGGACTTGGTTATGCGGAGGGAAGGTGTTAGGAACCCCCGACATCCGTGTATTCCACAAAGGTGGTAGCCTCTTTTCAAGAAATTATTATCTGAATGTGTGTGTGTGGGTCAATGTGCTGTTATTTGGAAGTAGTGCGAGGCCTCGTTCGCACCTATATACATAGGGTTTGAATTTATGTAAAAATTTAGTTTTTAGCAAGATATGACAATGATGTTTTGTAAAAAAGGTTTTTTAAACCCTGATGCTCAATAGTAATTGAGACCTTTTGATACTTCCATTTTATTAAGTATCCGACTTGATTGATTTTATTTTCGAGATGCGAAGCATCTATAAGAAAATAATGTACAAAATAATGCCGACTTCCTTATGGGTATGAAAACCATCTGAGGAAATTCAAACACCGTAGAATAATTTACAAGCTGCTTACAGTTGAAAACGTCAATCACGGGAACCGAATCTAGATCCAATAGGTTGAATCTGTGATCACATGATTCCTAGGCGCACATAATACCACAATTTGTATGAAAGCAATAAGCAGGTATATATATAAAAAGTAGAATATATATATATATATATATATATATATATATATATATATATATACATATATGATCACCAACCATGAAGCACCTCCATGGGGATCATAAATATAAATAAAGCTATAAAAGCTATCAACCGCCACGGAGGAAACTCTAAAGGGACAAAATGTAAATAAAGATGTAAAGCTATCAACCACCACGGAGGAACTCCAAGTTTGGACAAAATGTAAATAAAGTCAGATAAAAGCAATCAAGCGCCACATAAGTAAACTCCAGGCGAGACCGAAATGTGTAAAGAAAGGCAAAACGATCAACCACCACGAAGTAAACTCGTGTGGGATGAAATATATATATATATATATATATATATATATATATATATATATACAAGTTAATAAATGCACGGATGTAAAATCCAACTCATCGAACAAAAAGTCTAACACACAGCTTAATATATATATATATATATATATATATATATATATATATATTAAAGCGATAACGCACTGCATCAAGTTCAGGCTCATCGAACAAAGTTCGACACACATTTCATATATATATATAATATATATATAAAAGCGAAAGAAACACACCAAACCGAAGTCTAGGCTCATCGAACAAAGTTAGACACACGATTATATATATATATATATATATATATATATATATATATATATATATATATATATATATATATATATATATAATAAGCGAAAACGCACTGCACTAAAGTTCAGGCTCATCGAACAAAGTTCGACACACAATTCATATATATATATATATATATATATATATATATAAAAATAAACGCTCGCATGGCCAAGTTCAGGCTCGATCGAGGCATAACTCGATAATGTTAGTCCATATATATATATATATAATATGTATATACAAATCGAAATGAAACCACTGGATCAAGTCCTGAAAAATGCTGTAACACGACTCTCAACGTGAAGAAAGGTGTGTGCAAAGATTAAGAGAAAGACTTTAAAGTGTGTGAGAAAGCTTACAGTGGGCTGCCAAAGAAGACTTCTATATCTTTAAAGTGGGTAAATATTGGCTTTTGTAGGTACAAAAGTAGCTATATATGAGCTCACAGGTGTTTAAAATGAGAAAGTACTCCGTATAGGGTGAGTACAGAGCAAATTGGGCAGGGCTTCCTTGCCATTTTCTCTTGCAAAATGGTAACCCCAAGCCTTCTATTTATAGAAAGTGGAACTGCATTTCTCAAGTACCAGGTGTACTGCAGCTACCGGGTTGCCCCGGGTTTCTCTGCCCGGGTCGTCTCGTAAGACGTGCACTCTCAGGCACTATAATGTCTGCTCAAACTTTCGTAAGTGCAATCCGCATCCGATTTGAGGTATCTGAGGACCTATTTCTGACCGCCGTGGTTGTAGAGTTGTACAATGGCATGAGATTAGAGTTTTCAGACGAAGTCATTGAAGATGGGACGATGCCCTCCGGTCTTCAAGCTTTAAATTCTATCCGCATTACCCGCATAATAGTCACTCGGGATTGGTTTTCCTTGATTATTGTGGGACATCGTTGTGTAGAGATGTGTATGAAATGTTGAGATGACGTGGCGTGGCATCGCGTTGGTGAGATGACGATGTTGCCCTCACACCTGTTATCGGCGATTTAGGTGATATGAAGCGACGTTGCTTTCAGGCTTCACCGAGATTGGAATCTGCATTGTTGAAGGTCCTCAGTGTCATCTATGAGGTGTGCCTGTCCTCCCGGTGTTATCTCCGGGTTGGTACGGAGTATCTCGTTGTGAGCCCCGAGATTGAAGCTGGTTGAATTTGAAACAAGCATTTCCGGGGTTATCACCGAAACTACTTTCCTTGGGGTTCTCACCAAGGTTGGTGGCTATTCCCATGGTTGGGACTGAGACTGGATACCTCGGGGTTATCTCCGAGATTAATCGGTCTTCTCTGGTGTGTGTTCTGGTATTGGATCTGCACGTCTCGGGGTTATATCCGAGGTCGGATTTGTTACTCCCGGTGTGTGTTTCGGGGTTGATTTTGAACTTCGGTAGTATTCGAAATGGACTGTCTTCCAGGTCCCCTCTTGAAAGACGAATCTGTCCTCCTACAATGTTAGTGACAAGTGTACAGAAAATTTTGAGTGTCTACAGATGCCCCTCTTTATCATACTTATGCAATGCAATTCATGGGTAGGATAAAGAATCCTAGACACTTGAAATGAAACAAGAAAAACACGGTACTATGTGTAGTAACATGATGCAAATGTATGATGCATGTGTACGGGGTTGTAGCCCAACATACTAGGGATGATTGCTGGCTCCCTGTTGCTTCAACTGGGGATTGGCAATGATGACTAGATTTGATGTGTAATCCGAATCTGTTAGGATGTTGATGTTGGGGTTATCACCAAATTCCTTGGTCCTTGATAACAACTTGATCCTGAAGATGTACCTCTTACGTGTAAGAGATCTGTGGGGATAAAGCTTGGTCTGTTTGAGGATGTGTATAACATATTCCATCATCGATCCTCCTTCATAACATTGACCTTTCCTGGTTGGTATCGCCAGGACATGTCAAGATTCTCATTGATTTCTCGCCAACAAAGAAATCTTTGTCGAGGATGTCGACCTTCGTTGACGTGTACTTCACCGATATGTGAATCAACGGGTGAAAACCCTGTGGGATAGACTGTCAAGGCTGCTTGACCTTCACTGACGTGTAGATCAACGGAACATTGCGTTGTGACCCCCGCCGGGGATCCGTTGGGGACTATGAGTAATCGAGCATGAAATCCTCAAATAGCTCTCGAGCTTCGATAGGTTTAATCGCCATCGGTTGAAATAACATCAAGGCTTCTTGATCTTCATTGATATGTGTGTCAATGGCTGCATATGCGTTGTAATTCCCTGCCGGGGATTCACGTTGTAACCCCCGTCGGGGATCTATGTTGTAACCCCCGTCGGGGACTCACGTTGTAACCCCCATTGGGGATCTACGTTGTAACCTCTGTTGGGGACTCACGTTGTAACCCCCGTTGGGGACTCACGTTGTAACCCCCATCGGGGATCCACGTTGATCTTTTAGGGTAATGACCCGGAGTTGGCGGCATTGGACCTGTACAAGGTATTGCCGGATGTGATTTGTAACAACTAAGATCATTGGCAGGGTATACCTCGTGTTCGGGTGACTACCAATGAGTGATGTACAGACTTAAAGTTTCATCTGAGAAGATAAGGATTGTAGGCTGTTTTGCTCAATCGCTTAGCGTTTTTATTCCCAATTTGACTTTTTTAAGTCCGCAAGAACTCCTTTGCAACTCGAACTGGACCGAATCGGAGGGATGGGGCTCACATAGGGGTGCCACAGGGTTTGTGGATGGGATGCTAGAGCACTAGGTATCGGATAGGCAGGTTTTTCGATTTGGGACCCATGAGTTGACTCCTACTCTGGAGGAGTATGCACGATTGACGATGCTGCTGCTGGACAGACCTTGCATGCATATGGCTTTGGGGGACATGAGTCGACGGTTCATGACCCTCACTGGATTGAGGCGCAGAGTGGTGCAGGATGAGCTTACATCGAGCCACGTTATATCCCAGCATTTTTTGTTTGACAGATTTGGCTCTGAGGATAGTTATTCATGATATTTCGGGGATTTCACCTCATCAGAGGATCATTGGCGTCTAGCCAGAGTTGATGTACTGCTGTTGTGCGTACTGTCGTATGTCTATATATCACGATACATGGATGAGATAGACATTGGTATCATCATGGCAGTGAGAGCTCTTAGGGAGGGTCGCACTATTATACCTATGATCATATCAGAGACCCTGCGGTCAGCCACCTACTGCTGCACTTATCCGACAGGAGTGTTCATAAGTAACTCGATCATGCTATATGTTTGGTTTATGTCCCACTTGAGACCGATTGGCACTCTTAGACGTCATGGGTACTGGTTTACCCATGATATAGCCATGTCATACTCCTTTCAGCCATCGGAGTGTATAGATGCTATGTCTTGGTCCACATTTTTAGCGAATATCAGAGATCCATTTGTCATATTACTGTGCTCGGGGCTTAGTCACCATACAACTTTATTACTCATGCTCCGGGCATGGATTATCTCCCTCTAGCTGGTTTGATGGGCGTGACTACTTAACACCAATTTGGTATGATCCTCATGATTTGACCGGTTTGACTTTCATCCTTTCGAGGGGGCGATAGGTCAGTGTTCAGCTTCTCGCTATCTTTCAGCAGAGGACCTGTAATACCCAAAAGAAAAATAAAATATTATATGATATATATATATATATATATATATATATATATATTATATATATATATTTGTTTTAAAACATATTAATTGGACTCTGTTTTCTTATTTGGGCTATTATTTTATTTGGGCCAAATTAATCGATAAAATTTATGGACTATAATAAGCAAATGGAATATGTTAATTTAGGCCGTTATATTATTTGGGCTAATTTATATTTGTGTAAATGTAATATTTTTTTATCCAATTAATTAAGAGGATTATTATAATATATAATTAATAAATAAACTAAACCTAATTGCTTCATCATTTTTATACCGAAATGAAAGAAAGAGAAAGAGAATTGAGTAGCCACTTATTGTATTTGTTAGAGTTATGTATGATATAAAAAAAAAGAGAGAGAGCATCGACTTATCGTGTTTGTTTTGTTTTGTTTCTTTTGATTTTCGATTAAATTTTGAAATAGTATATATGGATTGGTACGCATGCTTAGATCTTTATTATATATTATTATATACGAATATATACATATATGTATACTTAATTGATTTAAGCGACTTTGTAGCTTTTATTAGTTGATATATATATATATATATATATATATATATATATATATATATATATATATATATATATATATATTTCATGTTTATATATATTTTGGTTGCTGCAATGACTTTGCGGACGTTGAGTTAATTAGATATATATATATATATATATATATATATATATGCATATATATATATACATATATTATTTTAATAATTATTCAACCATGAAATTTATAAGTTAGAATTGATAATTATAATTGAAGTTATATATATTAATTTAAACTCGTTAATCTTGTTGATAAAATTATAAAATTTACTTGATAATAAATTTAACAATTTTATGTTGTTAATGGGTAAATTTGTAATAAATTTTATTTTATTTTATTAGATCGGATTGAAGGAGATTAGCATAATCTTATTTAAATTTTGGGCATTACATTGCTTAATCCAGGTACGGATTCCGTACTCTTTCAGCGAGACTCTTTTGTTTTTGATTTGTTCGTTTCGTTATTCGTTTCGAAATTCAATATTGCATCTCATAATTATTCCTTGTCTATTTATTTGATAGTTCTTTTGGTGTTCATTGTTGGAACTCATAAGTGTACTCTTTAGACTAGTACAACATGTCTAAATTTATTTTGATAGTTTCGTTTTGGTATTGATACTTGGAACTCGTGTTTGTACTCTTGATTTAGTGTATCATCTTTTGTATTTATTTTGATTCTCTTAGAAAGTACATGTTAATATTTTTGGAGACTTTGAGTTGATAATTCATTTTAGTTTAACATGTACATATTAGAACCCCTTTTGGTTGGTATTATGTTGCATGTGTTGTGGCATGGTATCCTTGTTAGAATATACCGTAGGGTATACCTGAGCTATAACCACCTGTGGGGGTACCACAGACATGTCCTCTTGGCACCGAGGCTTGACACTTTCCGTGGCGGTGTGATCAGTCCACGTCGTCTCCATTTTGTGCTCCGGTGGGAGTTGGCCATTTGGTGTTTTGTTGTTGTGGAGGCGTATGGGTGAATTCCTAGTTTTCTATTCTTACGTTACTCATGAGTGGTGATGTTTGTGCCAAACACGCCTTCCGATTTTGCACGCATCTGGATTGCGCAGTCCGATGTGTGATTGCCTGTGTGGCATTATTTTGATTGCTTGTGTGGCATTATGTGACTTGCCTATGTGGCAAGGTATATTACTATTTGTTTTGAGCTCGGTATGAAATAACACCCAGCCATTTGATTCAGCCTACTATTTCGTTGTGTTAATTTAGTTCGTTTCGTTTCGTTTCAGTTCATTTCGCTTCATATCATTTAATTGAATTAGTTATTTTGGTTCATTATTTGTATTCTATATCCGTACTGGGCATTTGGCTCATGCTGTGTTTTTTTTCCTGCTGGTAATCAGGGGAATCATGGGCAAGTGTGATGAGAGCTCTATTCATTCCAATGGTTTAGAGTTATTATGGTTAGGATTGATATGTCAGTTTATTTGAAATTGTAATAATTACCTTCGGCTATGGTTTGAGCTGGTGGGATATTTACTATAGTTTATCTTGTGATATTTAATTATTATGAGACCATCCTTTTATGACATAAAGCTTTCATTTCAGTTTTGTTGTGTTTTGAGTAACCTCTCTTTCTATTTTGGAAAGGGGTGTTACAGGACCGATCCTGTGTGTATGCATGTTGGGATCAGTGTGAGATAGCTGATTTTTCTATCAGTCATCCAGGTTGTTCTGCAGAGTATTTCGCATGGATGGAGACAGAGATTTTATCGGCAGCGGTAGTACCCACAGTACCGGATATTGATTCAGATGAGGTAGAGCCCATGGAGGACATTGATTCCCACATCGAGGAGGAGCCCGCTGCTGGGTTACCAACATTTCCTCTAGATTCTCCCAGTACCAAAGACTTTGTCGTTATCTGACATTCGACCACGATGATTTCAAGCGAGTCTTGATCGATGACCTTTGAGAGAGATCGGGCTCGATCATGATGATGTTGCCCTTGATGGGAGAGACGCATTTCTGTTAGAGAGAGCGAGGCATTATCTCACGGAGATGCCATTGTTGTTGAGCGGATGAGAGCCGGATTAGCGGAGATGCGGTGATAGTTGAGCGGGATAGTGCTATGTCTGCCCGGGATGTAGCCGTCACAGATAGTATTGCAGTGAGGTCCCTTACCACTGGCATGATCGCAGAGATGAGCGCTTACATTGATGATCATATGGTCACCATGTAGATGGCTGCAGATCTGTTAGGTCGTGTGGATATTCTCGTACAGGAGACCACAGCTTCACCTCCTTCTTCTGAGAGGGATGCCATGTTGGGCTTGTTAGCTCGCATATACCCTGACTTGTAGATGAGCTTGTATTTTCCTGTACAGACTAGCTTAGTCATTTTGTCATGTATAGTTTACATTGTATATATCAAGCTGAATTATATATATATGGCAGGGAAATATATTTTTGATCACTTCCCTTTTAGATATGCTTTGCTACTTGCTTGATATTTTGTTTGCTGCTTCAGGGCTTGTGATCCTGATGTATTCTGAATTCCTCCTAGATGGATGGACATTGAGTTGTCTCTGGACAGTTCAGAATGGATCATCGATCTGTATGTATCCCTACCATCTTTGGTGTCTTGGGATTGGTTTATGTATGGAAATGTGGAGAAGAGTATGACACTCCTCTCTGAGTTTGACCGCACCACAGATGGTCGCCAGTACTTCTTATTTTGGAGAAGCCTAGTTAATTCCATCTCTTATGGATTAGTGTTGCTTTTCAAGGTATGACCGCAGCTTAGATGGTCGCCGAATCTTCTATTTGGGAGGAGTTCAGGTAATTCCATCCCTTTGGTCTGAAGCCAATGAAAAATAGTGGATTGATGTTTGATCCCAGTACCAACTAACAAGGTTTTATGTTTTGGTAGGGGGTGAGACCACACCATAAATGGCTGCCTATGTACTCCTATTGAAGAGGAGATCAGGTCTGCGTAGTTCAAACCTGGTGTAAGAGGTTCAACGCTGTATGTGGGAGAAATGGTGTAGGAATGTTTTTGTTGTTTTTTGTGACGAGAAGAGGGTAGAAATGTTTTTGTTGTTTTTGTTTTATTGCGACCGGGTCATATGAAATGGTTGCCTATGTACTCTTATTGAAGAGGAGATCAGGTCGACGTAGTTCACCCCTCAGGGCGAGATGAAAAGCGTGATCCCATGTGCAGGTCAGATTGCGGGGAGGATAAAGTTTAATCCTAGGTTGAGGATAAAATGCAGGTATGAGAAGTTTGATCCCATGTATGGGTAGCCAAACTGCAATCGCGAGAGGTTCAATCCGTAGTGGGATGACCTAAGTCGTAGGAACGCAGAGAAGCCAGGCTGCTGGCTTGAAAAGTATGTTTCCCTGAGGGGAAAAGTGTGGAAGAGTTATATGTGGTAAAGGGTTAAAGAACTGGAATGACTGGCGATCTGATGGTTCAACACCAGGGTGTTTGCTTGATGGTCACTTCAGACATAGTACCGTTTCACGGCGTCCGAGTTGATGAGTTGTGGAAATTCATCGCCGTCCATTTCTTGTAATCTGAGAGCGCCTCCTGTCAATACTTCCTTGACAACAAACGAGCCTTCCCAGTTAGGAGCGAATTTTCCCTTAGATTGATCTTGGTTGCCAATGATCTTCTTAAAAACCAAGTCATGTTGTTTAAACTGCCGTAGTCGAACTTTTTTGTTGTAAGATCTAGAGATCCTTTGCTGATATAACTGACCATGAAAGATAGCCGTGGTTCGCCTTTCGTCTATTAGAGACAATTGGTGATACCTGTCTTGTACCCATTGGTCCTCATCCAACTGAGCGTCTATCAACACTCTGAGGGATTCCATTTCAATTTCTATGGGGAGCACTGCTTCCATCCCATAGGTTAATGCATAAGGGGTTGCCCCAGTGGAAGTGCGCATTGAGGTTCTGTAGGCTAACAGAGTAAGAGATAATAAGTCAGGCCAATCTTTGTGGTTGGCGGACATCTTTTGCATAATCTTCTTGATGTTTTTGTTAGCCACTTCAACAACACTGTTCATCTTCGGATGATAGATGACAGAGTTGAGATGTTTGATGTGGAATTTACTGCGTAATTCCTCCATCATTTTGTTGTTGAGGTTCTTAGCATTGTCTGACACAATCACCTCTAGTTGTCCATATCGACAAACGACATTGTTTTTAATGAAAGCAATGATGACTTCTTGGGTAACCCTGGGGAAGGAGGCTGCTTCTACCCATTTGGTGAAGTAGTCGATCATGGTGAAGATAAATCGATGTCCATTACTGGCTTTAAACTCAATGGGCCCAATAACGTCCATTCCCCACATTGAGAAGGGCCAAGGCGAACTCATGTTGTCGAGTTTCCTTGGAGGGGCGTGTATAGCATTCCCATGAACCTGACACTGATAGCATCATTTGACGTGATCATTGTAATCAGCTTTGAGAGATATCCAATAATGTCCTAACCTGAGGACTTTCTTGACAAGGAGGGGGCCACTCATATGGGGGCCACAGACTCCACCATGGATTTCATCCATAAGCCTTTGGGCTTGATCTTTGTCTAAACATCTGAGGAGACCTAGTCCTGCATCTCTTTTATAAAGCGCATCTCCACTCAGGTAGAATTTCATAGCAAGTCGATGGATTCACCTTTTCTCAGTCGGGCTTGCCTTAGTGGGTGTAGATCCAGCTCGTAGATATTCCTTGATATGCTGATACCAAGGATGTTGGATGGGAGGTAGCTCATCCGATACTTCTCCAACGTAATTCCAATAGGCTGGGGCCTTGTGCAGGGAAATTGTGACGCTTGACAAGTTTTCCTTATCTAATATTCGAATCAAGGAGGCCAAAGTTGCTAATGCGTTCACAAAGTCATTCCTATTATGAGGAACGTGTAAAAAGGAGATTTCTTCGAACTCCAAAACCATCTGTAAAACTTGCCGATGGTAAGGAAGTAAATGTAGTTCCTTGGTTTGATAGATTTCGGTGGATTGTTTGATTACCAACTCTGAATCTCCAAAGACAATTAACCGCCTGATGCCCATCAAACGGGCAAGTTTTAGCCCCATGAGATAGCCTTCATATTCAGTTGTGTTGTTGGTGCTGACAAACTGTAATTTGACAGCGATAGGATACTGCTCCCCCATACTAGAACTGCTCCAGCTCCAGAACCTTCCATATTAACAACTCCATCGAAATACATCTTCCATGCTTGGTGTGTATCGTACTGATGGTGTGGCTGAACTGTCATTACCCCTTCATCAGGGAAGTATGTTTCCAAGGGTTTGAAATCTTCTGAAGGTGCAGCGGCCAGTTGATCCGCAATTCCTTGACCTTTGATGGACTTTTGAGTCACATATACGATGTCAAATTGTTGTAGGATCAACTGCCATCTGGACAGTCGGAAATTTAACATGGGTTTATTGAACACGTACTTGAGAGAATCCATGTGGGATATAAGATGGGTCGTGTAACCATGGAGGTAATGTTGTAACCTCATGGAATCCCATGCTAAAGCACAACACGTCTTTTTGATCAGAGTGTACTTGTGTTCACTACTGCTGAATCTTTTGTTGAGGTAATAGATATCTCATTCTTGGCCTCTATCATCTTTCTGTCCCAGCATGCAGCCCATGGCATTGTCACTTATGGACAGGTACATGAACAAGAGAACATCATCCCTGGGTGGTACCAACACGGGAGCTTTGACTAGCTGTTCTTTAATTATGAGGAAGGCATTTTGGCACTCATCATTCCATTTCATGGAGGAGTTCTTCCTTAATAGCTTTAAGATTGGCTCACAAGTTGTTGTGAGTTGAGAGATAAACCTGCTAATGAAGTTGATTCTTGCCAAAAATCCCCGTATTTCCTTTTTTATCTGAGGAATGGGCATTTCCGTGATGGCCTGGATTTTGGTAGGATCCAGCTCAATCCCTTTGTGGCTGACTAAAAATCCTAGTAACTTGTCTGATTTAACGCCAAAGGTGCACTTGGCTGGATTCAACTTCAAGTTGTACTTACGCAACCTGTTGAACAACTTTTTGAGATGGTCTAGATGGTCATCCTCGTTTGGGGACTTGACAATGATGTCATCCACGTAGATCTCGATCTCTTTGTGCATTAAGTTATAGAAGAGAGCCATCATAGCTCGCTGATAGGTGGCTCCGGCATTGATGAGGCCGAATGACAACCGTCTATAGCAAAAGGTTCCTCAAGGTGTGATGAAAGCAGTTTTTTCACGATCTTCCTCAGCAACCATGATCTGATGGTACCTCGCAAAAGAATCAGCAAATGAGTGCATGTCGTATTACATAGTATTATCAATGAGAATGTGGATAAATAGCACGGGAAAACTATCTTTTAAGAAAGCTTTGTTCAAGTCCCGGTAATCCACACAAACTCGCACCTTCCCTCCGGGCTTAGGCACGGGCACAATGTTGGATATCCACTCAGGATATGTAGACACCATGATGATGCTAGCTTGAAATTGTTTCACAATTTCTTCTTTCACCTTTAAACTCCACTCAGGTTTCAATTGCCTGAGCTTTTGCTTGACTGGCTTAAATCCCTCTTTAATGGGAAGGCGATGAAGGACAATGTCAGTGGACAAACCCACCATGTCTTTGTGAGACCATGCAAACACATCCTGGAATTGGGTTAATAGCGTAACCATGTCATTCCGTCTGTTTGGGGTAAGGTCTGAACCAATCCGGATTAACTTAAGGCTTTCTAAGGTTCCGAGATTGAAAGAAGTGGTTTGATCAAGGTTGGGTTTAGGTTTGTCTTTGATCCATTCCTGAATTTCTTGAGGCACCTCAATGTCATCCTGTATATCCATCAAGGATGAATTCATCTCTACATCAAAGGTACAATCCTTATGGAGAAGAGGCCCCGTATCAGCAAGTATATGCACATCTAAATTCAGGGTCCTGAAACAAAATATGCTTTCACTTAGTATATATGAAATGTTTGATCATACACAGTGTTAGCATATACTGACAAAATAAACTGCTAATCTTGTCATGTAAAAAATAAGCGGTTATTATATTTCTGAGGAAGAAAGAGGTTACGCGCTTTTACCCTTGATGACCAATGCAAGGAGTGACGTTCCAATTGGCAAGGGCAAAGTCCGGGTGGACCATAGTGATGGAAGGATTGTCATCATCCTCCTTGTCCCGAATGATGGCCATTACGTCTGGGGAATCACCGTCTAGGGTGTATCTATTGGTATGTTCATCATGAACGATGATGCGTATGCCTGACATCATTCAGATGACATCTTGCTTGATTCTTCGTTCCTCCTCTTCCATTGCGGGATTTGGAACAAAGACTTCTTTCTCCTTCATCGGTACCAGCTTGGGAAATAACGTAGCCATGACACTGGCTGGAACCTTTACAAGAGGTTGTGCGGACTCAGAGTTTGAAGGCGAAGATAAACTTCGCGTCCTTGAAGATGAAGGAATCTGCTGATGCTTATTAGGATTCCTATGACTAGAACTGGCAGAATAGCCTAGCCCAGCTGTTCCAATTTGCTTGGTTAATTAAATTGGGTACTTGATACCCTGGCGATCTTTACCCAGCCCTTGTCCCGGCTTATGACCCAATGACATCATTTCTTGAGTAGTTGACATTACCTCGGCAAAATCTTGGGTTCGAGAAATGGCATTCCAATATGTTAGTTCCCAGAGGGCACAATAGATCTAGAAGGGGGGTTGAATAGATCCTTTTTATTTCAAATACTTTTCTCTATTATTTTGTATAGCTATTAAATTAGCATATGACAAACATAAGAATCTTTTCAAGCACAACGGAATAAGTAAAAGATCCCCTTCATTGATATATTCATAATCATACATACATTGTTCGTAGAGTTAGTTTAGTTGTAAGCAGTTAAAATATACATAGCAGTTATAACAGTTATAGTACATAATGTAAATGACATAATATAAAAGACACAAGGGGTTTTAAGTGGTTCAGAGACTCAAGCTCCTAATCCACTCTTCTGCTTTCAACTAGCAGGATTTCCACTAAGGAAGGGCAGCACCCTGAATCACTAAGATTCTTTCAAGGCCAGCAGCCTTGGTACTTTAGTTCACTTAGAACTCTTCAAGGCCAGCATCCTTGGGACTCCTCTAGTTCCCTAGGAACTCTTCAAGCCCAGCAGGCTTGGAACTTCGTTTAGTCCCTCCGGACAAAGACCCTTCTAGCCCTGGCTTCATTTAGTCCCTTCGGACAAGGACCCCTCAGGCCCTGACTTTGTTGAGTTGTTTGTTTGTTGTTGTTGGAGTTGGTGCTGAGCTGCTAAGATGTCTTCATGCTCTGAACATCTTCTATACTTAGCAGCTTAGCTTGATCACCCTTGAAGTGCAGTTGAGTGTTTGCATGATGCTCAGCTTCTTCGGTTACTCAACCACTTCAGATGATCCCTTGATGAACTGCCTTGAAGATCTTTCTCTTGATACATGATGGCTGCACATGATAGGTTTCCAAGATGACTGTAAGTTCTTCTTCTTGGTACTTAGAAACTTTCTCATGCTTGTCACCATGATGGCATTTATGATCTCCCTTCTTGATACTTGATGCCTTCTCATAATGGACTTGCTAAAATGACTGTGAGCTCTTCTCTATTATACTTAGAGTCTTCGCATGATGGACATCAAGATGACATGATGCTCTTCTTTCTCTCGGTAATTCAGAACACTCTTCGTGTAGTAGAACTCTCACTTCTACTTCTTTCTTTGTCAGACTTCTGAGTGTTCTTGGTGGATCGTAGAGCGAGCCTTCAACTCACTATATCACATGGTTTAGATCAGCCCACCTTCTCTCTAAACTCAGTAACTCTAGCAACCCTTGATCTTTGAAGCTCTTTCTCATTTATACTCCTTCCCAATCCTTCCGTTGGAAAGTAGCCGTTGAAGGCTATTCAAATGTCTTCACAGATCTCGAGTTGCTTGAGGTAGACTGCTGATATGATATGTCATATTTTATCTGACATTGCAGTCTACTGTTTCACCTACCCGTCAGAGTTGTCACTTTAATGTCTTGGGTAGGTTGAAGACTTTATTATCTCCTTCTGATTTCTCGATCAGAGGTTGTCCTTTTGCATCGATGCTCTCAATAAGCTTTTGTCCGAATACCATCCTTCAGATTGAACCATTGCCAATGCTTCAGTCTTCGGGTGTTCGAACTCTACGATTCTGATGCACGTCTTCGAGGACCTGATCGTAATGTCTTGTTGAGTGTTGCTTATTGACTGGTAGAGTTAACACTACGATCTTGAAGAGTGTTGATTGGATCTTCAATGTAGAACATCTCTGCCTTCTATTGTGCAGTGCTTCAATACTTCTATTTGCTTTGACTGTTCTCAATAACTGATGGCTTAATTCCTTGTTCTGGTCCCCTTCTGAATATCAAGACACTTCAGATTTGTGGTGCGCGTCCGACTTTGCTTTCTCTGGTGATCTCCCGTTCACTTATCATCAATGAACCGACCCTGCACTTAATCACTTTAGCCTTGTTGTTGTTGGTGACCCGGTACTCTCGGTTCACCTTCCATCGCTTCTTTCTTTGTTTGAAAACACTACGATCTTGGTTGCTTCCAAGATCGTTGTCTTCTGTTCACTTGATAGCTACTGCATTTGCTGATTTTCCTTAGTCAGCTTCTGAAGTCTTTTTTGGATCTCCTCGTGGAAGACTTTATCACGAATGGCCTTAAAACTCAATCTTGATGTTGATTGGGTTGGTGCTTAGATCTTCTGCTAGCCTGCATGCCATTCGTTGAGTGCTCTCTGGTTCCCTTAAGGTGGAATGCATCTTTGCAGTGCCAACCAGAGGCTTCGTTCCTTTGGATATTCTGGGAGTGCTCATTTGTTGAGAACTGTATATGCTCTACGATTTTGCCTTGACATTGTGAGCACTTCTATTGAGGTCGTAGTTCTGCACTCTACGATTTAGCTTCGGCTGTGCAGACACTACGATCCCGAGATCAGATCTTGACACTCTATGATTTTTGCCTTATGCTTGTTGTCTTCATCTGATCTTGCTCGACTACGATCTCTACATATAATCAATAGACTCTACGAACTCTGAGTGTAGTCTACGATCCTTGACATGGCTTCGGCATCGATAGACTCTACGACTCCGAGTGTACTCTATGTTTCTGTTTTGGCTTTGACAGATGATCGGTCGGCTCGTAGACAGGCTGTCTCTACGATTCTGATCATAACTTCCTCAGCATACTACGATCCCGAGGAAGCTCTTCTCGATATACCATGATCCTTCATCGTTTTCCCTGGCAGTCTACGAACTCCGAGATCTACTATCTTGCATACTCCTATTTTGCCTCGATAGCTCTCGAGTTAACCTTGACTCTCCTGGCAGACTACGACTTCTGGTGCAGTGCTCGACGATCAAACAAGCCTATCTATTACATTAAAGATCAACCTAACAAGCTTGATCTTTCTATATTTATAGTCCTTGTATATTATTTCTTTTTAAGGACTTTACAAAGCTGTTTTGCTTATGTAGGATCAACCTAACATATTTGATCAATTCGTTCTAAGTCCTTGTACATATATTTTTATTATCTATCAAAGGACTTTATAGCTTTTCTTAATGCAAGCATACTTGTATATTCATTCATATATATCATAATCAAATCATATATTAAATAGGAATATCATTCACATGTTTATTCCTGATAATCTCCCCCTATTTGATTATGACAAAAACAATAAGTGCATATACATGTTATGAATGAATCTTATATACAGTGAGCAGCTATATTTCTAAAACAGATAATTATGAATGTCATTTATATTGATTTGGCAATTTATATATTAAGACATTCTACATCCTGGATCCAGAACATACCTAACTAGTTAGAGATGTACCTCTTTGGCTCCTTGTATGTTTCCAGGATGTCTGTTGATTAGCTACTCATCTGTTTGTTCTGTTTGTTCTCCTTTCTCTTTCTCCCCCTGGGATGATGACCTTTTATCTTTGCTTAGCTCCCCTTCAGCATTTTTCTGATCATGCTCCCCCTCAGACTCTACGATTTGTGCCGCAACTGCCGTTTTCTTCTTTGACTTCTTCTTTGTCATCCCTCTTCTCTTCCTTGAGTGCCTCTTGCTCCTCTTCTTTCTATGCCTCTTTTTCTCCCCCTTTTTGTCATCAATCATTTGAGAGAGCTGCTCCATGTTGGACATAAGCTGCTCCATCAGGTAGGAGGAGTTGGCAACTTCAAACTTGAGTTCCTGCTGACCTAGCTCAAGTTGCACTGAGAAAGACTGCTTTAGGTCGTCAATCTTATCAGATAGAGCTTGAATCTGCTCTTCATTTGCCTTCTGAACTCGTAGAGCTTCAGCCTTTTGATCTTGTATGGCCTTCTGATAGATGTTATCTCTCTCTTGGAGTTTGAGAGATACATCAGCCATAGTAGCTTGAAGCTTGTGCTGGAACGAATTATCTCCTGCTACTGTCAGCTTCTGCGATTCTTCAGTGAGCAGAGATATTTTCTCGCTTAGATCATTAGAACTTTTCTATAGTTCCTGCTCCAAAGTAGTGTGATCCTTTTGTTGGGCAGCAACTGGTTGAGCATCAGTTTGGACTCTACGATTTTCATCCTTAGACAAATTTTCGAAAGTCTGGAGAATCTGAATAATCGTTGAGTTCCAATCACTGGTTGAGGATGAGGGAATGTCTGATAGTAGTGCTTGAGCATAAGGAGGCTTCTGGTTTTGGGCTTGAACATCATCAACAGTAGAGTAAACAGACTCTACGATCAGCTCCTTGGTCATGACTCTTCGTCCTTCAGAATCCACTCTACGATCGTAGGGGATATAGAGATTTTTAGCATGGCGATATACTTTGAAGTGGGGCTGGTCTTTGATCAGTTTGGTGGCAAACTTCTTTACTCTTGGAAAGTTTTGAGCCACCAGTTCCATGCTTGGGAAGTGAGAGAAGCACCAGCTGAGATAGCTTCCATCTCCTTCAATGTGAGCCTTTAGCCATGGCATCCACTGGAAGAACCATCTCATCAGTAAGTCGTCAGGATTGTAGAGAATGGTTGAGCAGTCTAGCTCTATATTGTTCTAGTTTTTGGCTATGTCAAAGGTAGTCATTCTTACTACCTTGAGCTGCTCATTTCTATAGTTCACCCATCTCCCTGATGGAGCATCTGGTAGATCATTTGAAACTTCCACAATGATCCTTCTGCTAAATCTTGCAGGAGAGAGAACTGGATAATCTTCTTGTTCATCTACTTCCTGAGGTGCAGAACCAGAATCTTCTTCAATTTCTTCTCTCTCGGAGCCTGAGCTTTCTTGATCATTTTCAGCAGAGAATTCCTCTTGCTACATTTCATTCTCAGAACTTTCTTCAGCGAGATCTTCCTCTGATTCATTTTCTTCATCTCTGGTCCTATCCTCAACACTATCTTTCTGCGATGCAGACTCATCATCACTTAATTCAATGGGGGCATTTGATTGATTACTTTTCCTCTTCGGGGCAAATTTTGCTTGAAGTCTGTAGCTCTTCCTTCTTCTTGGAGGTTCAGCTATGGGAGAGTCAGACTTCTCTTCTTCTTTAGACTTGGAAGCCTCTAGTTCATCAGAAGAACTTCCTTCATGTTCAGCAAGGGCAAGGGCAGTCCCTTCTTTTGTAAACTCATCACTCTCTGAGTCATTTTGAAGGCTTGTTGAGGCAGTTGCATTTAGGGATGCAGTTTGGTCATCTTGAACTTTTTCTTCATCATTAGAGTGAATGCCTTATGGATCATCCACGGGGCTTGAGAATTCCTTTTCATCAGCAGATTCTGAATTTTCATTCATCATTCCAACTTCACCTTCACTGCTGGATTTGATCTGTGAGGGCTTAGCCTTGACCTCTTCTGCTGATTCTACGTCCTTTTCTTCAACAGATGTACTAGTTTGGGAGGCTAAGGCTGGTTTTTCTTCCACCTTAGCTTTCTTGCTGACTGGCCTTTGAAGCAACCTGCTGCTTCTCCTCTTTGTTGTTCCAGTAGTTAGGAATTTTTCTTCTTTATCCTTGTCCTTTGAGGAAAGACTTCTTGATGGGGATTTTGTTTTCTTCACACCTCTGGATTTCTTCTTGGCTGGTGTGATTGATACTGGTACCGAGTCATCAGACTCAGAGCTCTCTGCTTCTTCTGTTTTCCTCTTCCTTGCAGAGGCTTTGCTATTGCTCCCGGTTGTCAGCCTTCTGTTCTCCTTTGGGTTCTTCTTCCAGTTCACAAATAATTTTGGAGACATCACTTTGTGCACATTCAAAGTTTCTCCCTCATCATCCTTGATTTTTCCTCCTAGCTTCTTCTTCAGCACAATACTCAGCAGTCTACCATGAAACACCTTAGTCAGGGTTTTTTTCAGTGGACTTCTTCTTCTTAGCTTTCTCTATCCACTTGGAGATTTGATCGAACAAGATAGCTCCAAAGTTAATTTGTTTCTTCAGAACTATTGCTGACATTATCTTTAACTGTTGGTCGATCACTGTGTCATGTGCAGTGTTCTTACACAGTATGCATTTTCCAACTATTTCAGCAAGGAACTCATACTCTTCTGGAAACTCCTTCTTCTTCATGTCTTTCAGGCTAGGGTTTCTTTGGTACCCCATGAACCCCTTTGCTTGTTCAGTATTCACATCATCCAGGTTCTTCAGTCCTTGGTTAGGAAAACCTAGGCACTGATTGAGGTCAGAAGACTTTAATTTCAGAGATTAACCTTTAACCTTGGTAGACAGGGTTTCAGAGTTTATGAAGGTGTTTAAGTAGAACTCTTTAACCAGGTCGATGTATACTCGAGTACTTGCCTCAAGGCATTCTGAGAATCCAGCCTTCTTCACAAGCTCGAGAATGTCCCTGAACTTCCTTTCAGATTTCTCAAACAATTTGGTTCCGAGCTGAATGCCAGTGATTACTTGCCAGTTTTTCATTTGAGCAATTCGAAGAATGTGGGTATTTGATTTTAAAGAAGTTTATAAGAGATGGCTGATTGTGATTTGGTAAGGTTCTGGAGGGTTAACAATTTTGGCTCTTGAGAGGATTCTAGGGTTTTGAAAATGGGAGGGAGAAAGGTTCGATAGCTTTTTGGTAACTGTCTGCAGATTTGAAATTATCTTTATGACAGTTCCTTCTAACTCTGCATACTCAGAAATGTGTCAACTGTCCATTGGTTGCACGTTGCCCAGTAATGAGCTGTAACTCCCCATAACTTTTCAGTTAGATATTTCTTTTTAGAAGAGTAGACGTATAATTGACGTGGCTTTGACCATTGACCAATTGATTCGTAGAGTAGTATGATAAGGCAGCTATAGACTCTACGATTTCCTTTGTTGACTCAACGATCAACTTCTGAGAGATGTTGCAGTGGCTGGCTTTGACTTCTATCCTTACATTTATGCAGCATAACTCAATCATTGATATTCGAACTTATCTCCTCATTTTGAATGGCTGAACAATTGTCTCATTTTTCAATCTCCTTGTAAACTGGAGTACCCTTTGGTAGAACCACGATCGTTGAGTTGTTTTCTACGATCGTTGAGGTAGCACTACGATCGTTTAGGTTGCATCACGATCATTTAGTTCTCTTCAACTCGACTCTACGATCGTTGGCTATCTTGGTCCTTGAGATAACTTGATCAAGCAATTCTTCTGGGACAAGGTAGCTCAGGAAGGGCCAACCTCTTAGAGTGAGCTAAGGGTTAGGTTTGTCCCTGAGGCGCTTTTCAGATGAAATGCTATAGAAGTGATTTGTGCTAACATCCCATTCGACCTTTTCTGGTGGGGAGATCTTCTACCAGCTTTAGACAATTGCATTGCTGAAATCGTGGTGTCTTCCTGCTCCTACACTACGATCATATGTTTGATCGTAGGCACTTCACGATATTGGGTTGGGTGGCTAAGAGGTTATCAGTAGTACGTTTTGAGACGTTCCTACTAACTATGGATCTTCATTTGGTTCATCAGCCACAAAGTTTTGGGACTTTGCAGCGGTACATCTCCTCATAGTTTATCTCAGTGCTGTTTTCCTTAACAGATCACTGCTCCCTCATTGTTGACGCTGTCATCCCAGATGGATGTGATTCCCTCTTCTTCAGATTCATTTGAAAGCGGCCCAACATATCTCCTTCTGACTGGAATCATCATCATCACTTAGATCTCCATGTATCGTAGAGGTGAGTATTTTCAGGACTTATCACTCTGTGATCTTTTGACAGCACTATGAACGTAGTCTTCTTGGACGGTCTTGAGGTTGAGAATTTCTGCTTTTTAATGAACTCCTCTTGTCTGATGCTCGATGATCCTCTGATGTGAGCTTCTTTGAGGATTCTTCTCATATAGCATTCTTGACTGGCTTTTGAGCACATAGAACTCTTTTCACCTTTGGTTGAATGGCCTGCTTTCATATATAGATTAGCAGCCATGTGAGCTTCATTCTGGTTAGCTTAGAGGGTCTTTAAGGACAGGCTTGGACAGATAGGAACTCTATCAGAATCATCTCTGAATTGTCCTTAGCCTTCTACTGGTTGATTCTTCTTGACTGAAGTTTTCTGCTTCATCATTCCTTAGTGTGGTCAGACTGACCAAGTACCTGCAGGTTTAAATATATTTCTATTTTTGGTACCAATAATTAAATGGGTCCTGCTAGGTTAGTTTTCTAAACCCCTGTTCCTCTTATTTGGATAATCATCATATTTATCACCAACAGACATATTCATGCATGCAGTTATCTTAAGATAATACATTTTGAGATGCATGGTGAGTGTGCAAAGGATTTGACATTAAATAATGCACTCATTATGGATTCATCATTTACTGGGTTATGTTCACAATGTTTAAGTGTTCACGGAGTGAGAATCAACTCTACGATTTAGGAGTATCTAGTTGATTCATTCAGGTGATTAGTTTCTATGAATCAGTAAGATCCTCTTACAGAACTGATCATGCTCTGTGTGTTGTCAAACACTTAGAGCATAGGCTTGTATATACATACTAACCCACCAACAAAGATTACTTCACATAAAGTTTATTAGGCATGTGATGCTCTTATGACCCATTTCAGATTTCCTTCAAGATGTCATCTTTGACCTAAAACTTGGATGGAGAGAAAGTTTATAGTCATTTGAGTTTCTATCCTCAGGTTACATTCTCTCTTCACCTTTTTTAGGTAGATTATGACTCCCTGACAGAATACTGTTATAGTTCATAAGAAGGTGCAGTTATGATGTATGCATTAATAATAGTGAGGAACCATACCTTTTTACTGTCAGTTACTTAACAGTCATTTATCTGAGATATACTAAGTTTAGGTATTGATGTGCATAGCTTTGCTTTTGCTCATGACAGCTTATTGCTCCTATTGGCCTTTTAATCAATTAGTCATGGTCTTGAAGATGCATGCTAGGAGAATCTTAACATCTTTGATTCTTTGACATCCTTCAGTGTCCAAGGTTTGCATGCATCTATTGGTTGACCAGACATATGTCTGAGAAGAACTTCTTTCTTCTCTTGATAAGCAATTCTTAGCATTCTTGGCCTTTTCATCTTTCAGGCTGGTGGATGCTTGACTCATAGATGTCTCTTGAGTTTTCTCTCGTCTGGTCTTCAGACCACAAGATTGACTGCAGGCAAGGATTGGTCTTGTTGATGTAACAATCGAGAACATAGACCAATCTGAGCAGCTTCAAGTGTATATACACATTTGACCTATACACAATATTTCCAATATGTGAGCTCATCTGCATATAACAAGTTACTTACTACTAAACTAAGTTTAGAACAATGTTAATGCCTGGGATCAGACTCAAAGCGATTAGTTTTTGAATATAGCATGAGTCTGATACCAATTGTTAGTTCCTAGAGGGCACAATAGATCTAGAAGGGGGGGGGGGGTTAAATAGATCCTTTTTATTTCAAATACTTTTCTCTATTATTTTGTATAGCTATTAAATTAGCATATGACAAACATAAGAATCTTTTCAAAACACAATGGAATAAGTAAAAGATCCCTTCATTGATATATTCATAATCATACATACATTGTTAAATAGAGTTAGTTTAGTTATAAGTAATTAAAACATACATAGCAGCTTATAGCGGTTATAAGACATAATGTAAATGACATAATGTAAAAGACACAGGGGTTTTAAGTGGTTCGGAGACTCAAGCACCTAATCCACTCTTACCGCTTTCAACTAGCGAGATTTTTACCAAGGAAGGAAGGCAAAGACCCTAAATCACTAAGATTCTTTCAAGGCCAGTAGCCTTGGTACTTCAGTTCACTTAGAACTCTTCAAGGCCAGTATCCTTTATTGTACTTAGAGTCTTCCCATGATGGACATCAAGATGACATGATACTCTTCTTTCTCTCGACAATTCAGAACACTCTTCGTGTAGTAGAACTCTCACTTCTACATAGTAGAACTCACACTTCTACTTTCTTTGTCAGACTTCTGAGTGTTCTTGGTGGATCGTAGAAGCGAGCCTTCGGACTCACTATATCACATTGTTTAGATCAGTCCACATTCTCTCCAAACTCAGTAACTCTAGCAACCCTTGATCTTTGAAGCTCTTTCTCATTTATACTCCTTCCCAATCCTTCCATTGGAAAGTAGCCGTTGAAGGCTATTCAAATGACTTCACAGATCTCGAGTTGCTTGAGGTAGACTGCTGATGTGATATGTCATACTTTATCTGACATTGCAGTCTACTGTTTCACCTACCCGTCAGAGTTGTCACTTTAATGTCTTGGGCAGGTTGAAGACTTTATTATCTCCTTCTGATTTCTCGATCAGAGGTTGTCCTTTTGCATCGATGCTCTCAATAAGCTTTTGTCCGAATACCATCCTTCAGATTGAACCGTTGCCAATGCTTCAGTCTTCGGGTGTTCGAACTCTACGATTCTGATGCACGTCTTCGAGGACCTGATCGTAGTGTCTTGTTGAGTGTTGCTTATTGACTGGTAGAGTTAACACTACGATCTTGAAGAGTGTTGATTGGATCTTCAATGTAGAACATCTCTTCCTTCTATTGTGCAGTGCTTCAATACTTACATTTACTTTGACGTGTTCTCGATAATCGATGGCTTAATTCCTTGCTCGGTCCCTTCTCAATATCAAGACACTTGATTTGTGGCGCGTCGACTTTTTTCTACTACTTGTGATCTCCTGTTCACTTATCATCAATGAACTCGACCACGCACTTAATCACATTAGCCTTGCTCTTGAGAGGCTGACCAGTAACTTGGTTCACCTTCCATCAATTCTTTCTTTGTTTGGTAAACACTACGATCTTGGTTGTTTCCAAGATCGTTGTCTTCTGTTCACTTGATAGCTACTGCATTTGCTGATTTTCCTTAGTCAGCTTCTGAAGTCTTCTTTGGATCTCCTCGTGGAAGACTTTATCACAAATGGCCTTACAACTCAATCTTGATGTTGATTGGGTTGGTGCTTAGATCTTCTGCTAGCCTGCATGCCATTCGTTGAGTGCTCTCTGGTTCCCTTAAGGTGGAATGCATCTTTGCGATTACTGACGAGGCTTCATTCCTTTGGATATTCAGGAGTACTCATTTGTTGAGAACCGTATATGCTCTACAATTACGCCTTGGCATTGTACGCACTTCATTGAGGTCGTGATTACGCACTCTATGATTGACCTTGGTATCAGACACATTCACGATCCCGAGATCAGATCTTGACACTCTACGGTTTTTGCCTTGTGCTTGATGTCTTCATCTGATCTTGCTCGACTACGTTCTCTGCATGTAATCAATAGACTCTATGAACTCAGAGTGTAGTCTACGATCCTTGACATGGCTTCGGCATTGATAGACTCTATGACTCGAGTGTTGTCTACGTTTCTGTTTTGGCTTTGACAGATGATCGGTCAGCTCGTAGACAGGATGTCTCTACGATTCTGATCATGACTTCCTCAGCATACTACGATCCCGAGGAAGCTCTTCTCGATATACCATGATCCTTCATCGTTTCCCTGGCGTAGTCTACGAACTCTGAGATCTACTATCTTGCATACTCCTATTCTGCCTCGATAGCTCTCGAGTTAACCTTGACTCTCCTGGAAGACTACGACTTCTGGTGCATTGCTCGACGATCAGACAAGCCTATCTATTACATCATAAGATCAACCTAACAAGCTTGATCTTTCTATATTTATAGTCCTTGTACATCATTTCTTTTTAAGGACTTTACAAAGTTGTTTTGCTTATGTAGGATCAACCTAACATATTTGATCAATTCATTCTAAGTCCTTGTACATATATTTCTATTATCTATCAAAGGACTTTACAGCTTTTCTTAATGCAAGCATACTTGCATATTCATTCATATATATCATAATCAAATCATATATTAAATAGGAATATCATTCACATGTTTATTCTTGACATAATAGCATGGTATTGGGTATTGCTTACTTCCAAGGCATGAAAACTGACTGGTTCAACATCTGCATTGGCATTGATGAATGGCATGTCCCCGTGTTGAGGACACTCTGGTTCAGCATTGACCGTGACTAGGCTATTGTTGATAATGTATTTCAGTTGCTGATGAATGGTGGAGGGGACTGTCCCTGCCATATGGATCCATGGTCATCCCAAGAGCAGGTTGTATCTCGAATCTCTCTTGAGCACATGAAAAGATACGTAGAATGTGTGGGGACCAATTTCGATTGGCAGTTTAATTACTCCGATCGAATTCCGGCGGGCTCCATCAAAAGCTTTGATGACGGTATGGCTACTTCAGAGTCGGTTGAGATTGATATTCATCTTCACCAAGGTAGCGTATGGACAGATATTTAGAGATGAACCTCCATTTATCAAGACTCCAGCTAGCATGTATCCAGAGGACAAGACCGCAATGTGCAACGGTTTGCAATGACCGGTCCCTTCGGGTGGTATGTCATCATCAGTGAAGGATATCACATTGTTGTTGAAAATGTGATCAACCAGATGTGGAAATGTTTCTGTATCAACTGATGTTGGTAGATAAGCTTCTTCTAAAGCCTTTAGCAAAATCTTCCGGTGATTCTCGGAAGTTAGGACCAAGTCCAAAATTGATATTTGTTGTGGAGCTTCTTTTAAGCTTAAAACCACTTTGGTTTCGTTATGACCCATAGTGCGGAGGAATTCTTCAATCTTGTCCATGGGTATTTTCCCCTTTAATTTGATGGTAGGCTTCATCACCCGTTGGGGAAGATATAGTGGATTTTCCTTCGACACTGTAGCAGTTGTATGTGAGGTGGATCCTTCACCTTCTCCATAATTCCATGGAACCTTGCTCAAGCTAACAATAGGATATTGTGCTCTGCACGGCAAGTTGATTGGCTCGGGAGCGGCCACTTTCAAAGGATCGTTGCTTCCCTTGAGTTGATTATGAGTGATTTGTTAGCCCCATTAATTTCAGTGGATATGACTACTACCAAACTCTTCCACTTAGTAGGACCTGCATTCTCACTTGCACGTAACACAGTATCATCGTCCGCTAGGTGCAGGACACCACTGTCAATTAGATTTTGTATGAGGTGGTGGAGTGCCCAACATTCTTTTATCTTATATGCACCGCGAGAATGGGAGTGATATTGACATACTCTCATCGTGAGGTGTACCATCCTGAACGGGGGTTGATTGGAGGTAGAAGGGAACTAATCCTTCCTTCATTGATTAACATCCGAAGGATTTCCTCCATAGGTTGGCCTAAATAGGTGAATTCCCTTTGTTTGGAAAAATCCCGACGGGCTTTGGCATTTGCTCTCTTTGTCACTTTGTCTTCTAGCATTTCATTTTCTGAAACTGACGAAGGAATATTCATGACAAGAGGTAGGAGACTGGCATGCTCCTGGCTGATTAATTGACATGTCACTTGATGTTGATAAGTCACCAATTCTGCCAATTGTTCAATTTGCTTGCATAGAGCTTTCATCTTTCGTTCCATTGTGAACTGGAACTTGGCATAATCCCATTTGTCAACACCGTCTTTGAGGGTCTGGGAGGATTCACAGTTGAAATTGGAATTCTGTCCGTTGCTCCAATTTATCATATTGACCTCTTCTTCTTTATATTGAGGAAGAGGGTTGTCTTGAACGTGAGGCTGATCTGGTTTGCTGACCACGATCTCACCGTTGTCTATCAGGTCTTGGATCTTGTGTTTCAAGGCCCAACAATCCTGAGTATCATGTCCAGGTGCCCTGGCATTATAAGCACATTTCCGAGCAGCATTGAAACTGTAAGACCCCAACTTTTATAATTAAAGATGAATTTTCTATAAATATCATTTTTGAATATTATGGAGTAAATTTGATATAATGATATAGTTGTGGGTAATATTTATAAATTTTGCAAAGTACACAAGTTGTTATATAATATTCGATTGGTCGGGGAATATTTGTTTTAACAGGGAATATTCGTACAACAGCACAATCATTGGTGGACCCCACAACAGAATTATAATCGGATTGAGAAAACGACAAAAATACTTTATGAAAATAACGACGGAAGTTTTACTGTTAACTGTTGAAACACCCTAAGTTAAAGTTAAAATAAGAATACTGGTGGTTGCATAGTAGTATTACCGGTATTGATTATTGATGCTTATGTGATAAGTTACTCGGTTTTTGTTTTATTGGTATTATTAATGTAATAAAATGGAAAAGCTTTTATATAAAAAATGAATACTTTTATAAAGTTATTCATTTTATTAGGCTAATAGTAAAATCTTTTATATAAAATGAATACTTTTATAAAGTTATCTATTTTATTAGACAATAATTAGAATATATTATATTTTATTATGCATAGTATTTGTATAGTACCTGCATAGTATTTGCATAGTAAAATCTTTTATAAAGTTATTCGTTTTATTAGATTATAAATAGAATATATTATATTTTATTTAAAAGATTTTGCTTTAAATATGAACCATCAGATTAAAGTAAATCAATCTCGACCGTTCATGAGTTAGTTACTATGCAGTCCAATTTTCTATAAATAGAAGTTCATTCCTTCATTATTTCTTACGAATTCACTGAAACTCTAGAAAGAGAAATTATATAGAAGATATAGAAAAGTATTCTACTCCTTCCCTACTCTTATATTCAATTTCTTTTACAGTAAGGGATATTATTTGTTGTACTCGTAAGGGGTATTATTTATTTTGTATTCATGAAGAGAACTTCCGTTATTCCATTCTTTATTATTCTGTTGGAATAACCAGTATACGCGGACTACCCTATACTTGGTGACATTCTTCTAATATTTTGTCTTTATTATTTTCCATTGGAATATCCATCACATGCATGCGTTTCATGGGACACGATTCGGTTCTTTTTTATTATTATTCATTTGGAATATCCACATGCATGCGTTACGCCTTTGACTTGGTTCCGCCTTTTTATTATTGTTGAACATCCTCGCTTGCAAGTAATTTTACCTAACCTGGTTCCGTTATTTATTAATCTGCTTGAATAACTCGTCTATCACAAGTACCACATGCATGGTGATTTCTTTTGTTATTCCATTCGTTATTATACTCAATTGGTTAAAGTTTTGACTTTCTATACTCCATGAAATTAGTGGAATATCCTTGATATTTGCGCTTCATCCAAAGATCTTTTCATGGAAATATTCTTCCGAGCATTCTTGAATTTTACTCTACAAAGCGAGATCATGTTGACAATTTGGACATTATTGATTCATGGATAAATTAATTCTTGAACTTGTTTTATTGAATTCTTATATCATTGTCATCATCCTCATGTTTATATTATGTTAAAAAGTCATCTCGTAACAGAGTGTATAGATGGACTTGGTATGATTATAACCAGGGATTATTCGGTGTAATCATGACCGTAATATTACAAATGATGTGGAAAAAGTCTTCATTGGCCCGTAGTGCATTGATGGATAGTTGTTGGCATGATCATGACCATTAATGAATACACAAATATTCTTGGCCCGTAGTGCATGGATAATTGTGGTCGTGATACTAAAGAATATCCTTGGTCGTAGTGCAGGGGTGATTCGATGATGTGGATTATTTATTAAGCTGAGTCCCAGCGATAAAAGTCATGAAAAACCTTTTAATCCATAGAAGATAGTAGATTTTATTCTCTACTTGACTCTTCTAATGGATTGCTTGTTTCGCTGCAGTTAAACTTGATGTTTGTTATATTTTATCAGTTTAACACTATTGAAGGCTAATGATAATTTATTCTGCATTATCTTAGTCATAATATTTCTTACTAGGCTAGTTGAGCTCACCCTTTCTTTCACTGTTCTCTTTAGGAAATGAGAATATAGTTGGGACGAGTCGGGGAATGAAGTGATGGACCAGATGATAGTATTAGTAGTCCTCACTATTCTGTTAAATAGTGTGATAATAAATGTAATGAGGACCCCATTGAGTTCGTATATTGTCTAGATGATAATATTTGTATTAAAACTCACAGCATATGTTTAGTCGTATTTTACACTACTGTTGTATAATTATGTTGTATTTGAATTTTGTACCATGTATTTGGCGACTCAAGATGGGTGATGTATACCTATTTTGGGGCGTCACAGGTTGGTATCAAAGCTTAGGGATATGATCCTGCTAAGATGTGAAAATAGAACTAGGAGGGGAGAGACGGGGAATTCCTTCGCTAGTATGACCTACCTAAGTTTATTTGGTATTTAATTGGTCGGTCAGAAATAAAGGGATAATATGTTACATGTCAATTAAAATTTTATTTTGTGGCAATATCTAAAAATGACATCCGAGAATGTTGAGAATAGCAATGGAGCACAAAGCATCGCTTGATTCACCACATATCAATAATCGTGGATAATGTGCATCGTGAAGGCGACAAATCCTCATGCAAATAACAACACCACCAAATGATGAATGATGGAATGTTTAGAGGCTTTATGCAATTCATGCAATAAAGAAAGCGAGAGCGCCTCATCCAAAATATATAGGTGGAACCACTGGAAACTCTCGGACGGTCACCGCTAAACAGTTCAAGGAGCTGGGACCACCGGAGTTTATTGAGAGCCAAAACCACTTAAGGCGGAAGCATGGATAAAGCAGATCACCAAGATATTTGATGTCTTGGGATGCTCCGAGGAGCAAAAGGTTCCTTTCACGCATTTATGTTATGCGAGAGAGGCGACATTGGTGGGAATCGAAGAAGCGTACTCAACTCCGCCAGACCAAAATGTCTTGGGAGAAGTTCCAAGAACTATTCAACGACAAGTACTTTCCCAAAAGTATTCGTCAGATGAAGGAGGTGGAGTTCATCAAGTTGGAATAGAATAATATGACTGTGTCGCAATACGAAGCAAAGTTTGCCGAGTTGTCCCGGTTTGCGTCCTACTTGGTGGATAATGAAGAGAGAATGACGCGGATGTTTTTAAGAGGTTTGAAGCCGGAGATACGTCAACATCTTATTTCTCATAAACTGTGTTTTTAAATAGGGCTCAGTTAGTGGAGAGCGATAACGAGTCAACGCAACCAAAGAGAGCAGCTGGCAAAATGATAATACTAGGGAGAGCAGTCATCGAAGCGGTGACAACAAGCGTGGAGGGAATCAACAGGCCAAAAATGGTAACCACTTTATGGTAATCGGGGCCAAAATAATAAGAATGGAAATTTCAAGAAGAGGAGATTCAACAATGATGGAAAGACGTCAGCACCAACACCCGTTGTTAAGGAAGGAGAACGACCACCTATCGTATGCTTCAAATGCGGAGGGGAGGGACACATCAGTCTAAATTGCGCGATGCCGTCCAAAACATGTTATAATTGTGGAAGAGAAGGTCACTTAGCTCGATTTTATCATTCACCGAAGATAAGTTCAGCTAGGGTGGAGGCACCAAAGGCCGTCCCAGAAAAGTCAAAGCCGGTAGTGCAAGGGAGAGCGTTTGTTGTGACCTCCCAGAGAGCAAGGAACCCGAATGAGGTCATCACGGGTAAGCTTATCATAAACTCTAGCGAAGTCTATACTTTATTTGATACCGGTTCTACCCATTCTTTTATTTCTCCTACTTGCGCTCAACGATTAAATTTGACTCCGGAGAAATTAGACTTTGACTTATCTGTGGAAACTCCATTGGGAGAAACCTTCATTACATCCACTGTTTATAAGTCTTGTTTGGTTCAAATCGGTACCCTCATATTACCTATCGATCTTATTTCATTGAAAATACTTGTATTTGACGTGATTCTAGGGATTGTTTGGTTAACTACTTATCATGCAAAAATTGATTGTTTTCGTAAGGTTGTTAGCTTTCATATTCCTAATCAACCTATTATGCGAATTCAAGCGACCAAACCATTAAAATCAATCACGGTCATCTCAAGCCATAAAGCTATTCGTTTATTGAAAAATCGGATGTCAAGCTTTCTTAGCTCATGTCACGGATCTAAACAAAAATACGTCAGTTTTGAATGATATTTCTATTGTTAATAAATTCCCTGACGTATTCCCTGAAGAACTTCCTGGCCTACCCCCAGAGCGTGAAATTGAATTTTGTATCGACCTTGAACCCGGTACAAAACCCATTTCCAAAGCCCCATATCGAATGGCTCCTATTGAACTTCAGGAGTTAAAGACCCAACTGCAGGAATTGTTAGACATTGGCTTTATTCGTCCTAGTACTTCTCCTTGGGGTGCTCTTGTTCTATTCGTGAAGAAGAAAGATGGGAGTATGCGACTTTGTATTGATTATCGGGAGTTGAATCATGTCACCATCAAAAATAGGTACCCATTGCCATGTATTGATGACCTATTTGACCAGTTGCAAGGAGCCAAATTCTTTTCAAAGATTGATCTTCGTTCCGGATATCACCAATTGAAGATTAGAACCGATGACATTCCAAAGACGACTTTCAGAACTTGGTACGGGCATTATGAATTCTTAGTCATGTCTTTTGGATTGACTAATGCTCCTGCTGCCTTCATGGATATGATGAATCGAGTATTCAAAGAATATTTGGATCACTTTATGGTCGTCTTTATTGATGACATCCTCATATATTCCAAAAGTCGTGAAGATCATGAGCAACACTTGAGACTGATACTCCAAAAGCTTCGTGAAAACAAGCTTTATGCCAAGTTGAAGAAATACGAGTTCTGGCTTGAGGAAGTAGCATTCCTTGGGCACGTGGTATCAAGTCAGGGAATATCTGCTGACCCACCAGGAAAGATTGAAGCTATTCAAAGTCGGGAGCAACCTAAATCGATGATCAAAGTACGTAGCTTTCTCGGTTTAATGGGTTATTATCGAGGATTCGTGGAAGGATTTTCTCGAATCGCTACTCCATTAACTCAAATTGACTCGAAAAGATACAAAGTTCTATTGGAGCGAAGAATGTGAGAAGAGTTTTCAAGAACTCAAGAGGAGACTCATTTCAAAGACTGCTCGACAATACCATCCGCTCGAGGGGATTTGTCATCTACAATGATGCTTGAAAAAAAGGTTGGGATGTGTTATCATGCAACATGGAAAAGTCATAGCCTATGCCTCAAGACAACTCAAAGAATATGAGAGGAATTATCCTACTCATGATCTAGAGTTAGCGATTGTTGTCTTCGCACTAAAAGATTTGGAGGCATTACTTGTATGGGGAGAAAGTGGAGATCTTTACGGATCATAAAAGCCTCAAATATTTCTTCACTCAAAAGGAACTCAACATGCGACAAACGACGCTTGGCTTGAACTATTGAAAGATTATGATCATACCATCCAATACCATCTTGGAAAAGCGAACGTGGTAGCTGACGCATTGAGTAGAAGATCATATGCAAGTGCAAATGCGATATTATCAACGCAAAGGCCCATTTTGTGTGACTTGCAAAGGATGGAGATAGAGTTAAAGACTCCAGGGACCCATGTGATGATGGCAAATATACGAGTAGAACTGACTTTAATTGATAAAGTTAAAGCTGCTCAAGCTACAGACATGGAGCTGATGCGTATGAGGAAGAAAGTGCAAGAAGGTGCTATGCCGGAAGCAAGAATCGATGAAGAAGGAATAATTTGAGTCAACTCCAGACTTTGTGTTCCTAACGACCCTGATTTAAAGTATAAAATCATGATGGAAGCGCACAACACACCGTTTGTAATCCATCCTGGGAGTACCAAAATGTATCATGATATTCGTCATACATTTTGGTGGAGCAATATAAAGAGAGAGATAGCACTGTTTATCTCAAGGTGTCTAACTTGTCAACGAGTTAAAGCGGAGCATCAAGTACCAAAAGGTCCATTGCAACCACTTGAAATTCTAGAATGGAAGTGGGAGCACATTACCATGGATTTCAATTCTGGCCTTTCCTAAGGTTTCTCAAGGTATAGATGCGATTTGGGTCATTGTTGATAGATTAACCAAGTCCGCTCATTTCTTACCAATACGAGAAACTTATACACTTGAACATCTTGCTCAGTATGTACATAAACGAGATTATAAGACTGCATGGTATGCCAAGATCCATAGTTTCCGATCGAGACCCAAGATTCACTTCACGATTTTGGGTTATTTTGCAAAAAGCTATGGGCACAGACTTACGATTTAGCTTCGGCATATCATCCTCGGATTTTACGGACAATGGAGAGGACTATTCAAACTCTTGAAGATCTATTAAGACTCTATGTCCTTGATTTCAAGGGAAGTTGGGACAAGTTCTTACCATTGGTGGAGTTTTCCTACAACAACAGTTATCAAGCAAGTATTGGCATGGCTCCATTCGAAGCGTTGTATGGAAGAAAGTGTCGTTCTCCAGTATGCTGGGATGAGGTGGGTGAAGCAACGTTGTTGGGACCAGAGTTGGTATGTATGACTACGAAAAAGATTCAAACGATCCGACAACGTATAAAAACCTCACAAGATCGACAAAAGAGTTATGCTGATCTTCATCGAAAGGATGTGGAATTTGATATAGGAGATCATGTGTTATTACGAGTTGCTCCGTGGAAAGGAGTTACAAGATTTGGAAAGAGAGGAAAGCTCAATCCTCGATTCATCGGCCCATTTTTAATCCTCGATCGAGTAGGAACTGTGGCCTATAGACTCGCTTTTACCGCTTAAGTATGTCTCGTGTTCATAATGTTTTTCACATATCCATGTTACGTAAATATGTAAAAGACCCGAACCACATTATTGAAGTTAGAACCTGGACGAAATAGCGGAAGATTTGACGTATGAAGAGGTTCCTGTTCAAATCTTGGATAAGAAGGAACATATTCTACGCTCTAAGGTTATACCTCAAGTGAAAGTTTTGTGGAGAAACCACGATGTTGAGGAAATGACTTGGGAGTTAGAATCTGAAATGAAATCAAGGTATCCTTACCTCTTTGATATACCAGGTACGTACCCTAATTTTGAGGGCGAAATTTCATAAGAAGGGGAGGTTGTAAGACCCCAACTTTTATAAATATAGATGAATTTTCTATAAATATCATTTTTAAATATTATGGAGTAAATTTGATATAATGTTATAGTTGTGGGTAATATTTATAAATTTTGCAAAGTACGCAAGTTGTTATATAATATTCGATTGGTCGGGGAATATTCGTTTTAACAGGGAATATTCGTACAATGGTACAATCATTGGTGGACCCAGCGGAATTATTGTTTTGATTGAGAAAACGCATACAAAATACTTTATGAAAATAACGGCGGAAGTTTTACCGTTAATCGTTGAAACATCCGGGTGTTAAAGTAAAAAAGATACTGGCGTGGTTGCAAGTAGTAGCACACGGTATTGATTATTGATGCTTATGTGATAAGTCACTCAGTTTTGTTTTATTGGTATTATTAATGTAATAAAATAGAAAAGCTTTTTATATAAAAATGTAATACTTTTATAAAGTTATTCATTTTATTAGGTTAATAGTAAAATCTTTTATATAAAATGTAATACTTTTATAAAGTTATCTATTTTATTAGACAATAATTAGAATATATTATATTTTATTATGCATAATGTTTGTATAGTGCTTGCATAGTATTTGCATAGTAAAATCTTTTATAAAGTTATTCATTTTATTAGATTATAAATAGAATATATTATATTTTATTTAAAAGATTTTGCTTTAAATATGGACCATCGATTAAAGTAAATCAATCTCGACCATTCATGAGTTAGTTACTATGCAAATCCATTTTCTATAAATAAGCTCATTCCTTCATTATTTCTTACGAATTCAATTGAAACTCTGAGAGAGAAATTATAGAGAAGCTATAGAAAAGTATTCTCACTTTCCTACTCTTATATTCAGCTTTTTTTTACTAGTAAGGGATATTATTTGTTGTACTCGTAAGGGGTATTATTTCTTTTATATTCATGAAGAGAACTTCATTATTCCATTCTTTATTATTCTCACTGGAATAACCAAAGATATTTTATTACCCTATACTTGGTGACATTCTTCTAATATTGGTATTATTATTCTTGGAATATCCTCATCAGACATTTTTATTCCGTCTTTTATTATTATTATGTTGGAATATCCTGTTTGTGTGTTTTTACGGACTGGTTCGTCTTTATTATTATTCTCATTGGAACATCCCGTCGGTATGTTAATTTTGCCTCGACTTGGTTCGCTATTTATTAATCTATTGAATAATGCATCATGCGCAAGTACCACATGCACGGTGATTTCTTTTGTTATTCCATTCATTATTATACTCAAATAAGTTAAAGTTTTAACTTCTATACTCCACGAAATTAGTGGAATATCCTTGATATTTGCGCTTCATCCAAAGATCTTTTCATGGAAATATTCTTCTGAGCATTCTTGAATTTTACACTACAAAGCAGTATCATGTTGACAATTTGGATGTTATTGATTCATAGATAAATTAATTCTTGAACTTGTTTTTATTGAATTCTTATATCATTGTCATCATCCTCATGTTTATATTATGTTGAAAGTCATCTGTGGCCTGTAGTGCATAGATGGACTTGTTATGATTATGACCAGGGATTATTCGGTGTAATCATGACCGTAATATTACAAATGATGTGGAAAAAGTCCTCATTGGCCCGTAGTGCATTGATGGATAGTTGTTGGCATGATCATGACCATTAATGAATACACAAATATTCTTGGCCCGTAGTGCATGGATAATTGTGGTCGTGATACTAAAGAATATCCTTGGCCGTAGTGCAGGGGTGATTCGATGATGTGGATTATTTATTAAGCTGAGTCCCAGCGATAAAAGTCATGAAAAACCTTTTAATCCATAGAAGATAGTAGATTTTATTCTCTACTTGACTCTTCTAATGGATTGCTTATTTTACTGCAGTTCAACTTGATGTTTGTTATATTTTATCAGTTTAACACTGTTGAAGGCTAATGATAATTTATTCTGCATTATCTTAGTCATAATATTTCTTAATAGGCTAGTTAAGCTCACCCTTTCTTTCACTGTTCTCTTTAGGAAATGAGAATATAGCTGGGACGAGTCGGGGAACAGAGTGATGGACCAGATGATAGTATTAGTAGTCCTCACTATTCTGTTAAATAGTGTGACAATAAATGTAACGAGGACCCCATTGAGTTTATATATTGTCTAGATGACAATATTTTTATTAAAACTCACAACATATGTTTAGTCGTATTTTACACGACTGTTGTATAATTAAGTTGTATTTAAATTTTGTACCATGTATTTGGCGACTCAAGATGAGTGATGTATACCTATTTTGGGGGCGTCACAGAAACCCCGTCCATTAGGGTTGGCTGGTGGAATAAGATGCGTAATTTTCTTCTGTGTTGTCAGAAGGGTGAGAATGTTCTCGAGGGTGTCCCCTAAGGGTGTAAAAACTCAAGGGCATTTGGCTTCCTTTTGGTATTGGAGGGTTCGCAGACTGTGCTTAAAAGAGAGTGTAGTTTCTCATTTGAATAGGCATGTTCTGATTGCCTTTTTGACCTTGTAGTATCAGGGAAACATCTTCCTCTTTCTTTTTATGGACCCTCAGGTTGTTTTCCATAATTTTGGATTGGATGTGATCGATGAATGACTTTAAGGGTAGCTAGGTCTTGAATCTTTCTGGACTTCAAACCCATCTCAGTCATCTCCCCGTGTTTGACCCTTTCAGAAAATGGTTTGTTGATGCCTGCTAAAACTCTTTCATAGAAAGGAGCTTCTTGTATGTCTATGAAAGTCATGACCATCTCTGATTCTGTCATAGAAGGGCTAACTTGGGCAGCCAGGCGTCTCCACTTTTGAGTATACTCTCTAAAAGACTCGTTAGACTGTTTCTTGATCTTGGTAATTTGATACCGATCAGGAGCCATCTGAGACTGAAAGCTGTATTGAGTGAGGAAAGCATGTGCTAGCTCTTCCCAACTATTGATCTTTGAGTTGTCTAATCTTGTGTACCACGAGCGGGCTTCTCCAGTTAGACTTTTCTGGAATAATTGCATTATGAGCTTTTCGTCCTCTGCATAAGATCCAAGTTCTCCAATAAACACTTTTAAATGTGTATAAGGATCTCCTAACCCATCATATTTTTCGAAGTCAGGAGTTTTAAACTTTTCTGGATAATGAACACCAAGGAAAATGAAACCCTCACGTGTGTTCCAATTCCTTTGATAGCACGAAGGGTCTCTTCCATTTGGAGGACTTTCTTTTTGATGTCACCAGTGTCTGGATCCCCAGTGGGATGGGCAGCATCATGAGTTTTGTTGGTCGTATCCAAATGCAGCCAGTATTGTAATAACTCGGGATCCCCTCAGGTGGAGGATTCAAGATATATACGTATATTTTGGACCCTGAGTAGATTGGTGTAGTTCTTTGAGTAGAACAGCCAAATCTGTAATTTGTTTGCTTAATCCGTCGAATTCTTTGCAAGACACTGGATTAAGGTCAGTCTGGTTAGATGACAACATGATTGACTATAGGCCTGTAGCCTTTTTGGATTTTGACCGAGTAGTAGGTCCGATTGGTTCCCTACGAAAGACTTGCATAGTTTAGTCTTTAGGGGATGTAATTTAACATGCTATGTGATGTGTCCATTTTAGGAATTTTATCCTACAAAATGGATGTCAGCTGTTTGTAGCATGTTAATTAAAATATGTATGTGTACACATTTCTTCATATTTCTCATTACATGGAGATATATATGGAATGTAATTACAAGTAATTGTGTTTTACAAGTAATTGAAATGAGAGAGCATGAAGAGACTTTCCTCCATTTTGGGTTTATCAGAGGCTGACCTATCTTAGGTTGCTCTCGCGGCTTTTTTGCATGAAGGTTCCCAAATCATCGCAATTTACTCAACGGGAAATTAATCCAGTCTTTCAACTTGAGCGAATTTGGGTGGTGCCTTTCCTGAGCCTCGGGGAATCAGTCTTCTCACGAGTCCAATAATCAAACACCGACGGGATAGCCTCCTGGTGGAGGGACCACACAACATACATTCACATACATCGCGTCTAACCGTATGAAAATGATGACATGTGCGAAGCACTAATATCACAAGCAATTATGGTGCGAGGCACTAAGTGCAATAAGTAAATGCATTCGTACACATTCATAAATGTAAATGCAAAATCCACACACAAGCAGATAATAGTTTTGAAAAGATTGAAATAGCGGCTTAAGTCCTCTTACTGGATTCCCCAACAGAGTCACCACCTGTCGACGTCGGGATTTATTATTGTCCCTTTCCGTTACTTGTTCTTTTGTGTTCTCATTTTAGGTGAGATTTGTTTGAAAAAACAAGTGAAAAAGGTCCGACATGTATAATGTCAACGATGGACTATTAAGAGTCGCCAGTTAGTTTTTTAAATGGTTGTACCAACACAACCGAGAAAAGGTTTGCACATTGACCCAGTGATGTGACACTGCTAAACGGGTCGGTGAAACCGAGATTCATTAGGGTCCGGAGACTTGGTTATGGGGAGGGAAGGTGTTAGGCAACCCCTGACATCCGTGTTACCACAGTGACCGCCTCTTTTCAAGAAACTATTATCTGAATGTGTGTGTGTGTGGGTCAATGTGCTGTTATTTGGAAGTAGTGCGAGGCCTCGTTCGCACCTATATACACAGGGTTTGAATTTATGGCAATGATGTTTTGTAAAAAAGGTTTTTCAAACCCTGATACTCAATAGTAATTGAGACCTTTAGATACTTCCATTTTATTAAGTATCCGGCTTGATTGATTTTATTTTTGAGATGCAAAGCATCTATAAGAAAATAATGTACAAAATAATTCCGACTTCCTCATGGGTATGAAAACCATCTGAGGAAATTCAGACACCGCAGAATAATTTACAAGATGCTTACAGCTGAAAACGTCCATCACGGGAACCGAATCTAGATCCAATAGGTTGAATCTATGATCACATGATTCCTAGGCGCACATGATGCCGCAATTTGTATGAAAGTAAGTAGCAATGTATATATATAAAAGTCAGAAATATATATATACGTATATGATCACCAACCATGAAGCACCTCCATGGGGATCGAAATGTAAATAAAGTCAGAAGCTATCAACCGCCACTACAGCGAAAACTCCAAAGTGACGAAACGTAAAGAAAGATGTAAAGCTATCATCCGCCATGGAGGGAACTCTAAGCGGGACAAAATATAAATAAAATCAGATAGCAATCAATCAAGCACCTGAAGTAAACTCCGAGCGGTGACGAAATATAAAAAGAAAGTCAGAAAAGCGATCAACCACCACATGAAGTAAACTATATATATGGGATATATATATATATATATATATATATATATATATATGTTTCATAAACGCAGTCCAACACACGGAATGTAAATATATATTAAAGCGATGCTCATCGAATGTAGTCTAGGCTCATCTAACAAAGTTCACACAATTATATATATATATATATATATATATATATATATATATATATATATATATAAAAGCGCACTGCATCAAGTCTAGGCTCATCGAACAAAGTTCGACACACAGATATATATATATATATATATATATATATATATATATATAAAAAGCAATAAACGCACTGCATCAAGTTCAGGCTCATCGAACAAAGTTCGACACACATCATATATATATATATATATATATATAATATATATATCTATAAGCAAATAAATGCTCCAAACCAAGTTCAGGCTCGATCGAGGCATAACTCGATAATGTTAGTCGATATATATATATATATATATATATATATATATATATATATATGTATATACAAACCAAAATGAAACCACTAATCAAGTTCGGGTGCATTGTAACACTTTACTCTCAACGTGAAGAAGAGTGTGTGCAAAGATGAAGAGAAAGACTTTAAAGTATGTGAGAAAGCTTACAGTGGGCTACCAAAGAAGACTTCTATATCTTTAAAGTGGGTAAACACTGGCTTTTGTAGGTACAAAAGTAGATATATATGAGCTCACAAGTGTTTAAAATGAGAAAGTACTCCGTATAGGGTGAGTATAGAGCAAATTGGGCAGGGCTTCCTCGCCGTTTTCTCTTGCAAAATGGCCACCCCAAGCCCTCTATTTATAAAGGGTGGAGCCAGCCACAGGTGTACCAGAGGCTATCCGGGTTGCCCCGGGTTTCTCGGGTCAGGTCGTCTCGTAGTACGTGCACTCAGGCACTATAATGTCCGCTCGAACTTTCAGAAGTGTAATCTGGGCATCCGATTTGAGGTATACAGGACCTATTTCGGACCGCCATTGTCGAGAGTTGTACAATGGCATGGGATTAGAGTTTGTACGAAGTCATTGAAGATGGGACAATGCCCTCCAGTCTTCAAGCTTCAAATTATATCCGTTACCCCGCACAATAGTCACTCGGGATTGGTTTTCCTTGATTCTTGTGGGACATCGTTGTGTAGAGATGTGTATGAAGTGTTGAGACGACGTGGCATGGCATCGCATTGGCGAGATGATTTATGTTGCCCTCACACCGTTGTTATCGGGGTTTGGTGATAGCGAGATGTTGCTTGCGTGGCTTCACTGAGATTGGACTGCTGCAATTGTTGAAGGTCCTCAATGTCATCTATGAGGTGTGCATGTCCTCCCGGTGTTATCTCCGGGTTGGTACGGAGTATCTCATTGTGAGCACCGAGATTGAAGCTGGTTACATTTGAAACAAGCATTTCTGGGGTTATCGCCGAAACTGCTTTCCTTGGGGTTCTCACCAAGGTTGGTGGCTATTCCCATGGTTGGGACTGAGACTGGATACCTTTGGGTTATCTCCGAGATTAATCGGTCTTCTCCGGTGTGTGTTTCGGTATTGGATCTACACGTCTAGGGGTTATATCTGAGGTCAGATTTGTTATTCCCGGTGTGTGTTCCAGGGTTGATCTTGAACATTTGGTAGTATCCGAAATGGACTGTCTTCCAGGGTTCTTTCTTGAAAGACAAATCTGTCCTCCTGCAATGTTACTGATAGGTGTATAGAAAATTTCGAGTGTCTACACATACCATTCAATACCATCATAGAAAAGCGAACGTGGTAGTTGACGCGTTGAGTAGAAGATCATATGCAGGTACAAGTGCGATATTATCAACATAAAGGCCCATTTTGTATGACTTGCAAAGGATGGAGATAGAGTTAAAGAGTTCAGGAACCTACGTGATGATGTCAAATATACGAATAGAACCGACTTTAATCGATAAAGTTAAAGCTTCTCAAGCTACAGACTTGGAGCTAATGCGTATGAGGAAGAAAGTACAAAAATGTGCTATTCTGGAAGTAAGAATCGATGAAGAATGAATACTTCAAGTTAACTCCAGACTTTGTGTTCCTAATGACTCTGATTTAAAGTATAAAATCATGATGGAGGCGCACAACACACCGTTTGTAATCCATTCTGGAAGTACCAAAATGTATCGTGATCTTTGACATACATTATGGTGGAGAAATATGAAGAGAGAGATAGCGGAGTTTATCTCAAGATGTTTAACTTGTCAACATGTCAAGGCGAAGCATCAAGTGCCAAAATGTCCATTGCAACCACTTAAAATTCTAGAATAGAAGTGGGAGCACATTACCATGGATTTTTTTACTGGTCTTCCCAAGGTTTCTCAAGGCATAGATGCAATTTGGGTCATTGTCAATAGATTAACAAAGTCTGCTCATTTCTTACCTATACGAGAAACTTATTCACTTGAACGTCTTTCTCATATATACATAAATGAGATTGTAAGACTGCATGGTATGCTAGTATCAATAGTTTCTTATTGAGACCCAAGATTCACTTCATAATTTTGGGTTAGTTTGCAGAAAGCTATGGGCACGGATTTACAATTCAGTTTGGCATATCATCCTTAGACGAGCGGGCACTCGGAGAGGACTATTCAAACTCTTGAAGATCTATTAAAACTCTGTGTCCTAGACTTCAAAGGAAGTTGGGACAAGTTCTTGCCATTAGAGGAATTCTCCTACAACAACAGTTGTCAAGCAAATATAGGCATGACTCTATTCGAGGCGTTGTATGGACGCAAGTGTCGTTCTCCAGTATACTGGGACGAGGTGGGTGAAGCAACGTTGTTGGGACCAGAATTGGTACGTATGTCTATAAAAAAGATTCAAATAATCTGGCAACGTATACAAACCTCACAAGATCGACAAAAGAGTTATGCTGATCTTCATCGAAGGGACGTGGGATTCAATGTTGGAGATCATGTATTGTTACGTGTTTCTCCATGGAAAGGAGTTACGAGATTTGGAAAGAGAGGAAAGCTCAACCCTCGATTCATTGGTCCATTTGAAATCCTCGACCGAGTATGAACTGTGGCCTATAGACTCGCCTTACCACCAAGTATGTCTCGTGTTCATAACGTTGTTCACATATCTATGTTACATAAATATGTGGAAGACCCGAATCATATTATTGTATTAGAACCAGACGAGATAGCGGAAGATTTAATATATGAAGAGGTACCTGTTAAAATCTTGGATAAGAAGGAAAATATTCTACGCTCAAAGGTTATAACTCAAGTCAAAGTTTTTTGGAGAAACTACGATATTGAGAAAATGACCTGGGAGTTAGAATCTAAAATGAAAATAAGGTATCATCACATCTTCGACATACCAGATACGTACACCAATTTCGAGAACAAAATTTCATAAGAAGGGGAGATTGTAAGACCCCAACTTTTATGAATAAAGATTTAATTTTCTTTAAATATCTTTTTGAATAATAAGGTGTGGATTTGATATAAAGTTATAGTTTTACGTAATATTTACAAATTTTGCAAAGTAAGCAAGTTGTCATAAAATATTCGTTTGGCCGGGGAATATTTGTTTTATCAGGGAATATTCGTATGATGACACAATAATTGGTGGACCCCACAACGGAATTATTTTTGGATTTAGAAAGCGACAGAAATAACATTTTCATAAAATAACGGCAAGGCTTTTACCGTTAACTATTAAAATACTCGATGATGAAAGTACAGTAATACGCGTGGTTACATAGTAGCACACGGTATTGTACATTATCTTTGATTATTGATGCTTACGTGAGAATTCACTCAGTTTTATTTAATTATTGCAACAGTAGTTGATTCATAGTATCTCATATTATTGATTCAATTATTGTCATAGTATCATCTGCACAATATTTTATATTATTAAATCAATAAATGAGACGACACAGTTATTCATATTATTATTTGCATTATTGACAATGTCTAGAATGTTCTTTCAAGGAAAGGGGTTTGGTCATCTAATTGCGCGTTAATAAGGAGAAATCCTTATCGGAAAGCCCCTTCTTTCCTGAGAATGATCTGGTTGTTAATATTGTGAGTTATAATATTAATGATGAATAATGGTTGAAAGATTAAAAATGATTTAGTGAAGTCGAGTGATTTGATATAAATAAAGGGGTTTGTCATGAAGTATTTGTTGTAAACTAGGTTTATTATATGGACTTCCACTTACTCATTTTTCAAAATCGTCGGTAGAAAGTTATTTCAATTTTTTTTTATAGTAATAAAACATAAATTTTTTTATATGAAACAGAATAATTTTTATAAATAGAATATATTATATTTTATTATATTGCATAGTACTGCATAGTTTTTGTATAGTACTGCATAGTGTTTGCATAGTAAAAATCAAATTATTCAGCCGAATTCACCGAACGCCCGTGAATCCTACTGTGCACCCCTGATTTTTCCTAAATAGTACCCTGTCATTATCCTATAAATAGAATGCTTAGTTTAGAAATGAAAATCTCACCAGAATCATAGAATTCTTCTTCTATAATATTGAGCGTATTTCTTTTAAGTTTAAGGAAGCTTTGAGTGTAGAAAACAGTGCAAGTTTTCTTCAAGAATATCCCCGCTATACCAGTCAGAAGTACTCTCCTTTTAAGGTAAGGGATATAATTTTGTTCAATATTCGAAAGAAATAATATTTTCTTTCAAACTCTGTAGTATGTAAGTAATAATATTTCATTTCATATTTCTAATTCTACACTTATTTTGATAAGTATTGCTTCTATACTCTTTAAAATTAGTAGGATATCCTTGAAATTTGTGATTCATCTAGTATCGTTCCACTGAAATATTTTTTTGAACATTCTTATCAAATTTTAGCTTTTCATGCCAGAGTACTATTCATGGGTACTATTCATACATACAACACTATTCATATATACGGTACTATAAGTAAGACCCCAACTTTTATGAATAAAGATGAATTTTATATAAATATCATTTTTGAATATTATGAAGTGAATTTAATATAATATTATAGTTTTGGGTAATATTTATAATTTTTGCAAAATAAGCAAGTGGTTATAAAATATTCATGTTGTCGGGGAATATTCGTTTGGTCGTGGAATATTCTTTACGTTTGGAATATTAATATGCTGCCAGTAGCGACCACCATTGTGGGCCCCATAACAGAATAACTGTCGAATGAAGAAAACGACAAGTTTGAGTTTTATAAATAACGGCATAGTTTTACCGTTAACTATTAGAATACCCGGTGGTTAAAATACAGTAATATGTGTGGTTGCACAGTAGCACACGGTAATGCACAGTATTTTTGAATTATTGATTTTTAAGTAAGAAGACACTACTCAATAATTGTTACAGTAATTATTGTTCAATATTTTATTTTATTGATTCAATAATTGCTGCGTTGATATTTTATATTACTGTTGTTTCAATAATTGTCACTGCACAATATTTTCCATTATCAAATCATTAATTCATATTATTTGAATAATATTATTAGATAGCATTATTGGCGATGTCTAGAAAGTTCCATCGAGGAGAGTTTGTCACCAAATCTCCTTTCTAGAAGCCCCTTTTCCTCGAAACGGCTTGGTTGTCATTATTGTGATTCTGTAATATTATTTGTGAATAATTAATTATTAATTTATATGATAAGGAAATATTTATTTTATGTGGACATAAATGATGGATGGGAAAATATTTATTTTATGTGGTTATAAATGAAGGAATTAATGTTGAGGTGTTTTATCAGTATTTTGTTGGATTAGAGGCATTAAAAAAATCAAATTAGTGTTCTTAAGCTCTTTTGCGTGAGTTATAATTTTGATCTGACCGTTAGATCGTTGTGATTTTTTGATATGTTATACATATATAAGTTGTGTATATGTCCACAAAATTTGAACCGTTAAAAATTAGCGTATGATTTGTTATGAATTTTAAGAGGTATTAAAAATCGACCGTTTGTGAATTTCGGATATTTTCTGTTTGGAATTTGGAAAAACTTAAAGCTACAAAGTTGTAGAGAATTTGATTTCGTGTGGAATAGACATAAAATTCGTATTTTTCTGATATAAGTGCTATTTTATATGAATTGTTGAAGTTTCAGAAATTAAATATTTTTATTAAAATTATGGGTGGGACCCACTTTTGTTTTGAAACATGTGGGCTGCAAAAATATTCCAAGATGGCATGCTTGGTTTTATTTCCACAAAGTAGGCTATGTAGAAAGAAAAAATATATATATTATTTTATTATTTAGTCTCCTATGGTGTTCTAGCATTTTCCTATAAATAAGCGCTTAAGTTAGAATTGAAAATCACACCAGAATCAGAAAATTCTTCTTCTATAATCTTGAGCGTATTTCTTTCAAGTTTTAGAAAGCTTTGAGCGTAAAAAATAGTGAAAGTTTTTTTCAAGAATATCCCTGCTATACCAGTTGGAATACTTTTTTTTCAAGGTAAGGGATGATATTTTTGTTCAATATTCGCTTGAAATAATATTTTCTTTCATACTCTGTAGTATGTAAGTAATATTATTTTGTTTCAAATTTCGAATTCTATACTCGGTTGTTAAAATTTTGGCTTCTATACTCCATGAAATTAGTAGAATATCCTTGATATTTGAGCTTCATCCAATATCTTTTCATGGAAATATTATTCTGAGCATTCTTGATAAGTTTTAACTTTTTCATGACGGAGTACTATTCATGGGGTTACTATTCCCGAAGTACTATTCACGGGGTACTATTGACTCGAGTAATTTTCACTCGGGGTACTATTCATGATAAAAATTGATTCGTTTTCGGTGTAAATTAGTTTTGGTATAATATTATTCTTGAATTTTACTCCACAAAGCAGTATCATGTTGACAATTTGGACGTTATTGATTTCTGGATAAATTAAATTATAAATCTTTAAAAATTTATCCTTGAACTTGTTTTATTGAATTCTTATATCATTATCATCATCCTCATGTTTATATTATGTTGAAAGTCATCTGTGGCCTGTAGTGCATAGATGGACTTGGTATGATTATGACCAGGGATTATTCGGTATAATCATGACCGTAATGTTACAAATGATGTGGTAAAAGTCCTCATGGGCCCGTAGTGCATTGATGGATAGTTGTTGGCATGATCATGACCATTGATGAAAACACGAATATCCTTGGCCCGTAGTGCATGGATAATTTATGGTTATGATACTAAAGAATATCCTTGGCCGTAGTGCATGGATAATGTGGATTATTTATTAAGATGAGTCTTAGCGATAAAAGTGATGAAAAACCTTTTAAATCATAAAAGATAATAGATTTTATTCTCTACTTGACTCTTCTAATAGTTTGCTTGTTCCGCTGCAGTTAAACTTGATGTTTGTTATATTTTATCAGTTTAACACTGTTGAAGGCTAACGATAAATTATTCTGCATTATCTTAGTCATAATATTTCTTACTGGGCTAGTTGAGCTCACCCTTTTGCTTTCATTGTTCTATTCAAAAAATGAAAACGTAGCAGGGACTAGTCGGGGAACGGAGTGACGATCCAGATGATAGCATTAGTAGTCCTCACTATTCTATGAAATAGTGTGATAGTAATAATAAATGTATTGAGGACTTCATTTGAGTTTGAATACGGTCTAGAAGACAACATTCGTATTAAAACTCTCAGTTTATGTTTTTTCGTATGTCACATGACAGTTGTATTATTAAGTTGTATTTGAATTTTGTACCATGTATTTGGCGACTCAAGATGGGTGATGTATACCTATTTTGGGGGCGTCATAGTTGGTATCAAAGCCTAGGGATATGATCCCTGGCTGAGATATTAGGAGGGGAGAGACAGGGAATTCCTTCGCTAGTATGACCTACCTAAGTTTAATTGGTATTTAATTGGTCGGTGAGAGTATAGGGATAATATGTTGCATGTAAATTAACCCTTGTTTTGTGGCTGTATTTGAAAATGACATATGAGAATATTGAGAATAGTAATGGAGCACAGGAGACCATTGAGTCACCACAGATCAATACCCAGGATAATGTGTAACAGGAAGTCAATAATCCTCAGGTAAACAATAACGATCAAATGAAGAACGATGGAATGTTCAGAGGCTTTATGTAATTCATGCAACAACAGGCGAGAGCGGCTCCTGTCCAAAATGTAGGTGGAAACACTAGAAACTCTCGGATGGTCACCGCTAAACAGTTCAAGGAGCTTGGACCACCGAAGTTTATTGGAGAGCAAAAACCACTTGAGGCAAAAACGTGGATAAAGCAGATCACCAAGATATTTGATGTCTTGGGATGCTCCGAGGAGCAAAAGGTTCCCTTTTCCACCTTTATGTTGCGAGGAGAGGCAGATTACTGGTGGGAATCGGTAAAATGTACTCAACCTGCCGCACTAAAGATGTCTTGGGAGAAGTTCAAAGAACTATTCAATGACAAGTAATTTCCTAAAAGTATTCGTCACATGAAAGAGGTAGAGTTCATCAAGTTGGAGCAGAACAATATGACCGTGTCGCAGTACGAAGCTAAGTTTTCTGAGTTGTCCTAGTTTGTGTCTCACTTGGTTGATAATGAGGAGAGAATGACGCGGATGGTTCTAAGAGGTTTGAAACCCGAGATACGTCAATATCTAATTTCTTATAAACTGTGTTTGTATTCAGATGTGGTAAATAGGGCTCAGTTATTGGAGCGCGATAACGAGTCAACCCAACAAAGAGAAAGCATCCGGCAAAATGATAATACCAATGGTAGAAGTCATCGAAGCGGTGACAATAAACGTGGAGGGAATCAACATGCCAGAAATGGTAACCACTTCGGTGGTAATCATGGCCAAGACAATAAGAATGGACATTTCAAGAAGAGAAGATTAAACAATGATGGAAAGACGTCAGCATCAGCACCCGTTGTTAAGGAAGGAGAACGACCACCTATCATATGCTTCAAATGCGGAGGGGAGGGACAGATCAGTCCAAACTGCGCGATGCTATGAGACCCCAGATTTTATGAACAAATATTTAATTTTCTCGAAATAATTTTTTTGAATATTATGGTGTGGATTTGATATAATGTTATAGTTGTGGGTAGTATTTATAAATTTTGAAAAGTATGCAAGTTGTTGTATAATATTCGATTGGTCAGGGAATATTCTTTTGTTCGGGGAATATCCGTGACGCTGACGATACAATCATTAGTGGACCCATAAATCAAATTATTGTCGGATGGAGAAAATGACAAAAATATTTTTATGAGAATAACGGCGGAAGTTTTACCGTTAAAACTGTTAAACTACTCGGTAGTAAAAGTATAGTAATACGCGTGGTTGGATAGTAGCACACGGTATTGATTATTGATGTTTACGTGATAAGTCACTCAGTTTTGTTTTATTGGTATTATTAATGTAATAAAACAGAAAATCTTTTTATATAAAACATAATACTTTTATCAAGTTATTCTATAAATAGAATATATTATATTCTATTATGCATAGTGTTTTGCATAGTAAAATCTTTTTATATAAAATGTAATACTTTTATAAAGTTATTCTATAAATAGAATATATAATATTTTATTATGCATAGTGTTTTGCATAGTGGTCGCATAGTGTTTGTATAGTAAAATCTTTTATAAAGTTATTCGTTTTATTAGATTATAAATAGAATATATTATATTTTATTTAAAAGATTTTGCTTTAAATATGGACCGTCGATTAAAGTAAATCAATCTGACCGCTCATGAAGTTAGTTAGTTATTCTTATCTGATCCATTCTTCTATAAATAAAGCTCATTCATTCATTATTTTTACGAATTCACCGAAACTCTAGAGATAAACTATAGAGAGAAAGAAGAAAAAGTATTCTTCTACTTCACTACTCATATATCCAAAGATTTTCTTCTTAAGGTAGGAATATTATTTGTTGTACTCGTAAGGGTACTCTTTATTTCTTATTTATGAAGAGAACTTCTAATATTCCATTCTTTATTATTCTGTTGGAGTAACCTGTATACGCGGGATACCCTATACTTGGTGAGATTCTTCTGTTATTTCATTCTTTATTATTCTGTTGGAATATCCTGTCAATGCATGCTTTCTGTGGGACCGGTTCCGTTATTTATTATTCGTTGAATATCCTCGTTGGTCTTAATTTCACTTTGACCGGTTCCGTTATTATTATTCTGTTGAATAACTTTTGTCTACGCTAATATCGCATGCATGATGATTTCTTTTGTTATTCCATTCTTTATTATACTTAGTTGGTTAAAGTTTTGACTTCTATACTCCATGAAATTAGTGGAATATCCTTGATATTTGGGCTTCATCCAAGATCTTTTCATGGAAATATTCTTCTCGAGCATTCTTGAATTTTACTCTATAAAGCAGTATCATGTTGACAATTTGGACGTTATCAGTTCCTAGATAAATTAATTCTTGAACTTGTTTTATTGAATTCTTATATCATTGTCATCATCCTCATGTTTATATTTTGTTGAAAGTCATCTGTGGCCTGTAGTGCATAGATGGACTTGGTATGATTATGATCAGGGATTATTCGGTGTAATCATGATCGTAATGTTACAAATTATATGGAAAAAGTCCTCATTGGCCCGTAGTGCATTGATGGATAGTTTTTGGTGTGATTATGGATATGGTTTCTCTTCGGCCAAGGGTGCAAAGATGAATTGTTTTATGGCATGATCAGAACCGTTGATGAAAACACGATTATCTTTGGCCCGTAGTGCATGGATAATTCGTGGTCGTGATACTTAAAGAATATCCTTGGCACAGAGTGCGGGGATGATTTAATGATGTGGATTATTTATTAAGTCGAGTCTCAAAGGATAAAAGTGATGAAAAACCTTTTAAACCATAGAAGATAGTATATTTTATGCTCTACTTGACTCTTCTAATGGATTGCTTGTTCCGCTGCAGTTAAACTTGATGGTTGTTATATTGTATCAGTTTAACACTGTTGAAGGCTAACGATAATTTATTCTGCATTATCTTAGTCATAATATTTCTTACTGGGCTAGTTGAGCTCACCCTTTCTTTCACTGTTCTCTTCAGGAAATGAGAACGTAGTTGGGACTAGTCGGAGAACAGATTGATGGTCCTAGATGGTGCATTTGTAGTCCTCACTATTCTGTGAAATAGTGTGATAATAATTGTAATGAGGACTCCTTTTGAGTTTATATACTCTCTAGTAGAAAATATTTGTATTCAAACTCACAACCTATGTTTTATCGTATTTTACACGACTATTGTATAATTAAGTTTGTATTTGAATTCTGTACCATGTATTTGGCGACTCAAGATGGGTGATGTATACCTATTTTGGGGGCGCACAATTTAATATCAAAGCTTTGGGATATGATCCTGGTGAGATGTGAGACAAGAACTAGGAGGGAGAGATGGAGAATTTTTTTTTAGTATGACCTACCTAAGTTTATTTGGTATTTAATTGGTCGGTCATAGTATAGGGATAATATGTGATATGTTAATTAACCCTTGTTTTGTGACAGTGTTTGAAAATGGCATATGAAAATGTTGAGATAAGCAATAAAGCACATGAGACCGTTGAGTTAGCTCAACCAAAAGGTAACGACCAACAACACGATAATAATCATACCGGTGGCAACGACCATCGGAACAATGATAACCATCATGGGGGAAATTATCATGCCAAGAATGGTAACCACTTCGGTGGTAATCATGGCCAAGATAATAGAAGTAAAAATTTCAAGAAGAGAAGGTCATTTAGATCGATTTTGTCGCATAGTGAAGTCAAATCCAGCTGGGACGGTGGTACCAAAGGCGGATACGGACAAAACAAAGTCGGTGGTTTCAGGAAGAGCATTTTTCGTGACTTCTCAAAAAAAAAAGCGAGCGACCCGAACGAAGTTAGCACGGGTTAGTTAATTATAAATTCTTGCGAAGTCTATATCTTATTAGATACCGGTTCTATCCATTCTTTTATCTCTCTTGCTTGCGCTCAACGTTTAAATTTGACTTCGGAGAAATTAGACTTTGACTTATTGGTTGAAACTTCAATAGTAGAAACCTTCATTACTTCCACTGTTTATAAATCTTGTTGATTCAAATCGACACTTTCACGTTACCTGTCGATCTTATCTCTTTGAAAATACTTGCATTTGATGCGATTTTAGGAATCGATTGGTTAACTACTCATCATGCTTTTCGTAAGGTTGTTAGCTTTTATATTCCTAACCAACCTGTTATGCGAATTCAAGCAACCAAACCACTAAAGTCAATCATTGTCATATCAAGCCATAAGTAAAGAGCCCCGAGCCTTTCGTTGTCGACTTCCTTGTGTGGAATGCACCGAAGCCAGACTTTCGGTAGGCGACGTCGTGAATGACGATGGCAAGTCCATAGGTATCAATATGACGTACTATCCAAGTCTTGGATGAGGGTCACAGTTTTGAATGATATTTCTATTGTTAATAAATTTCCTGACGTATTCTTGAAGACTTCTTAGCCTACCCCTAGAGCGTGAAATCAAATTTTATATTGACACCCCAGTACAAAACCCATTTCTAAAACCCTCAAATATTTCTTTACTTAAAACGAACGTAACATGCGCCAAAGACATTGGCTCGAATTGATAAAGATTATGATCGTACCATACCATCGTGGAAAAACGAACGTGGTAGCTGACGCGTTGAGTAGAAGATCGTATGTGATTACAAGTGCGAATATACAAACCCACGTGAAGATAATGAATATACGATTAGAATCGACTTTAATCGATAAAGTTAAAGCCGCTCAAGCTACATACTCAGAGCTGATGAATGTGAAGAAGAAGGTTCAAGAGGGCGTTATTCTAGAAGCAAGAATCGACGAAGAGAGGAAATCTCAACCCTCAATTTAATTGGCCCATTTAAAATCCTTGATCGAGTAGGAACTGTGGCTTATAGACTCGTTTTACCGCCAAGTATGTCGCGTGTTCATAACGTTTTTAACGTATCGATGTTACGTAAATATGTGGACGACCCGAACCACATTATTAATTTAGAACCGGAGGAGATAGCAGAAGATTTAACGTATGAGGAGATACGTGTTAACATCTTGGATAAGAAAGATCATATTCGATGCACAAAGGTTATACCTCAAGAGTTAGAATTTGAAGTGAAGTCAAGGTACCCTCACCTCTTCGACATACCAGGTACGTATGTAAATTTCGAGGGTGAAATTCTATAAGGAGGGGAGATTGTGAGACCCCAGATTTTATGAATAAATATTTAATTTTCTCGAATTAATTTTTTTGAATATTATGGTGTGGATTTGATATAATGTTATAGTTGTGGGTAGTATTTATAAATTTTGAAAAGTATGCAAGTTGTTGTATAATATTCGATTGGTCGGGGAATATTCTTTTTGTCGGAGAATATCCGTACGACGGTACAATCATTGGTGGATCCCGTAACTGAATTATTGTCGGATGGAGAAAACGACAAAAATATTTTTATGAGAATAACGGCAGAAGTTTTACCGTTAAACTGTTGAACTACTAGGTAGTAAAAGTACAGTAATACGTGTGGTTGGATAGTAGCACACAGTATTGATTATTGATGTTTACGTGATAAGTCACTCAGTTTTGTTTTATTGGTATTATTAATGTAATAAAACAGAAAAGTTTTTTATATAAAACATAATTTTTATCAAGTTATTTTATAAATAGAATATATTATATTCAATTATGCATGGTATTTTGCATAGTAAAATCTTTTTATATAAAATAGAATACTTTTATAAAGTTATTCTATAAATAGAATATATTATATTTTATTATACATAGTGTTTGTATAAATGGTTTGATAAGTGTTTGCATAGTAAAATCTTTTATAAAGTTATTCGTTTTATTAGATTATAAATAGAATATATTATATTTTATTTAAAAGATTTTGCTTTAAATATGGACCGTCGATTAAAGTAAATCAATCTGACCATTCATGAGTTAGTTACTATGCGTCCATTCTTCTATAAATAGAAGCTCATTCATTCATTATTTCTTACGAATTCAATTTGAAATTCAGAGATAAACTATAGAGAGAAAGAAGAAAAGTATTACGCTACTTCACTACTCATATATCCAATGACTTTCTTCTTAAGGTAGGGAATATTATTTGTTGTACTTTCGTAAGGGTACTTTTTATTTCTTATTTATGAAGAGAACTTCATTATTCCATTCTTTATTATTACATTGAATAATATGTATACGTGGGATACCCTATACTTGATGAAATTCTTACATTATTTCATTCTTTATTATTCTGTTGGAATAATTACGTCTGCACGCTTTACTTACGGACTGGTTTCATTATTTATTATTACATTGGAATATCACATACGGTCTTGCAATTTCACTTTGACACCGTTCCGTTATTATTATTCTGTTGGAATAACTCCGCTACATCTTGAAGTATCGCATGCATGGTGATTTCTTTTGTTATTCCATTCTTTATTATACTCAGGTTGGTTAAAGTTTTGACTTCTATACTCCATGAAATTAGTGGAATATCCTCGATATTTGCGCTTCATTTAGATATCTTTCATGGAAATATTGTTACGAGCATTCTTGAATTTTACTCTATAAAAAGATTATATCATGTTGACAATTTGGGCGTTATCGGTTCTAGATAAATTAATTCTTGAACTTATTTTATTGAATTCTTATATCATTGTCATCATCCTTATGTTTATATTTTGTTGAAAGTCATCTACATGGCTTTTGTCTTTGCATAGATGGACTTGGTATGATTATGACCGAGGATTATTCTTTGTAATCATGACCGTAATGCTATAAATGATGTGGAAAAAGTCCTCATTAGCCCGTAGTGCATTGATGGACGCTTTTTGTGATTATGGCTATGGATTCTCTTCTACCAAGGTGCAAAGATGAATTATTTTATGGCATGATCGTAACCGTTGATGAAAACACGATTATCTTTGGCGCGTGAGTGCATGGATAATTCGTGGATAAAAGAATATCCTTGGCCCAGTAGTGCGTGGATGATTTAATGATGTGGATTATTTATTAAGCTGAGTCTAAGCGATAAAAGTGATGAAAAACCTTTTAAACAATAGAAGATAGTAGATTTTATGCTCTACTTGACTCTTTTAATGGATTTCTTGTTCCGCTGTAGTTAAAATTGATGGTTGTTATATTGTATCAGTTTAACACTGTTGAAGGCTAACGATAATTTTTTCTCGCATTATCTTAGTCATAATATTTCTTCTTGTGCTAGTTGAGCTCACCCTTTCTTTCTTTCACGCTCTTCTTCGTGAAATGAGAACGTAAATTTGGGACTAGTCGGGAACAGAAAGTGATGGTCCTAGATGGTGCATTAGTAGTCTTCACTATTCTGTGATAATAATTGTAATGAGGACTCCTTTTGAGTTTGTATACTCTCTAGTAGACAATATTTGTATTCAAACGCACAGCCTATGTTTTGTCGTATTTTACATGTCTGTTGTATAATTAAGTTTGTATTTGAATTCTGTACCATGTATTTGGCGACTCAAGATGGGTGATGTATACCTATTTTGGGGGCATCACAGATGCAGTCCAAATTATGTTATAATTGTGTAAGTTATCAATCACCTAGCCCGATTTTTTCGTGCACCGAAGACAAGTCCAGTTGGGATGGAGGCACCAAAGGCCGTCCTAGAAAAGTCAAAATCGGTAGTTCAAGGGAGAGCGTTTGCCGTGACCTCCCAGAAAGTAAGGAACCCGAACAAGGTCATCACGGGTAAGCTTATCATAAACTCTAGTGAAGTCTATACCATATTTGATACCGGTTCTACCCATTCTTTTATTTCTCCTACTTACGCTCAACGTTTAAATTTGACTCCGGAGAAATTAGACTTTGACTTATCTGTGGAAACTCCGTTAGGAGAAACCTTCATTACATCCAATCGTTTATAAGTCTTGTTTGGTTCAAATCGGTACCCTTCACATTACCAATCGATCTTATTTCATTGAAAATACTTGCATTTGACGTGATTCTGTGGATTTATTAGTTAACTACTCATCATGCAAAATTGATTATTTTCGTAAGGTTGTTAGCTTTCATATTCCTAACTAACCTATTATGCGAATTCAAGCAACCAAACCATTAAAATCAATCACCGTCTATCTCGTTATAAAGTTATTCGTTTATTGAAAAACGAATGTCAAGCTTTCTTATCTCATGTCACGGATTTAAATAAAAATACGTCAGTTTTGAATGATATTTCTATTGTTAATAAATTTCCTGACGTATTCTATGACACCCCCAAATCCGGTACTTTAATTCCACGGGATTTGGTGTTCACTGTACAAATATTATCTATCTATCTACCCATAATAAATGCAAGCCATGCAATAGATAGAATAAAAATCTTCCCCTTAAGGGTTACAACATCTGAATAATTAATAATACAATCCCAGGTTAAACTAACCTTAAACATCTGTGTGGAATCATAAACAAATAAGTTTTAAACAACATCATTAAATCAAGTCTTAAATAAATACATCGTCATATAAACAACAAGTCTTCATCACTTGCTAACTTTGCCCTTGCCTTTACTAGTGGAAGGTTCATCAGTTCTTTCGTTCTTAACTGCAATGTTATTATTAAGCAAGAGTGAGCATTAATGCCCACAAGTATAATAATGAAATAACAGTATAATAACATGCGAGTAAATCAAAGACATCTGAATAAAAGCTCAACTTTTGAATCAAGAATGAATAATAAGAATCAAAAGAATTCTGAGGGTCATAAGACCTTGAACTATGTCCTAGGTTATCAAGGGTTATACTTGAAACCTTTAAAAGTCATAAGACTATGGACCTTTCTACTCGTACATAGGGGGATCAGCCCTTAGTACCATACTGTGCACAATATCTTAACGCTAATGCATAAGTAAATCCCTTTGCAGGGTTGTTCATCTCAGTTTGAGATTCGAGTCCGCACCCAAGGAAGTTTGATTTGGATAATTCATCAAGGGTTCTGAAATTTAGAATGCTCATCAACTATGGACTAGTCGAATCAATACTGGTTCGCTAGTCTAATAAGGTTCAATAATAATGATATTCAAATTGAATAAAAATCTCAAAAAGTATACAATAGGACAATTATTGTATAACTGAATCATGCTTTGAAAAGATAATTAATCTTTAATATAACATTTGAACTCAAATAATAGTAATGATAATTTACTCGAGGTAAATAATAAACTTGAACAATAATGACAAGTAGGGTTAGGAAACTTGCCTCGTGCGTAGATTACACTTTAACTAAGCAATGCTCTTTTTGATTAAATCCTACATATCATTCACATTCACAATACCAGTTAATTATAACTTAACTAATCATCATAAACTCATTCTCTTTGTCTACTTTGATTTTGACTATACTTAGTCAATTTATCACATTCATTGACACATAATTTACAAATAACAGATAATTATGCATTCCATAATTCAATCCACATGTAATTATTCTATTTACATGTTAAACATTTATTTTAATATCTCATTATACTTCTGACATATGTCCATGTTCATTACGTTAAATTACTAACACATTGTTAAACTTAATCATTTTAAAAATCTCATTTCTGAACTTTCTGGAGAGTGTATTACGCCATGTGCTACCATTATACTACGTTGTGGCTGTACATTTTTATGTCGCCGCTACTGGCGCTTTCGAGACTTCAGCGTTGCAAGACTAGCTGACTTCAATTACGAGTTGGCGCCATGCGAAACTTCAGACTTTGATTCCAAGTTTGCGAAGAACACAGAGTTCAGCGAAAAGGACAATAAATGATCATTAATTTCACTAAATTAACATACCCACATGCTATGATTTATACATAATCATTACCCAACAATTATAGAATGATTTAAATCCATTAAAACACATAATTATAGAATTAAAACCTATAAATTCACCGACTTTGATGATGTTCTTGAAGGTTTTGAAAATAAAACATGAAAATTATCACTACTGGATTCGTTATAACAATCAATCCGCTTATTTAAAACTTTGGTCTCTTCGTATTAACATGCACAATCAAATAAGAGTGTAAATTTTACGAAAATATTTATGTTTGACACCTTAAAGTTACGTATAAGGCCATATGGCCAAAACCCAAACTCTGTATATTTTGAAATAACAAGTCATCATAATACGACATGTTTTCATGAATTTGATGATATGGTTTACATAATATATATAATTAAATACGATGTGATATGTCATAACACATACACAACCCATAATCATTACTCATATCCCAATTACAGAGGTTTAAGCCAAAAACTTTAAAAGCCATATTTATAAAACTTAATTGACGTAAAATAGAAATTGGGAAGGAGGAGATTACCCTGTAGAGTATAAAGAAGATGATCAATGATGATCCTTTCACAAGTATTTGATTGATTACACACTCACAATCTTTTATCAATCTCACAAATTCTCTCTGTGAACTCTAAATTATGCTCTGCTTATTCTCTAGACTTAGGAATAATAATGAAAGAAAGCAGACGTCGTAATCAAATAAACTGATGTATTGTGGGTCGCCACCCATCATGGGTTAACTGTCCTCAACTCCCTCTAAGGCCATGTTTGGCTAGCAAGAATAGATTACAAAACTATTTAATTTAATAAAGCTTTATCATATAGTTTAATAAATGTCACACTCCTTTATAAAATAAATCAATATCTTATTTAATTTATTTTAAATAAAATATAATAATTTCTCATTAATTCACATAGTCACATAATTAATTTTTCTCATAAATTAATTATATCAAATTATTAAATCTCTAATTAATTATTACATTAATTAAAATAACATCATGCTTAATTAAATATTTCATTTAATTCAATAAGCTCACATAATTACATACTTCGATAATAAAATTCTCCACATAAATTTAATAAATGTAACACATTTAATTAAATTAATCTACCACAATTGCATCAAATAATTATTTAATCTAATAATTAAATCATCGAAAAATATTTATTTAATTCAATAAATATTAAAATTAATTTACAAAAATCTCGTTCGTCACATCTTTCCCCCTTAAAAGGATTCTGTCCCCAGAATCACGACTCAATAAATTCAACCCGCTATTTCTCCCCCCTTTACAAAGATTCTTGTCCCCTCGAATCGCTTACACATAATTAAGTAAATAAATGAGGGTAATTCTTCATCATATTCTCTTCGAGTTCCCACGTAGCTTCTTCAGCGTTGTGGTTCCTCCAAATTACCGTAACAGAAGGTATAACTTTATTTCTGAGAACTTGTTCTTTTCGGTCGACAATTTGGATAAGAATTTCTTCGTAAGATAAGTCTTTTTCAAAATGTAGGGGTTCATATTCAATTACATACTTGTAATCGGCTTTGTAGGGTCGTAACACAGAAACATGGAAGACGTTGTGGACATTCTTGAGTGATGGAGGTAAGGCTACCTCGTACGCAACTTCTTCGATTCTTCTCAGTACTTCAAAGGGTCCAATGAATCTTGGGCTCAATTTCCCTTTCTTTTCGAACCTGATCTTCCCCTTCCAGGGAGAGACCTTCAAGAAAACATAACTACCTAATTCAAACTCGATATTTTTACGATGTGGATCAGCGTATTTCTTCTGTCGATCTTGAGCCGCTACCAGTCATGCTCGGATCACTTTGACTATTTCTGCCGTCTGCTATACCAATTCTGGCCCTAGCAATTGTCTTTCACCAACTTCATCCCAGTAAAGCGGAGTTCTGCACTTTCTGCCGTATAACGCTTCGTAAGGCGGCATGCCAATACTAGAGTGGTAACTGTTGTTGTAGCCGAACTCTACTAATGGTAAAAGTGATCATCCCAATTTCCTTTAAAGTCCATTACAAAGGCTCTTAATATATCTTCTAATGTTTGAATCGTTCTCTCACTCTGTCCGTCTATTTGAGGGTGGTATGTTGTACTCATTCGCAATTGCGTACCCATGCATTCCTGAAGACGTTTCCAAAAATTTGATGTGAAGCGTGGATCCCTATCTGAAACAATTGATACCGGCACTCCGTGTCTCAAAACAATTTCTTTTACGTATAACTTTGCCAACAGATCTAAGTTGAATCTAATTTTGATCGGAAGGAAGTGTGCATTTTGTCACCAATCAACGATAACCCATATCAAGGTCAGAGCCTTTCTGAGTCATCGGAAGGCCAACCACGAAGTCCATTGTAATATGTTCCCATTTCCATTCTGGGATCTCTAATGGTTGTAGCAATCCACTCGGCCTCTGATGTTCCGCTTTCACTTTCTGATAGGTCAGACACTTGGCAACACATTCTGCAACATCACGTTTCAAATTCGGCCACCAGAAATGTTGTCAAAGATCTTGGTACATCTTGGTACTACAAGGGTGAATCGAATATCGTGAACTATGAGCCTCGCTCAAAATATCTTCCTTAATCTCTTGATCAAGTGCACCCAAATTCTACTCTCAAATCTCAGTATTCCTTCCTTATCCATCTTAAATCTCGGTTCAGTTCCTTCAAATATCTTCTTTGTCACCTTTATACAATCTTCGTCCTGAAGTTGAGTCTCCTTTACTTTATCTAGTAGAGTCATACCAGATTGCATCTGAAATAGCTTCTCATCAATTTCTATAGGATACTTCACCTCTAACTCCAGTTTCTCCAATTCTGAAATTAGCTCCTCCTGAGCAGTCAACATCATCAATTTCTCACAACCCTTTCTACTTAAGGCGTCGGCAACCACATTTGCTTTTTTTGGATGGTATAAAATCTCACAGTCGTAATCCATAATTAATTCCCACCATCTTCTTTGACGCATATTCAAATCCTTCTGCGTGAAAATATATTTCAGACTCTTGTGGTCCGTATATATTTTACACTTCTCCCCGTATAGATAGTGCCTCCAAATTTTTAAAGCAAAAATAACTGCAGCTAACTCCAAGTCATGGGTCGGATATCCCTTCTCGTAATCTTTCAATTGTCGTGATGCATACGCAATGACTTTGCCGTTTTTCATCAGCACATAGCCAAGTTTTTTATGCGACGCATCACTATAAATAACAAAATTTCCTGTATCATCCGGAAGAAATAACACAGGTGCCGTACTCAACCTCTTCTTCAATTCTTGAAAGATTTCCTCACACTTATCCGCCCAAACAAATTTCACAGCTTTTCGAGTTAAATTCGGTAGCAGAGTTGCGATTTTGGAAAAGTCTTGAATGAACCTTCTATAATATCTTGCTAATCTAAGAAAACTTCTTACTTCTGACGGCGTTCTCGGTTGATCCCAGTTAATCACGGCTTCTACTTTAGATGGATCTACCGAAATTCCGTTTTTATCGATCACGTGACCAAGAAATTGTACTCGCTCGATCCAGAATTCGCATTTTGAAAATTTTGCATACAACTTCTCCCTTCTCAATACTTCCAACGTTAACCTCAAATGTTCTTCGTGTTCTTCTTTGGTTTTGGAATATACCAAAATGTCATCTATAAACACCACTACGAATTTGTCCAAAAACGGCTTGAATACACCATTCATTAGTCCCATAAATGCTGCAGAGCATTCGTTAGACCAAACGACATTACTAAAAATTCAGTAGTGACCATATCGCTCTACGAACACCGTCTTGGACATCCTCTAGCCTCACCTTCAATTGATGATAACCACTTCTCAAGTCTATCTTGGAAAAGTATCTCGCTCCTTTTAATTGATCAAATACAGTCGTCGATCCTCGAGAATGGATATCTATTTTTAATCGTGACCTTATTCGGTTCTCAGTAATCAATCAATGCAGAGCCGCATCGATCCATCCTTCTTTTTCACAAACAACACCGGCGCTCCCACGGCGATACGCTTCGGTTGAATGTACTTCTTGTCCAACAATTCTTGTAGTTGTACCATTAATTCTTTCATCTCATCGGTGCCATTCGGTATGGTGCCTTCGATATTCGAGCGCCCCGGCGCCAAATCGATCACGAAATCTACCTCTCTATCTGGTGGAAGTCCTGGCAAATCGTCTGGAAATATGTCGACGAAATCCCTCACAATCGGTATCTCTTCTTCTACCTTTGGATTCTCTTTTCGATCGTCGACTATGTAAGCTAAGTATCCTACACAAATTGTCTTAATAACTTCGGCTGCATCATCATCGACACAACTCGCTTGTTCTGGACGACTTGCTACTATAAAATATAACCTTTGGATGGTCATAAGGTTAATACGCTTCTTTTGCAATCAATTACAAAGACCGTAATTGAATAACAAGTCCATTCCCAATATAACGTCAAATTCCCCATGTCGAATAGGGATAAGATCTACGTTCATGATATTACCCTTAATATCCACTCTACAGTTCTTATGTACGTACTTAACAGGGATTATCTCTCTATTCGCAATTTCTATGTTCATGGGGTAATCCAATTTATTCTTAGGCAAATCTAAATTCTTGGCAAAATCATCAAAAATAAAGGAACAAGTAGCACCCGAATCAAATAAAACATAAGCATTAACTTTATTGATCGGAATGATACCTGACACCACATCACGGGATTGAACTGCATCTTGCACCGTCATGTTAAAAGTCCGTGTGGTCGGTCGGTTTGTTGTGGTTGGTCCGGTGATGGTTAAGGTATTTCAACTGTTATTTCCCCGGTTTCCTCCTGATCTTGACCCTCCCGATCCCTTCATGGGACAATCTCTTGCCAGATGGTCCTTCGAACCACAAGTAAAACAAGCACCCTTCTTTGGGTTTGGACAGTTTGGTGCTATGTGGCCTTCCTGACCACAATTGTAGCACACTCTTTTTCCTTTCGTACAAACTCCCAGATGGGCTTTCCCGCAAGTCGGGCATGCTTCGATTCTTTTCTTCTGATTCCCTTGTTGATTTCCCGATGATGAGCTGTCGTTCCACCTTTTCTTCTGATTAAAATTTCCACCCCCTGTGCCACTTCCACTGGCCTTGTTATTAATTTCACCTTCACTCTTCTTCTTCTTCTGATCTTGATTGTACTTGGTCACCGCATCGCTTCCACCTTCAGCGAGGATGGCCTTTTCTAAAACTCCGGCAAATGTGTTTATCTAGAAACATTGATACCTTATCAGACACACCCAAGGCTTTAGTCCTTGTTCAAATCTTCTCGCTTTTCTCTCGTCAAGTGTGTACTTGACACGGGCGAACCTTTCCAACTCGTTGAATTTAGCCACGTGAGTCGTGTACACTCATGTTTCCTCGCTTTAACTTCTAGAAATTGAACCTCCATCTGGTTCTGTGAACTAGTTGGGAAATACATTTCAAAAAACATCTCTTTAAATCTCTCCTCTTAATTACACCTTCACCTCCTCGCACTTTGTTTGCTTGCCACCAGTAGCTAGCCTCAGACTTCAGCATAAACGTTGCAAAAGCGGTCTTCTGATCTTCTCTAACCCTAGCAACGTCGAAACCTTCACCATTTCCATAACCCACGTTTGAGCCTCGATTGGTTTCATGGAACCTTTGAACTCTGGCGGTCCCATCGCCTTGAAGTCTTTAAACGTTGTGTTTGGTGGAGCTTGCGGTTGATTATTAATGGCTCCAATCAGTAAGTTAACCAACTACTGCACGGGATTAGCGTTGGCATTATTGTTATTATTGGTTGACTCTTCCTGAGCCGGTTGACGTGGTTGTCTTCTTCTTGGCGGCATAATTCTGTTAAATAAACGCTTATTAGAACTTTATTTATTTCTCTAAATAGTTAAGGCATTACTCAACAATTTAACATACTCATTTAACACATCATCTCAAACAACTTGATATATATATTCAAATCAAAGTTTTAACATTAAACGATAGCATAACTCGCTATTTACATCAACTATCCTGGAATAAAGAATCCATGGATTTAAAACATTTAAAATATTCTTCGCTCATAAACACGCCGAATTTACATCTAAAAACTAATTAAGTTCTTCACATAATTAAATAAATCATATCACCGCTCGGTTAAGGTATTTGATTAGCCTTGCTACGCTCTCTTATAAGATGCGATGCATCGTCTTGCGATCCATTATGTACAATGGTAATCCTTCAACTGGATTGGGTACCTCAAAACTCGATCTTGGGTCTCATTCATTGCCTTGTTAAGTGTAGAGTACGTTTCCCCAATCTTCGCTTTCTTTTTGCACGACTATCATCCTCTCCGCATCGATCACTTCGACGCGATTCTCTTACCTAGCCTTCCTCTCTGCTATGTTCAAATTTTCGAGGTTTCCTTCAGTTCCTTCTTCAGTTTCTCTATCTCCTCGGTCTTATCTTCAGTTTGACCCTTCTCATGGACCAAATCCCATTCTACATTTGCCGATCGAGAGTGAAGAGTCGAAATCTCTCTCCTTCGCTTTCTAGAGTAATATGTCTTTGAATAACCGCTCGCTCACCAAATCTCGGACCTCGTTTCGTAACTCCACGCTACGGTCAGATAACGTGTCATACATCTCAAAGATCAACAAAGGTACCGTGGTAACTCCTCTTCTTCCTCTTCCTCTTCCTCTTCTCAACAAATTCCTCCTCGGGATCCTCCTCAGATCGGTCTCGAGTTCATGCTCCTCGACCAACAACGGTGATCAATGGAGATGACTCCTCTGCACTAATGCTCCCTAACGACATGAATGTCTCTGGGGCTCCTCCTCTGTTGGTACTATAGGTACACGGGTTCCTCCTCAAGTAGGTACTATAGGTACACGAGGTTCTTCCTCCCCAAATTGACTAGCTTCTCCAACATTCGACATCCCCGACAACAAAATTTTAAGTTTTAGTTACTAAGTCGTATCATCTAACGATACTTTAACACATAAACACATAAGGTCTTTTATTATCTTCAATGAATTACATAAATTCATTTCTTATAACTCGATAAGAGTTTTCCATCACTATCTTCTTTCTATAAGGCTACTACCTAAGGTTGTTCCCCCACCTAAGGTTCATAACCTCATGACTTTGATACCAACTTGTGACACCCCCAAATCCGGGTACTTCAATTCCACGGGATTTGGTGTTCACTGTACAAATATCATCTATCTATCTACCCATAATAAATGCAAACCATGCAATAGATAGAATAAAATCTTCCCTTAAGGGTTATAACATCCTAAATAATAATAATACAATCCCAAAGTTAAACTAACCTTAAACATCTCGTATGCGAATCATAAATAAATAAGTCTTAAACAACATCATTAAATCAAGTCTTAAACAAATACATCATCATATAAACAACAAGTCTTCATCACTTGCTAACTTTGCCCTTGCCTTTTACTAGTGGAAGGTTCATCATTTCTTTCGTTCTTAATCGCAATGTTATTATTAAGCAAGAGTGAGCACTAATGCCCACAAGTATAATAATGAAATAACAAAGATAATAACATGCGAGTAAATCATGACATCCTCTGAATAAAAGCTCAACTTTTGAATCAAGAATGAATAACAAGAATAAAAAAATTTCGAGGGTCATAAGACCTTGAACTATGTCCTAGGTTATCAAGGGTTATACTTGAAACCTTTAATGATCGTATAAGACTATGGACCTTTCTACTGCATACTTAGGGGGATCATCCTTAGTACCATATCATGCAATAATATCTTAACGCTAACGCATAAGTAAATCCTTTCAGCGAGGTTGTTCATCTCGATTTGACATTCGAGTCCGCACTAAAGGAAGTTTGGTTTGGATAATTCATCAAGGGTTCTCAAATTTAGAACGCTTATCAACTATGGACTAGTCGAATCAATACGGGTTCGCTAGTCTAATAAGGTTCAATAATAATGATATTCAAATTAAATAAAAATCTCAGGAAGTATACAATAGGACAATTATTGTATAACTGAATCATGCTTTGAAAAGATAATTAATCTTTAATATAACATTTGAACTCGAATAATAGTAATGATAATTTACTCGAGGTAAATAATAAACTTGAATAATAATGACAAGTAGGGTTAGGAAACTTGCCTCGTGCGTGGATTACACTTTAACTAAGCACGTTCTTTGAATTAAATCCTACATATCATTCACATTCACAATACCAGTTAATTATAACTTAACTAATCATCATAAACTCATTCTCTTTGTCTACTTTGATTTTGACTATACTTAGTCAATTTATCACATTCATTGACACATAATTTACAAATAACAGTTAATTATGCATTCCATAATTCAATCCACATGTAATTATGCTATTTACATGTTAAACATTTATTTTAATATCTCATTATACTTCTGACATATGTCCATGTTCATTACGTTAAATTACTAACACATTGTTAAACTTAATCATTTTAAAAATCTCATTTCTCGAATTTTTTCGGAGAGTGGCGTCATGGTATACCACTCATTACACTTTATATTACTTTCATGCACATTATGGCGTTGCTTGCTACATACCGACACTGGCCACATGGTTGTTTTATGCTATATGGCGCTTGATAATGCTGGCGCTATGCATGTATGCATGGGACTTCAATTGGACTTGGATTCGTTGGTCAAGCGCTTAAACTTCAGACTTTGATTCCAAGTTCGAGAAGAACACAGAGTTCAGCGAAAAGGACAATAAATGATCATTAATTTCACTAAATTAACATACCCACATGCTATGATTTATACATAATCATTACCCAACAATTATAGAATGATTTAAATCCATTAAAACACATAATTATAGAATTAAAACCTATAAATTCACTGACTTTGATGTTCTTGAAGGTTTTGAAAATAAAACATGAAAATTATCACTACGGATTCGTTATAACACCGAATACGTTCGTTTAAGGCTTGGTCTCTTCGTATCAACATGCACAATCAAATAAGAGTGTAAATTTTACGAAAATATTTATGTTTGACACCTTAAAGTTACGTATAAGGCCATATGGCCAAAACCCAAACTCAGATATTTTTTGAATAACAAGTCGTCATAATACGACATGTTTTCATGAATTTGATGATATGGTTTACATAATATATATAATTAAATACGATGTGATATGTCATAACACATACACAACCCATAATCATTACTCATATCGCAATTACAGAGGTTTAAGCTAAAAACTTTAAAAGCCATATTTATGAAACTTAATTGACGTAATATAGAAATTGGGAAGGAGGATATTACCCTATAAAGTATAAAGAAGATGATCAATGATGATCCTTTCACAAGTATTTGATTGATTACACACTCACAATCTTTTATCAATCTCACAAATTCTCTCTGTGAACTCTAAATTTTGCTCTGCTTATTCTCTAGACTTAGGAATAATAATGAAAGAAAGCAGACGTCGTAATCAAATAAACTGATGTGTTGTGGTCAGTTACCCATCATGGGTTAACTGTCCTCAACTCCCTCTAAGGCCATGTTTGGCTAGCAAGAATAGATTACAAAACTATTTAATTTAATAAAGCTTTTATCATATAGTTTAATAAATGTCACACTTCTTTATAAAATAAATCAATATCTTATTTAATTTATTTTAAATAAAATATAATAATTTCTCATTAATTCACATAGTCACATAATTAATTTTTCTCATAAATTAATTATATCAAATTATTAAATCTCTAATTAATTATTACATTAATTAAAATAACATCATGCTTATTTAAATACTTCATTTAATTCAATAAGCTCACATAATTACATACTTGATAATAAAATTCTCCACATAAATTTAATAAATGTAACACATTTAATTAAATTAATCTACCACAATTGCATCAAATAATTATTTAATCTAATAATTAAATCATCGAAAAATATTTATTTAATTCAATAAATATTAAAATTAATTTACAAAAATCTCGTTCGTCACATATTCCCTGAAGAACTTCCTGGCCTACCCCCAAAGCGAGAAATTGAATTTTATATCGACCTTGAACCCGGTACAAAACTCATTTCCAAATCCCCATATCGAATGGCTCTTATTGAACTTCAGGAGTTAAAGACCCAACTGTAGGAGTTGTTAGACATCGGTTTCATTCATCCTAGTATGTTTCTTTGGGGTGCTCCTGTTCTATTCGTGAAGAAGAAAGATGGGAGTATGCGACTTTATATTGATTATCGGGAGTTGAATCATGTCACCATCAAGAATAGGTACCCATTGCCACGTATTGATGACCTATTTGACCAGTTGCAAGGCGCCAAAATCTTTTCAAAGATTGATCTTCGTTCCGGATATCATCAGTTAAAGATTAGAACCGATGACATTCCAAAAGACTTTCCGAACTCTTCAGAGACGGCATTATGAATTCCTAGTCATGTCTTTTGGATTGACTAATGCTCCTGCTGCCTTCATGGATATGATGAATCGAGTATTCAAGGAATATTTGGATCACTTTGTGGTCATCTTTATTGATGACATCCTCATATATTCCAAAAGTCGTGAAGATCATGAGCAATACTTGAGACTGATACTCCAAAATCTTCGTGAAGACAAGCTTTATGCCAAGTTGAAGAAATGTGAGTTCTGGCTTGAGGAAGTTGCATTCCTTGGGCACGTAATATCAAGTCATGGAATATCTGCTGACCCGGCAAAGATTGAAGCTATTCAAAGCTGGGAGCAACCTAAATCAGTGACCGAAATACGTAGCTTTCTCGGCTAAACTGGTTATTATCGGAGATTCGTAGAAGGGTTTTCTCGAATCACTACTCCATTAACTCAACTGACTCGAAAAGATAAAAAATTCAGTTGGAGCGAGGAATGTGAAAAGAGTTTTCAAGAACTCAAGAGGAGACTCATTTCAGCACCTGTTCTGACAATAACATCTGGCTCGGAGGGATTTGTCATCTATAGTGATGCTTTGGGCAAAGGGTTAGGATGTGTTCTCATCCAACATGGGAAAGCCATAGCCTATGCCTCTCGAAAACTCAAAGAATATGAGAGGAATTATCATACTCATGATCTAGAGTTGGCAGCTATTGTCTTCACACTTAAAATTTGGAGGCATTACTTGTATGGGGAGAAAGTGGAGATCTTTACGGATCATAAAAGTCTCAAATATTTCTTCACCCAAAAGGAACTCAACATGCGACAACGACGTTGGCTTGAACTGTTGAAAGATTATGATCATACCATTCAATACCATCCTGGTAAAGCGAACGTAGTAGCTGACGCATTGAGTAGAAGATCATATGCGGGTATGAGTGCGATATTGTCAACGCAAAGGCCCATTTTATATGACTTACAAAGGATGGAGATAGAGTTAAAGACTCCAGGGACCCATGTGATGATAGAGAATATATGAGTAGAACCAACTTTAATCGATAAAATTAAAGTTGCTCAAGCTACAGACCTGGAGCTGATGCGTATGAGGAAGAAAGTGCAACAAGGTACTATGCCGGAAGCAAGAATCGATGAAGAAGGAATACTTCGAGTCAACTCCAGACTTTGTGTTCCTAACGACCCTGATTTAAAGTATAAAATCATGATGGAAGCGCACAACACATCGTTTCCAATCCATCCTGGGAGTACCAAAATGTATCATGATCTTCGACATACATTTTAGTGGAGAAATATGAAGAGAGAGATCACGGAGTTTATCTCAAGGTATCTAACTTGTCAACGAGTCAAGGCGAAGCATCACTGTGACACCCCCAAAACAGGTATACATCACCCATCTTGGGTCGCCAGATATCACGGTACATAAATTCAAATACAACTTAATTATACAACAGTCGTGTAAAATACGACATAACATAATCTAAGAGTTTTAATAAGAATATTGTCATCTAGACAATATCCACACTCAATGGAGTCCTCATTACATTTATTGTCACACTATTTTATAGAATAGTGAGGACTACTAAAACAACCATCTGGACCATCAATCCGCTTCTCCCACTCGCTCCAAATATATTCTCATTTTCGAAGAGAACAAAGTGAAAGAAAGGGTGAGCTCAACTAGCCCAAGAAGAAATATTATGACTAAGATAATGCGTAATAAATTATCCTTAGCCTTCAATGGTATAACAACCGATAGAATATAATAGACAACAAGTTTTAGATCAACAATGCAGTTAGAATAAGCAATCCATTAGAAGAATCAAGTAGAGCATAAAATCTACTATCTTCTATGATTTAAAAAGTTTTCATCAACTTTATCACCGAGACTCGACAATAAATAAAATCGAATCATCCCAAAGACCACGGCCAAGGATATTCATGTAATCATCAATGGTCATGATTATCTTAGAATAAGCCCTGGTCATAATCATACCAACAACTGTCAATCAATGAGCTACAGGCCAATGAGGACTTTCACCACATCATTCGTCACATTACGGTCATGATTATACCGAATAATCCCTGGTCATAATCATACCAAGTCCATCTATGCACGTAAGCCAAAGATGACTTTCATCACAATATAAGCAAGCATGAGGATGATGACAATGACATAATAATTCAATAAAACAAGTTCAAGGATAAATTTTAAAGATTTATAATTTAATTTATCCAGAAATCAATAACATCCAAATTGTCAACATGATACTGCTTTGTGGAGTAAAATTCAAGAATAATATTCATGTACCAAAAATAATTTGGACAAAACAAAAATATATTTTTCGGGTGAATAGTACCCCGTGAATAGTACTTTGGAAATAGTACCCTGTGAATAGTACCCCGACTTAAAAATTGTCCCGAATACTCGAGTGAATTATACTAGAGTGAATAGTAATCGGGTGAATAGTAACCCGTGAATAGTACTCTAGCACGAAAAGTGCCCCGAATACCCGAGTGAATAATACTAGAGTGAATAGTAACTGGGTGAATAGTAACCCATGAATAGTAACTCGTAAAAGAAAAATACCAGCGAAAATGATATTCCATGATTTAGTACAAAAGAAATGATATCTCATACGGTATAATAGAATATCTGAAGCTATGAATGGATTTTCACCCGCTATGTGGTAATCCACGTGAGCGCATCATTTTCACAATTTAATAAGGAATTAATGCGAAGGATCATTCACCGCGTAAATGCGGCAATCCACATAGATAAAGTTATTCCAATGTAATAATAAAGAATGGAATAACAAAAGAATTCACCATGCATGCATGCGATTATTGCAGCGTAAGATGAGTTATTCCAATGAATAATAAAGAATGGAATAACAAAAGAATTCACCGACGTCGTGCGATAGATCGCTTACATGATATAGGTTATTCCAAATGTAATAATAAAAATAGAATAACATAAGAATTCACCGTGCATGCGATAGACCACACGCATGATTTATTCCCAATGAATAATAAATAATGGAACCAATCATACGTAATACGCACGTATATGATATTCCAATGAATAATGAAGAATGGAACCAGTCAATGCGTAATAGATGCATGAGACGGGATATTCCAATAGAATAATAAAGAATGGAATAATGAAGAAATTCACCATGTATGCGGTACTTGACATGAGGCAGGATATTCCAACATAATAATAAAGAATGGAATAACAACCTTTGCGAGTATTGAAAGAAAATAACTCTCTTCATGAATACGAAAGAATAATACCCATTACCTTAGAAGAAGATCGATCTTTGGAATAATGCGAAATGTACTTTCTTCTTCTTTCTCTCTATAATTTCTCTCTATAATAATTACTCTATAGCTTTTGTGAATTGGTGAGAAATGAAGAAAGAATGAGCTTCTATTTATAGGAAAATATAGTTTCGATAATTTCACGTTTTGGGGCTCAAAATATTACAGTATAATACCTTCCTCTTTTTCTTCATTTTTAATTTAGTCCTGCAAGTATTATCAAACTTGCACCACCTCCCCTAATAGTAAATAATGTGAATCAATAGTTCAATCATGTGAATCAATAGTTATAATCATGTGAAAATATGAATTACAATATAAGTACCTCCATCTATACCTCTATTTTTAACTTAGTTATGTAAGTATTATCAATCTTGCACCAACTCCCCTAATAGTAAAAGAATGTGAATCAATAGTACACACATATGAACATATAGTTATAATCATGTGAATTAATAGCAATTAATTGCTCATTTATCCGGTTAATTACCCGATCGGTCAATATAACCTCCAGACATCAATTATTATCGAAATAAATATCAATTTTCACTAACACTAATAATTCCAACACAATGGAACTCTCAATTTCATCTTTAATCAGCACGAACTTATTCATCATTAATATTATAATTCAGAATATTTAACAACCAGATCGTTCCCAGGAAAGAGGGAGCTTTCTAATAAGGATTTCTCCTTATTGGCACGCAATTAGGTGACCAAACCTCTCCTTAACAGAACTTCTAGACATTATAAATATTGCAAATAATAATATGAATAACTTTGCCGTCTCAATTATTGATTTAATAATATATCATATTATACAGATGATACTGTGACAATAATTGAATCAATAATATGAGAGATATGATGCAGCAATTACTATAGCAATAATTGAGTATAACTTAGTGACTTATCACGTAAGCATCAATAATCAATACCGTGTGCTACTATGCAACCACGCATATTAATGTACTTTTATTACCGAGTAGTTCAACAGTTTTAACGGTAACACTTTCGCCGTTATTTTTATAAAGTGATAATTATGTAATTTTCTAACTACGACAATACATCCATTGTGGGGTCCACCAATGATTGTGTCGTCGTACGAATATTCCCTGTTAAAATGAATATTCTCCGACCAATCGAATATTATATAACAACTTGCATACTTTGAAAAATTTATAAATACTACCCACAACTATAACACTATCTCAAATCCACACCATAATATTAAAAAAAATATTTCGAGAAAATTAAATTTTTATTCATAAAATTTGGGCTCTTATAATCAAGTACTAAAAGGTCCATTGCAACCACTTGAAATTCCAGAATGGAAGTGGGAGCACATTACCATGGATTTCGTTATCGGTCTTCCCAAGGTTTCTCAAGGTGTAGATGCAATTTGGGTCATTGTTGATAGATTGACCAAGTCAGCTCATTTCTTACCTATACGAGAAACTTATACACTTGAACGTCTTTCTCGTATGTACATAAACGATATTGTAAGATTGCAAGGTATGCCAGTATCCATAGTTTCTTATCGAGACCCAAGATTCACTTCAAGATTTTGGGTTAGTTTGCAAAAAGCTATGGGCACGGATTTATGATTTAGTTCGGCTTATTATCCTCAAACAGACGGGCACTCAGAGAGGACTATTCAAATTCTTGAAGATCCATTAAGACTCTGTGTCCTTGACTTCAAGGGAAGTTGGGACAAGTTCTTACCATTGGTGGAGTTTTCCTACAACAACATTTATCAAGCAAGTATTGTCATGGCTCCATTCGAGGCGTTGTATGGAAGAAAGTGTCATTCTCCAGTATGCTGGGATGAGGTAGGTGAAGCAACGTTGTTGGGACCAGAGTTAGTACGTATGACTACGGAAATGATTCAAACGATCCGACAACATATAAAAACCTCACAAGATCGACAAAAGAGTTATGCTGATCTTCATCGAAAAGACGTGGAATTCAATATTAAAGAACATGTGTTGTTACGTGTTGCTCCATGGAAAGGAGTTACGAGATTTGGAAAGAGAGGAAAGCTCAATCCTCTATTCATTAGCCCATTTTTAATCCTCGAACGAGTAGAAATTGTGGCCTATAGACTCGCCTTACCTCCAAGTACGTCTCGTGTTTATAACGTTTTTCACATATCTATGTTATGTAAATATGTGAAAGACCCGAACCACATTATTGAGTTAGAACTGGAGGAAATAGCGGAAGATTTAACGTATGAAGAGGTTCATGTTAAAATCTTGGATAAGAATGAGCATATTTTACGCTCCAAGGTTATACCTTAAGTCAAAGTTTTGTGTAGAAACCACGATGTTGAGGAAATGACCTGGGAGTTAGAATCTAAAATAAAATCAAGGTATCCTTACCTCTTCGACATACCAGGCACGTACCCTAATTTCGAGGGCAAAATTTCATAAGAAAGGAAGGTTGTAAGACCCCTAATTTTATGAATAAAGATGATTTTTTATAAATATCATTTTTGAATATTATGGAGTGAATTTAATATAATGTTATAGTTGTGGGTAAAATTTATAAATTTTTCAAAATAAGCAAGTGGTTATAAAATATTCATATTGTCGGGGAATATTCGTTTGGTTGTGGAATATTCTTTCAATCGGGGAATATTCGTACGACGGCGCAACTATTTGTGGGCCCCATAACAGAATAACTGTCGAATGAAGAAAATGACAAGTTTGAGTTTTATAATTAACGGCGTAGTTTTACCGTTAACTGTTAGAATACCCGGTGGTTAAAATACGATGTCTACGCGTGGTTGCACAAAGAAGACGCTGGTATTGCATAATATTTTTGAATTATTGATTCTTACGTAAGAAATGCACTACTCAATAATTGTTACGATAATTACTTTATCAATATTTTATTTTATTGATTCAATAATTGTTGCGTTGATATTTTATATTATTGTTGTTTCAATAATTGTCACTGCATAATATTTTCCATTATCAAATCAATAATTCATATTATTTGAATAATATTATTAGATAGCATTATTGGCAATGTCTAGAAAGTTCTATCAAGGAGAGGTTTGTTCACCTAATTGCGCGCCAGTAAGGAGAAATCATTATCAGAAAGCCCTCTCTTTCCTGTGAACGGACTGGTTGTTATTATTGTGATTCTTTAATATTATTTGTGAATAATTAATTATTAATTTATATGATAAGGAAATATATATTTTATGTGGACATAAATGATGGATAGGAAAATATTTATTTTATGTGGTTATAAATAAAGGAATTAATGTTGAAGTGTTTTATCAGTATTTTGTCGGATTGGAGATATTAAAAAAATCAAATTAGTGTTCTTAAGCTCTTTTGTGTGAGTTATAATTTTGATCCGACCGTTGGATAGTTGTGATTTTTGGATATGTTATACATATATAAGTTGAGTATATGTACACAAATTTTGAACCGTTATAAATTAACGTATGATTTGTTATGAATTTTAAGAGGTGTTGAAAATCGTCCGTTTGTGAATTTTAGATATTTTCTGTTTGGAATTTGGAAAACCTTAAAGCTACAAAGTTGTAGAGAATTCGATTTCGTGTGGAATAAACATAAAATTCTTATTTTTCTGATAAAAGTGCTATTTTATATGAATTATTGAAGCTTCAGAAATTAAATATTTTTATTAAAATTGTGGGTGGGACCCACTTTTGTTTTGAAACATGTGGGCTGCAAAAATATTCCAAGATGGCATGCTTCATTTTCTTTCAACAAAGTAGGCTACGTAGAAAGAAAAAAATATATATTATTGTATCATTTAGTCTCCATTGAAAATCACACCAGAATCAGAGAATTCTTCTTCTATAATCTTTAGCGTATTTCTTTCGAGTTTTAGAAAGTTTTGAGCGTAGAAAATAGTGAAAGTTTTCTTCAAGAATATCCCCATTATACCAGTTGGAATACTCTTCTTTTCAAGGTAAGGGATGTTATTTTTGTTCAATATTCGCTTGAAATAATATTTTCTTCCATACTCTGTAGTATGTAAGTAATATTATTTCGTTTCAGATTTCGAATTCTATACTCGGTTGTTAAAATTTTGGCTTCTATACTCCATGAAATTAGTAGAATATCCTTGATATTTGCGCTTTATCCAGTATCTTTTCATGAAAATATTATTCTGAGCATTCTTGATAAGTTTTAACTTTTTCATGCCTGAATCTTATTCACTAAGTTACTATTCCCAAGTACTATTCACGTGGTACTATTCATGATAAAAATTGATTCATTTTTGGTCCAAATTATTTTTGGTACAATATTATTCTTGAATTTTACTCAACAAAGCAAAGATTATCGTCGATAATTTGGGCGTTATTGATTTCGGATAAATTAAATTATAAATCTTTAAAATTTATCCTTGAACTTGTTTTGTTGAATTCTTATATCATTGTCATCATCCTCATGTTTATATTATGTTGAAAGTCATATGTGGCCTGTAGTGCATACATGGACTTGGTATGATTATAACCAGGGATTATTCGGTATAATCATGACCGTAATGTTACAAATGATGTGGTAAAAGTCCTCATTGGCCAGTAGTGCATTGTTGGACAGTTGTTGGCATGATCATGACCATTTATGAAAACACGAATATCCTTGGCCCGTAGTGCATGGATAATTTGTGGTCGTGATACTAAAGAATATCCTTGGCCGTAGTGCAGGGATGATGTGGATTATTTATTAAGTTGAGTCTAAGCGATAAAAGTGATGAAAAACCTTTTAAATCATAGAAGATAGTAGATTTTATTCTCTACTTGACTCTTCTAATGGATTGCTTGTTCCGCTGCAGTTAAACTTGATGTTTGTTATATTTTATAATTTTAACACTGTTGAAGGCTAACGTTAAATTATTCTGCATTATCTTAGTCATCATATTTCTTACTGGACTAGTTGAGCTCACCCTTTTGCTTTCATTGTTCTATTCAGGAAATGAGAACGTAGCAGGGACTAGTCGGTGAACGAAGTGACGGTCAGATGATAGCATTAGTAGTCCTCACTATTCTATGTAATAGTGAGATAATAAATGTATTGAGGACTTTATTTGAGTTTGAATACGGTCTAGAAGACAACATTCGTATTAAAACTCTCAGTTTATGTTTTGTCATATGTCACACGACAGTTGTATTATTAAGTTGTATTTGAATTTTGTACCATGTATTTGGTGACTCAAGATGGGTGATGTATACCTATTTTGGGGGCGTCACACTATACGTACGGTACTATTCACGGGGTACTATTAACTCGAGTAATATTCTCCCGGTGTACTATTCACAAAAAAAATTGATTTCTTTTCTGTCCAAATTATTTTTAATACATGAATATTATTCTTGAATTTTACTCCATAAAATAGTATCATATTGACAATTTGGACATTCTTAAACTCTGGATAAATTAAATTATAAATCTTTAAAATTTATCTTTGTTCTCACTTAATTGAATTCTTATATCATTGTCATCATCCTCATGCTTATATTGTGATGAAAGTCATCTTTGGCCTGTAGTGCATAGATGGACTGTTGATTGGTATGATTATGACCAGAAATTATGTATCGGTATAATCATGACCTGTAATGTTACAAATGATGTGGTAAAAGTCCTCATTGACCTGTAGTGCATTGATGGGCAGTTGTTGGCATGATCATGACCACTGGTGATAATAATGAATATCATTGGCCCTAGTGCATGGATAATTCGGTGATGTGGATTAATTATTGAGATATTTTATAGAGATAAAATATTGATGATGAACTTTTAAATCATAGAAGATAGTAGACATCATGCTCTACTTGACTCTTCTAATGGATTGCTTGTTTGGCTGCAGTTAAACTTGTTGTCTATTGTATTCTATCAATTTTTATATTGTTGAAGGCTAAGGATAATTTATTCTACATTATCTTAGACGTAATATTATTTACTGGGCTAATTGAGATCACCCTTTTCTTTCATTGTTCTCTTCAGAAAATGAGAATATAGCTAGGACTAGTCGGGGAATGGAGTGATGGTCCAAGATGGGGGCTATAGTAGTCCTCGCTATTCTATGAAATAATTTGATAATAAATGTAATGAGGACTTCATTTGAGTTTGGATATTGTCTACGAGACAATATTCATGTTAAAACTCTCAGCTTATGTTTGTCGTATTGTATAAATTAAGTTTGTATTTAAATTATGTACCATGTATTTGGCTACTCAGGATGGGTTGTATGGGCCTATTTTGGGGGCGTCACATCTATCCCGATCATGCTTCGTAGGGGCCACCCACTTCCTATGTTCTGACCTCCCTCGCCCTTCATTGTTATCATCCCTAGAGTGGTTTTTTCTCCTTCTTTTTTCACCTTGAGAAGTGTCCGAACGATTTGTCCTGGATCGGTTCTCGGGTGTAGCTTCTCGACGACGATGATGGCTCGAAGAAATTTCTTTCCCACCCACCAGCGCCGCCATCTAGGCATCCAGTTCCTTTTGCTGAAGGAGCAGAGCCTCCATAGCATCCATATTCTCATGCATTTTCCTGGCCAGGACTAGCTCCCTTTTGTCCTGACTGTCAGGTTTCGAGTTTCGATCCTTCTGTGTGTGTGTTCAGGATGGAATATCCTCGACACAACTGTTGGGGTCTGCCACCTTCTTGTTAGGTTTGTATATAGCGCGATCATGCAATCAAATCACATAAACGAATTTTAAATATTTTATACAAACCATCACCATGATCATGCTTTGTGCTTAATTATCAATTCAATAGAAAAGAGATGGAGATCAGATTCATACCCTTATAGAAACAAGCTTCGTCTGGTATATCCATCAGGTTTGATTCCTTTCTTTGATCAACGTTAGCCACCCAAGCGTTTGACCTCTAGAGGTGATCCACCAAGGAAGAACAAATATTCAAGAAGATGGGTGTTTGTCAAAACTCTAATTCTATCTCTAGAGAATATACGTACTCTCCCAACTCTTGAAGAAAAGTGTGCAACCCTAATCAATAATAAGACTTTCTTATTTATAGATGTAGGCAACCCTCTTAAACCATTTAGGAATAGGGTTTTGATTTAATTAAGTAAACTCCTTTAATTAATTAGGCTTCCTAATCTTATTAAGAATAATTAATTAAACTATTTTAATTAATTAGCCTCCTAATCTTATTAGGAATATATGAGAGTACTTATATTATTTAATTCCCAAACTCCTTTAGGAATTAAACTAATAAAATAATAATAATAATAATAATAATAATAATAATAATAATAATACTTCTTATATTAATATATATATATATATTATATAAAAATATTAAATAATAAATATTAAATATTAAGCTATTTAATTTATTCTATCACTATAGATTAATTTAAATACACTTAACTTAGTATTACGATTACCATTTACTTCTTAAATAAATATTTTCCTTTTATGGTGTGACCCTTTAGGTTCTCCATATTAAACTGGTTGTGAATAAATCAATTAGAACAATTCTAATCTTATTTAAATAAATAAATTAAACTATTTAATTTATTTAAATAAAAAACATTTATTCTACAATAAGGATAAGCCTCCTTAGCGATCAATGACTTTCCAGATAATATAAATTTCAATAATAATCATAAAAGAACTTTTGAGTAAATAGTTACCGTACAATTCAATCTTTCCACCATACAATGTCCCAATTAAATATAAGACATGAAATTACTAAAAATAGTACTCCCTCCTATTCATATTAAATGTCTTATTAGAGTTAAGCACACTTATTAAGAAATAACACAAAATATCTTTTGTATCCCTAATTAATTATTTCTCTCTCCACAATGGTTCATAGAATTGCATTTACTAAGCATATTAAATAGAGGGGTAAATTAGGAAAAAATAGGGCAATATTGCATAGGGATTCCAAAATGACACTTATATTGAATAAAATGAAACTCTCCAAAACGACACTTAATATGAATATGAGGGAGTATGTATATAAGCCAATCATGTATGATGATAAAACATATACTTTGTAAATAATCTTATTCATTTATTAATAAAAGAATCATTTATTAATGACATTTAATTATCTACATGATGCAGTTTTAACAATATGTGATAAACCCATAGTTTTAAGTAATGCTTTTAGAATCATGATGATATCATGCTAATGAGATCTAAATTCTTAGATAGCTTAAAAACTAAAATATTCCCAATCAATGGATTACTAAAAAGGGAATTAGTGAATCCGGATAGATTGGTACATTCGTTGCTTGCTAATTGGATGAGGATGATTGATCTCATGATCATTTGTGTGGAGTCACTTAAGCAAGTATGTAGGTGCTTATTGGAGAATAAGTTCACTTTAACGTGACTCGCTAAGGAATACCTAATGGAGTTTTACTTGCCTGTTAATAGAAATTTCTGAAGTGATAGTAGTACAAGTGATCTTTAGACTTGAGATCATCACAGTATCTTGTGTATAATGAATTATACTTTGACTTATTCCTGAAGACCCTTTGGGTATATCAAAGGGTATGCTTAAGTGTAATGAGTTATATATGGAGATAATGAATGATCAATAAAGAGTCTACCGCTTCTAGTAAAAGAAGAGATATGTCCTATGTGATTCGATAAATGACATTCCAAGAATTCTTGGCCAAGGTGGAATGAAATTAGAAAGGAGTTTCTAATGCATTTATTCGGAGTTATGCATTTGGAAATCGAAATACATATAATTAAATAAAATAAGACTTGACAATAATTCTATGTCTTATATTTAATTGGGACATTGTATGGTGGAAGGATTGAATTATACGGTAACTATTTACTAAAAGGTTCTTTTATGATTAATGTTGAAATCTATATTATCTGGAAAGTCGTTGATTACTAAGGAGGCTTATCCTTATTGTAGAATAAATATTATTTATTTAAATAGATTATTAGTTTAATTTATTTATTTAAATAAGATTAGAATTGTTCTAATTGATTTATTCACAACCGGTTTAATATGGGGAACATAAAGGGTCATACCATAAAAGGAAGAAAAATTATTTAAGAAATTAATGACATAATCGTAATAATATGTTAAGAGTATTCAATTTTGTGACAACTCGAATTTTCATAAATTATTAAAATAAGAATTTAATAATTAAAATTAGTATTATAAGGTGTATATATTTTGAATTATGTGTTTTGGTGTGAAGAAATTAAATTTTTATGAGATTTAATAATTGATTAAACTATTAAAGGAAATAAAAGAAATTAGTCACGATAAGAAATTTGATGGCAATGAAATTAACCCTATAAATATTGGGTAATTTAAATTAAGTTGAAACTATATTATGGAATAATATTATTTGAATATTTAAACATTACTTGGTAGTGGTGTTGTAGTAAAGTGGATAAAATGGTTAATTCACTTAATTAAAATTGTAAGACCCCAACTTATTATTAATGAAATTTAATTTTCTCTATTTATTATTTTGAAATAGTAAGGGTTGATTTGATTAATGTGGATAGTTAGGGTAAAATACGCAAATATTTCAAAATAAGCAAGTGGTTATAAAATATTCATTGTTGTTTGGGAATATTAAATGCATTTAGTAGCGACCAATGTGTGGGCCCCATAACTGAAAGCGATTGGATGAAGAAAACGACAAATATAAGTGGTTTAAAAATAATCAGGCGTAGTTATTACTGCAGTAATCTTTGTTAAAATACTCGGTGGTTAAAAACAAGAAATATAGCACCGCAGTATTGCACCAATTATTGATTCTTACGTGAAAGGCACTACTTAATAATGGTTACGATCATTCTTTGCTTCGATATTTTATTGATTTAATAATTGTTGCGTTGATATTTTATATTCTTTGTTGTTTCAATAATTGTCATTACACAAGATTTTTCATTATCGATGCAATAATTCATATTATCCTGAATAATATTATTAGATAACATTATTGGCAATGTCTAGAAAGTTACGTCTAAAAGAGATGTTTGGTCACCTAATTGCTTGATGAGGAGAAATTCTTATTGAAAGCCCCTCTTTCACAGGACCTACACGATTGTCAATATTGTGATTCTCGTAATATTATTTGTGAATAATTAATTATTGATTCATATGATGAGGAAAATATTGATTTTATGTGGATATAGATGGAGAAAAATTTTAATGTGACAATTGTTGAAAATTGAAATTTTATCTTTTTCCCGATAAGATAATTCATTTAAATGTATTATTATATTTTAATAATATAATAATGGTGATATTTTTATAACGAATGTGGGATATATGAGTATCTGAGGAGGAAGAGTATTTTTATTACAATAAATATTTAAAACATGTTAAACATGTCGGTGGACCCCATTTATTGATGAAATTTGATTATAAATTGTAAAATCGCCTGGTTTATGGATTTCCTTTGGTCAATTTACTTTGAATTTGGAAAACTTTCTTCCGCAAAAGTTGTAGATAATTGAATTTCCTATAAAAAATCGCGAGATTCGAATTTTTCTGATAAAAGGGCTATTTATTGTGAATTATTGAAGTTACGAAGCTTGAAATAATTGATTTTTGGAAGTTTTAATTATTATTTTAAAGAAAAACGTTTTTTCTCATTTAAGTGGGCTAACATGTGATATTAATTGCTGAAATTAGATCTTCAAAGATGGGCTAAGAAAATTTATAATATATATTAATATTTTATTAAATTTTCTACTTTGATGTTCTAAGCATTTTCCTATAAATAGGGTGCTTAGGTTAGAATTGAAAATCACACCAGAAACTGAATTTTTCTCTCTCTATATTATCGAGAGTATTCTTGTGAGTATTTTGAGTATACTTTGAGTATTGTTAGACGGTCAAGTTCCTTCAAAGACTTATACCCTAGTTATTCCAAATTAAAGTACTAATCTTTCGATGTAAGGGATATTATTTTTTTTAAATGATATTATTTATTCTAATATCATTATACCGAAGTATTTATCTGAACTTTTTAATCAAATTTAGAACTTTTAGTGTCGGGTTACTATTCACGATATCTGACTTATTCACGATATCTGATCTATTTAATGAATACTGGCCTTATTCATCGAAAAATAAAAATTTTCTTTTTCGTCAAAAATATCTATTGCGGATACTAGCTTTGATTGTATCCATGTTTTGATCATTCTTGAATTTTACACCACTATGATTATTTTTGAGGTATTTTTGGACATGGATAAAACAAAGTACGAATCCTTAATCCTTAATCCTTAATCCTTAATCCTTAATCCTTAATCCTTAATCCTTAATCCTTGTCATTTTGTTTCACTGGATTCGTTTCTTTAAAAATATTTTTCATCATCCTCAGTCTTAAATGATGATATTACTGATGAATATCTTTGGCCTGTAGTGCAAAGATGAATGATTTCTGATGAATATCTTTGGCCCGTAGTGCAAAGATGAACAGTGTTTAGATGATCATGACCAACCCGATGAATATCTTTGGCTGTCTTTGCAAAGATGAATATTTGATTCCGATGTATGTTGATTGATGTTATAGGGATAAAAGATAGACGATGAACTTTTAAATTCATGCATAGAAGATAGTAGTTTGCATTCTCTACTTAACTCTTCTAATAAATTATTATTTCATTGCGAATATTGATTTAAAATTTGTTGTCTATTGTATTCTATTAGATTTTCCTGTTGAAGACTAACGATAATTTGTTGTATATTATCTTAGTCATAATATTCTTCTTTCGGCTAGTTGAGCTCACCCTTTTCCTTTTGTTCCATTTTTCTTCTCGGAGAGGCGAGAATATAAGCGATGCAGTCGGGATATGGAATGAAGGATCTAGAGAGAGTTGTTTAGTAGTCCTCACCATTTTTGTAAAATAATGTATCAATAAATATGATGAGGATTTATTTGAGTATAGATATTGTCTAGAAGATAATATTTGTATTCAAACTCACGCTTTCTTGTTGTAATAATAAAGTTGTAGTTTTTTACGCACCATGTATTGACAACTCGAGAATGGGTGATGTATACCTATTTTGGGGGCGTCACAAATTGGTATCGAGCTTAGGGATATGATCTCCAAGCGGAGATCGGGAATAGAACTAGGAGGGAGAGACGAGTAAATCCTTCGCTAGTGTGTCCTACTTAAGCTTATTTGTTAGTTGGTCAAGATATAAGGATATTATGTGATATATTGATTTCCTTAATTAACCCTTGTTTTATGACGATTTGAGAATGTCGATTGAGAATATTAACAATGGAAATGAGATCGTGGAGACGCTTTGTACTCACCAACGAGGAGAACGTCATGCAACAGTCGGCAATGTTCCTCCCGTGAACAACACCAATCGAAAGTGTATGATGAACGAGGGATGTTTAGAAGCTTTTTGCGATTCATGCAAAAATCGGGGCGAGGGAGACTCGTGTTCAAAATATAGGAGGAAATGATCGCAATTCACGGGTTGTCACAAAGCAAGATTCAAAGAGTTGGGACCACGAATTTAAGGGAAAGCGAGATCCGATCATGGCGGAAACATGGGTCAAACAAATTACCAAGATATTCGATGTCTTGGGATTCATGGAGAACAGAAGGTTCCATTCGCCACCTTTATGTTCCATGGCGAAGCGGACTATTGGTGAGAGTCTGCATGAAGCTTACCCATCCAACCGCACTCAAAGTGTCTTGGGAGACGTTTAAAAACTATTTAATGACAAATACTTTCACGAAAGTGTTCGTCAATATATGAAGGAAGTGGAGTTTATTAGGCCGGAGCGAGAACAACATGGCGGTGTCTCAAAGACGAGGCAAAGTTTGTAGAGTTATCCGGTTTACACCTCATTTGGTGAAGAATGAGGAACGATGATGGGATGTTTACGAGAGGTTTGAAACCCTAGCAGCGTACGACAATATCTCATTTCTCATAAATTTTCTCTCTATTCGGAGAGATGTTGTTAACGAGGGCTCAATTGTTAGGCGAGATAACGAGTATGTTCAACCGAGGACCATAACCGAATCGTACCGTAGATAGCGATCAATGTAATAATGATAACCAAAGTGGAGAAAGCAAACAGACGACACAAAATGGTAACCACTCCGGTGGTAATCATAGCCATGAAAATAGAAAGAAGCGAGTCGGGAGGAGATTTTAAAAGAGGAGATTTAACAACGACCATGTGAAGAAGACAAAGGCTTACGGCAAAGAATCGGTTCTAAGGGAGGAGAAACGACCACCGGTCATATGCTACAAATGCGGAAAAGAGGGACATATCGGTCCAAACCGCCCACAACAATTCAAGGTATGCTATAATTGTGGAAAGGAAGGACATATCGCCGAGATTGTAGGGTAGCGAAACCTAGTTCAATGAGGGGACGGTGACTCAAAAGACTATCCCGAAAAAGTCAAAGTCAACGATTCCGGAAGAAGCGTTTGTTGTGATCGGTCAAAATGCGAGGACCCAAACGAGGTGATCACGGGTAAGCTATTTATAAATTCTTGCGGTTTATACCTTACTTGATAATCGGTCTACCCATTCATTTATCTCTCCGCATGTGCTCAACGTTTAAACTTGACTCGGAGAAATTAGACTTGACTATCTGTGGAAACTCTGTTAGGAGAAACTTTCATCACATCCACTTTGCTTATAAATCTTGTTTGATTCAAGTTGGCACCATCACCTTACCTCGTTGACCTTATCTCTTTAAAGATACTTGCTTTTGATGTGATTTTAGGGATTGATTGGTTAACTACTCATCATGCCAAAATTGATTGTTTTCGTAAGGTTGTTAGTTTTCATATTCCTAACCAACTTCATGTATGCAATTCAAGCAACTAAACCATTAAAATCAATCAACATCATATCTAATCATAAAGCTATTCGTTTATTGAAAAACGGATGTCAAGCTTTCTTAGCCCATGTTATGGATTTGAATAAAGACACGTCAAATTTGAATAATATTCTGTTGTTATTGACTTTCTGACGATTTCAAGAACTTCCGGGCCTACCCCGAACGTGAAGTTGAATTCTTTATTGATCTTGAACCCGATGTACAAAGCCCATTTCTAAAACCCCATATCGAATGGCTCCTATTGAACTTCGTGGAGATAAAGGTCCAACTACGTGAAATTGTTGGACATCGGTTTCATTCGTCCCCAAGACATCTCCTTGGGGTGCTCTGTTTTATTCGTAAAGAAGAAAGACGGGAGTATGCGACTTTATATTGACTATCGGAATTAAACCATATCACCATCAAGAATAGGTATCCTCTACCTCGTATTGATGACTTGTTTGACCATTCAGCAAGGGCGCAATTCTTTTCAAAAATCGATCTTAGATTCGGATATCATCAATGAAGATTAGAATCGAGGATATTCCAAAGACGCCTTGAACTTCGGTATGGGCATTATGAATTCTTAGTCATGTCTTTCGGACTAACTAATGCTCCTCACTGCTTTCATGGATATGATGAACCGAGTATTCAAGGAATATTTGGATCGGTTTGTTGTTGTCTTTATTGATGACATCCTCATATATTCCAAAAGTCGTGAAGATCATGAGCACCATTTGAAGCCGGTACTCCAAAGGCTTCGTGAAAACAAACTATATGCCAAATTAAAGAAATGCGAGTTACGGCGAGAGAAGTAGCATTTCTTGGGCACGCAGTGTCAAAACATGGAGTATCCGTGGACCTGGCGAAGATTGAAGCAATACAAAGTTGGAAGCAACCGTGTCGGTGACCAAAGTCACGTAGCTTTTGGGCTTAAATTTGGTTATTATCGGAGATTCGTGGAAGGATTTTCTCGAATCGCTACTCCATTAACTCAAATTTGACTTTGGAAGATATAAAATTCGTTTGGAGCGAAGAATGCGAGAAGAGTTTCCAAGAGCTTAAGAGGAGACTTATTTCAAGACTGCTCTAACAATACCATCTGGTTCGGATGGATTTGTTATCTCTGAAATGATGCTTCGAGACAAAGGGTTAGGATGTGTTCTCATGCAACGTGGGAAAGTCATAGCCTATGCCTCGCGACAACTTAAAGAGTATGAGAGGAATTATCCTACTCATAATCTAGAGTTGGCAGCAGTTGTTTTCGCTAAAGATATGGAGGCACTATCTATATGGGGAGAAAGTGGAGATATATTCAGACCATAAAAACCTTAAATATTTCTTCACTCAAAAAATAACTCAACATCTGGCGGCGACGTTGGCTCGAGCTATTGAAAGACTACGACCACACTATTCAATACCATCCCGAAAAAGCGAACGTGGTAGTGGACGCGTTGAGTAGAAAGATCATATCTTGGGAATAAGTGCGATGATGTCAAATATATGCATAGAGCCAACTTTAATAGAAAAGTTAAGGTTACTCAGCCACCAAACCGAGCTAATGCGTATGAAGAAGAAAGTACAAGAAGGAGCTATTAGGAAGCGAGAATTGATGAAGAAGGAATACTTGAGTCCACTCTAGACTTTGTGTTCCTAACGACTTTGATTTGAAGTACAAGATTATGATGGAGGCACACAATACACCATTTGCAATCCATCCTCGAAGTACTAAAATGTATCGTGATCTTCGACATACATTTTGGTGGAACAATATGAAGAGAGATTGTAAAGTTTATCTCGATGTGTTTAACTTGCTAACTTGTAAAGGCGGAGCATCTAGTACCTAAGGGTCCGTTGCAACCACTTGAGATTCCGAAATGGAAGTGGGAACACATTACCATGGATTTAGATTCACGGGTCTTCCTATGGTTTCTCAAGGCATCAATGCTATTTGGGTTATTGTTGATAGATTAACCAAGTCTGCTCATTTCTTGCCGATACAAGAGACTTATTCCTTTGAACGTCTTGCTAGTATATGTATGCGTGAATGAGATTGTGAGGTTGCATGGCATGCCGAGATCCATAGTTTCGGATCGTGACCCAATATTCACTTCAAGATTTTGGGTTAGCTTGCAAAAAGCTATGAGCGCGGATTTGCGATTTAGTTCGCATACCATCCCCAAACAGACGGACAATCGAGAGAGAACTATTCAAACTCTTGAAGATCTATTAAGACTACGTGTCCTAGACTTCAAGGGCAGTTGGGATAAGTATTTACCATTAGTGGAATTCTCCTACAACAACAGTTTATCAAGCAAGTATAGGTGGGCTCCATTCGAAGCATTATATGGACGAAAATGTCGTTCTCCAATATGTTGGGATGAGGTGGGTGAAGCAACATTGTTGGGACCCGAAGTTAGAAATGCGTATGACTACCGAAAAGATCCAAATAATTCGACAACGTATACAAAACGGCACAAGATCGACAAAAGAGTTATGCGGATCTTCATCGAAAGGACGTGGAATTTAGTATAGGGGATCATGTATTGTTGGGAGTTTCTCCATGGAAGGGAGTTACAAGATTTGGGAAGAGAGGAAAACTCAATCCACGATTTATTGGTCCATTTCAAATTCTTGACCGAGTAGGAAATGTAGCCTATAGACTCGCGTTACCTCCGAGTATGTCTCGTGTTCATAATATGTTTCACATATCTGTACTTCGTAAATATGTGAAAGACCCGAACCACGTTATAGAGTTAGAACCGGACGAGATAGCCGAAGACTTAACATATGAGGAGGTACCTATCAAGATCTTGGATAGGAAGGAGCATGTCCTACGCGCAAAGGTCATACCGCAAGTTAAAGTTTTGTGGAGGAATCATGTTATAGAGGAAATGAACTGGGAATTGGAAACGGAAATGAAAGCGAGGTATCCTCACCTTTTCGAAACACCAGGTACGTACGTCAATTTTTTCGAGGACGAAATTTCATAAGGAGGGGAGGTTGTAAGACCCTAACTTATTATTAATGAAATTTAATTTTCTCTATTTATTATTTTGAAATAGTAAGGGTTGATTTGATTAATGTGGATAGTTAGGGGTAAAATACGCAAATATTTCAAAATAAGCAAGTGGTTATAAAATATTCATTGTTGTCGGGGAATATTAAATGCGACGGTAGCGACCGTGTGTGGGCCCCATAACTAAAGCGATTGGATGAAGAAAGCGACAAATATAAGTGGTTTAAAAATAGCGGCGTAGTTGTTATCGTTATCTTTGTTAAAATACTCGGTGGTTAAAACACAAGATAGCACCCAGTATTGCACCAATTATTGATTCTTACGTGAAGGCACTTCTTAATAATGGTTACGATAATTACTTCAAAGATTTTATTGATTTAATAATTGCTGCGTTGATATTTTATATTCTTGTTGTTTCAATAATTGTCATTACACGATTATTTTTCATTATCGATCTAATAATTCATATTATCTCGAATAATATTATTAGATAACATTATTGGCAATGTCTAGAAAGTTCGCTCTAAGGAGAGGTTTGGTCACCTAATTGCGGCCAAAGATGAGAGAAATTCTTATTGGAAAGCCCCTCTTTCTGGGAACTACACGGTTGTCGATATTGTGATTACGTAATATTATTTTTGTGAATAATTAATTATTGATTCATATGATGAGGAAAATATTGATTTTATGTGGATATAGATGGAGAAAAATTTTAATGTGACAATTGTTGAAAATTGAAATTTTATCTTTTTCGATAAGATAAATCATTTAAATGTATTATTATATTTTAATAATATAATAATGGTGATATTTTTATAAAATGTTGGATTATGAGTATCTGAGGAAGAAGAGTATTTTGAATTATTTAAGTTAGAAGCATTTATTGAATAATTGATTTTTATAAGCACGTAAAATCGCTTAATTATTATTTTTTGGAATTTAAAAAACTTTTTTTGTAGATAATTGAATTTCTAAGTGTCACAAGATTCAAATTTTCTGATAAAAGGGCTATTTATTGTGATATTGAAGTTAGAAGTTCAAAATAATTGAAATCAAGTTTTATTATTCAAAAACGCGTTTTTGATTTAAGTGGGCTAACATGTGATAAATTTATAATATAAAGATGGGCTAATTTATAATTTTATTAAAATTTTACGCTTTGGTGTTCTAAATATTTCCTATAAATAGGGTCTTAGGTTAGAATTGAAAATCACACCGTAAATCGAAGTTTTCTCTCTATATTATCGAGAGTATTCTTGTGAGTATTTTGAGTATACTTTGAGTATTGTTAGACGGTCTGAAGTTCCTTCAAAGACTATACCCATTATTTCAATTTAAAGTACTAATCTTTTCGAGGTAAGGGTATTATTTTTTAAATGATATTATTTATTCTAATATCATTATCTTGGAAGTATTGATCTGAACTTTTTAATCAAATTTGGAACTTTTAGTGTCTGGGAGTTCTTATTCACGTACTCTGACTTTATTCACGATAAATGATCTTTTGTGGCGCCCCAAAATAGTGAACCCATTCTGAGTCACTATTCATCAACGATAAGAAAATGAAAATTTTTCTTTTAGTCCAAAAACCTATCTATTGCGGATACTAGCTTTGATTGTATCCATGTTTTCAATATTCGATCATTCTTGAATTTTACACCACTATGATTATTTTTTGAGGTATTTTTGGACATGGATAAAACAAAGTACGAATCCTTAATCCTTAATCCTTAATCCTTGTCATTTTGTTTCAAAAATAATCATAGTGGTGTAAAATTCGAATGATCAAAACATGGATCTGATCAAAGATTCGTTAGATATTTTAGACGAAAAGAAAAATTTTTAAAAATATTTTTCATCATCCTCGGAATAGTAACTTAAATGATGATATTATCCAACCAATATTTCGTAAAGATGATCAAGATTATTCACGATAAGCCAATCTATCTTAAACGAAGATGACTCGAACGGCTTGACATGAAATGTTTATATCTAATGACGTTCGATTGCTTGAATTCAATAACGGGTTGTTTAGGAATATGAAAACTAACTCATCACATTTAGTGAAGAACTGTAAAATCACATCAAAAGCATATCGAAATAAGGATTAAAAATGATTTTTAAACAACTGGATGTGAAAGGACTATTATTCATGATTATCCGCTGACCGCTATCTAAATTTACCATTCATCTAAAATGAAAATTTTTCTTTTCGTCAAAAATATCTATTCGGAGATACTAGCTTTGATTGTATCCATGTTTTTGATCATTCTTGAATTTTACACCACTATGATTATTTTGAGGTATTTTTGGACATGGATAAAACAAAGTACTAATCCTTAATCCTTAATCCTTAATCCTTGTCATTTTGTTTCACTTTGGATTCGTTTCTTTAAAAATATTTTTCATCATCCTCGGTCTTAAATGATGATATTATTGATGAATATCTTTGGCACGTGAGGTGCAATGATGATTTCGATGAATATCTTTGGTCCAGTGCAAATATGAGCAGAATCTTTTTATGAACATGACTAATGGTTTAGATTCACCGGTGATGAATATCTTTGGCAAAAGATTCATTTTGTTTTATCAAGTATCCAACATACCTCGAAATAATCATAGTGGTGTAAAATTAAAGAATGATCAAAGGTAGTATCTTTATTGAATATTTATTTAAATTGAATAGATGCCTGTTAAAGCGAATAGTGTCAGTATGCTGAATAGTGTCGAATACGTGAATAAGCTTTCCACCAAAAGATAGAAATTAAAAACACTTTCACGCTTCCGCTTAATAG